>JBBBVT010000021.1:20680536-20691871 GCA_037177035.1 Craterocephalus eyresii
GATATGCGTTGAATATTTTTTATGCAACACGTGTAAACACTACAACATATCATATAAAGTCATTGGTCTTTTTATCATTACTGTATGTGGAGGCATGAGTAATATTTTACATGAAAATATGGCTGAAATAAAAATGCATTTGTTACCCATTTGCCTTTAATCAGACAGCATTCCCTTCAGGCCGTCTGCCCGGCCTTATCACTGGATTAGACTGTGAATGTGTCAGCAAATATTCTGGAGCATTTTCTGTTGATGTAGACATGAGTGTGCGTGCACTGTTGAAAGTTTTTTTGCTTTTTGCTGACCTGTATGGCCTTTTCCCTTGCTCCCTGCTGTTGTGGGCACATACAAATGTATACAGTATTCACATAAACATAAGGATCTTCATCTTCAGTTCAACTGACATCTCTCTCTATTATCTATTTCCTCATCATTCAAGCTAAAACAGTGATATTGCAAAACAGGAAATGTATATGTTGTCAGTAGAAGCTGGCCAAAATTTAGCTAATCATCAACAATATCACAAAGTTGTCATTTGTTAAAGTTAAAAGATGATCATAAACAGTAGTTGGTTATTGTTGTTCATTTTTCAGTGGTAGGATATCCAGCTCTGAGAATGTTCTTAAAAGTGACTGTAGCACACATTTTACAAATTACAGTGCGAACACATTGTGACACAGGTCTCTGAAGGGGATGAATGTACAAATTCTCACTTCAATTTGTAGCTCCCCGCGGATTTGCCGAGTTTTATAGAGAGTGTCAGCTTACTGTTTATCTGTCCTGCCTGCAACTTATCTCTTTAGTTTACTGTCACTGTTTTTGATTGTGTTAAGCCACAGCAGTTTGCAACCAAAAAGAGCGTAGCGGAGCATTAAGCAGCAGAAAAGTCCAATATTTTTCTCAGGAGTTGATAGAGATCAAAGATAAAGCTAGAACAAAGTGAATATTGGACTATCAAAACAGAAAAATCCCACTGAGCATTTTCTGTTTTTCTCAGATTTTTTGAAGGCATGTAGAACATGTGTCAGGATTTGCAATAAGAGGAAAGAAGGTCCAACGACAGATCATATCTACAGTTTTCAACAACCATTCAAAACCAGTGAACTAAGCTCTGAGCTTTGACTGCACACATCTGATGTAATGTATGAAATATTAAATGTAAAGAAACGCTGCCTGTGTTTGGGGTTGAGTGATATGAGAAAAATGTGACCACATTATAATTATTGGACTGATTTATCTCAATCTTGATCACAATATAACTGTTGTTAATGCTCTCAGTTTGAAAACACTAATAATGCCTGCAAGGGACACATTATTTACCAAGATCTGTTAGTTATATCCTGCAGAGTGTTGGTATTAATCACATAATGGGAGGTTTGCAGGGGAGGAAGAAAATGGAGGGAAAAAAATTATGTTAATTAAAAAAATAAATAAACAAGCTCATCATCTATTCACTACAGTATAGTGTGCTGACTGTCACCTGGTAAATACAGGATGTTGGTTCTCTGGCAGCGGTTGTCTCGCTTGCAGTTCAGGAGCTGTAGATGTAAACATCCCTCACACATAAACTAAGCTGGCTTGCTTGGCCACTAAAATATATTCACACTGGAGACATGCTCAGAAGCCATAAACCCAGATATCTAGGTACATGCAAAGATTGTTTATACTGACAGACAACACACTCCACCACAGGAGAGGGCAAGCTAGTTAGCCCTACCCTGCATTCAAGCTAACCTGAAAGCTATTAACTTTGATTGGGAGATGCTTTTCTCTCTCACACCACTCGTTTTCAGCAGTCTGATAGTTTTTTGTCTCTCAGCAATGCAGACAGAAGAGTAGTGGGTCCCAAGGAAGCTAACCGCCAACTGCTAAGCGCTGCCTTCACTATGCTATAACTTCATATATCATTACTCTCAGTAACATTATTACTTGTAATTATTCATAGAGGATTGTGATATTTATATAAATATCTGCTTAATTTGCCAAGATGCTGTCTGGACTGACCACCGCGTTAGCCTGCTTGACCACGTTAACCACAAACCCAATGCCTAATGAAAGACAGGAAACATAGGAGCTACATGAAAGGAGCTATACTTGATATTATTTCAATCTTTCTTAGAAAAATGCTTTTTGTATATTATGTGGTAAAAGGGGGAAGTCGGACTTATCCGTTTTAAGTCCATAAAAATGAATGACTCATTGATTGCACATATGTACGGGTCCAGGCCATTTCAGTTTGCAATAGCGGCAAATTTTTAACTTTGGTATGACGCTCTCTTTCTCCACCAATAGGGTAAACTTCCGTAACTTCCGGATTCCCACCCTTACTGGCTGATCGGAATCCGCAAGTTACGGAAGTTAACCCAATTGGCAGAGAAAGAGCGTCTAGCCAAAGCTAAAAATTAGCCGGTTTCGCTAAAATGGCCTGGACTCGTACATATGCGCAAATCAAAGTCATTAATTTTTATGGATTTACCCTTTTTACCACATAATATACCGTGTAGAAACAATTTTTCTTAGAAAGAAAAATAATATCAGGTAGGCCTATAGCTCTTCTAAGTTAAAAAAAAAGTGAAGTTGTGCAAAAAGCCCAATATCAACGATACCAGATACTTGTGTGTTCGACTGTTTCAGTCGAAGAGGACAAAATTCACATAAATGGAAAACAAGTTTTTATTGGTTTCTTCTGAAGAAAGACCAAGGAGCAGCCTGGAATTGTCCAGCCAGCTACACAAATGGAAATCGTAGTCCTGGGACCTGGTATGCAGGGCTGATTTCATCTGTGGATGGTTGTCTGATGGCTAGAGAGGCCTGGACAATCGCCCATATTTAGACACAAAGGGGAAAAGTCTGAGTTGAAGGCTGCAGCGAGTCAGTCGCACAGACCGCACCGATATGTTTACTGCATTTCAGTGGAAGCATCACTTATCCGTTTATTCATTAACCCATTAATGAATTAATACATGAACTGGCCTCATGTAGGGTATGAGGCCAGTTCATTAAACTGTAGAGTAGCTAAATACATTTATTGATTAAATGGGTCAGTGACACTTCGGTAAACATGATGGGCAGTGCAGACCTGGACAGTTTCACTACAATGTATTTATGCTACCTCCTACTCAGGTCTGTCCACTACATTCATATCCACAGACCAACAATAATCCACATCTTTACTTTCAACAGATCAGACGGACAACTGGAAACAAATGTCTGCCAATGCATCGGACCCTCTTTGCTCTGCGGAAGGTAAAAACCTATTCCGTTCACCAGCCTTTTAATCTTGTCGATTTGCTCAGTCAAATACATAACTGTCTTAAATTTCTCGAATTTCCTCGATAAAAACATACACAGGCCATTTCTTAACCGTTTCGCTGTCTGCCCTTCAACGCGTTTAATGTGCATAACTGTGAATAATGGGTCTATTCTTAAGATAGAGAAGTGAGAGCAAGCTCTCTTGACACGTTATAATGCCAAACATCTCATTTTATGATTAACCATCACATTATAATACATTTCAAACTTTTACTCATTATTTAAAGAGCTGGCACTAGCTAGTTGTAGTTGATGGAGTGAGTAACAGTCGGGATAGGTAATCAATTGCCATGAAACAAAAGCACAAAGCCAATTTGAATTTATATAGGTTATAAAGATGGGACTGCTATTAGTGATGGTTATCTTAGAGAGTTCTCTCAACTGTTTGTGCCATTCGAATTGACATGGATAACTCATGAGTTGTTAGGTGACGGTGAGGAGATGTTCCCACTACTTAAACAATTAAAATGTTGGAAGGTTTGTACGGCAGGTGTGCCTTGGCCCATGACTGTTTGTCACATCGTTTCTGTAGGAAATAAGTTGCCTCTCTACATTATAGCAGGCTATAACAGGCTCAAATTTACTTTGATGAGTTAAAAACTAGTTCAGAGATTGTCAGAAAACAGCATGTTGCAGGTTTGTTCAGATTTTATTTTTTCCCACTCCTATATTTTCCTCTCTCTTCCACTCTGTTGAGCTTAATTTTACACCACACTCAACGTAGGCCTACCTCAGGTGTGTCCAGGAGCCGCCATATTAATGAGTCTTGACTTTTCTGACAAAGACGGAGGCAAATGTAAATGCAGTCTCTAGGGTTCAATGCATCACTTCAGGCATCAGTAGGTAACAATCACTACGGCTGTGTTGTGATTCCGGTTATCAGTTCACTTTCTCTTATTGACATTCAACAAAACATGTTCTGCAGTGTAGATATGCAGTTTAATGTTGGCTTGCACAAGTGGGAAAGTTGAGAATATGGAAATTCTCCTCTGGCTCCCAGAGTGATGCATTTGCCCTCACAGTGCACAACTGTTCCTGTGCAGAAGAGACCCACTGGCCATACCACACATGGTGATGTTATAATTGTAGGCTTATGCAAATGACTGACCTTTCACAGAGCATTTACATCAAGGTGAGAAATTAACTTTTAAATTCAGTGGCCTCTGTGTTTGATTAAAGAACACAAACAAATACAGAATTTTAATATTGTTGAAGGTTAACTTCTGTCTTCGCTCTAGTAGCCGTCGTCATAATCTGCTCATCCTGAGGGCACTTAGACAGTTTTGATCTACATTGGTGGTTGTTTTATGCTGTACAGAGAACATTGAATCAAATATATAACCTTTAGCTAAAACTATTGTATCACAACACTTTGTTGTTGTTCATTTATCATTAATCTTATTTTTCTTTTGAAAAACAAACAAAGAAAAAATCTTTTTCCAGGCTGATTGGCAGGACAAATTTCCAAAAAAACCTGTCAGTAGAAACAATTCAAAGGTGTAAAAACTAAAAATGCAAGAATTCAGCAAAAGACGTTGGATGTCGTCAATCATCTTTGTAAATAGTTCTGAGCAAATGCAAACTCATTTGGAATGTTGTAAAAATAGGAAATGCATAACAAAATGTACCAAAAACAGCAGAACAGAAATTCGAGTCAGTGTTTGTGAATAAACAGTTAGGAAAAAGGGAATGCAGGAAAGCCGATCAGGAACCATCTATGACACCTAAACTGAAAAAAATACAGTTTCATTGGGCTAAAGAGAAGCAATCAGTCTGTAGAGGATTGTATAAAAGTGACGTTCAGTCACATTCTGCAGTCATCAAGGACATCACCTCTTTTGGATTTGTAGATTTTTTGTTAAGTACTTTTGAAGAGCAAATGTCACAAAGAGCCTCTTGATAATATAAAGAAAAACATAAAAAGCATTTATTAGTTTAAACAACTTAAAAACAAAATGAAAACCAGCATATTTAAAGAACAGGAATAAAAACTGAAAACCAGTTGAAATGATTCATCCACAGATCTTGGAGAGAGAGAGTCCCAAAGTTCAGATGCAACAGCCTGAAATGCACAGCCACCTTTTTTGCTCAGAGTCTGGAACCAGGAACAACCAGTGAACCCAGATCAGAGGGTTAAAAAGAGATGGTTGGTGGAGAGGAGAGAAAAGCTACAGAGAAAAAGAGTGAAGAACGGGTGAGAGACCAAGAGTGTAAAAAGAGAAGTGAAGGAGTGTATGAAGAGATACATGTATCTCTCCTTCTACCTTGTACGTTGAAGCAGAGATGCAATCATGACATTTCATCCACTGAGATCTGCTGAGAGGAGAACATATGTTAATGTCAATTTGCAGTTATTGATGAGGATGATGAGGATAATAATTATGGGTAAAGGACCATGTGACATGGCAGTCACGCCCCCTACAGTTCATCCATTGAAGTTGTAAAAACTTTATTCATGCCAACCACGGAAAGCAGCTTTGGTGATGATGCAAAGTCATTTATTAAGCTTGACAGTGCCCTTGAGCAAGGCGCGTTCAATCTTTTCTTCATTAAAGGTGCATCGACACACTGTTGCAGTCAGCTTTCATGACGGCCCAAATGAAACTTCTTAAAGAGGTGAAGTAAACTGATATTTTTTTGTAAGATATACAAAAGGCGATGTCAAGGTAGGATTAACAGAACAAACTAACGAAGCTCAAAAATAATTACCGAATGACTCACACAGGGAAGATAGAAATGATAACAATAATGACTATTTCAGTAACAGCAAGAAAATAAGCGGGTGTGGCAGATTATGGCTCACTAATAAACAGGCGTGGCAATCAGAAATAGAAACGTGGTGTAGTAAGAACGAAAAACTGGAATGAGCAGATAATTGCAGATGATGCTAAATTAAAGAGGAAGTACAGAGTGTGTGTTCACTCAGACATACTCTCTGCCAGGCTGCTATCAGGTTACACCCCCCTTTATCTGCAGAACTGCCTTAGTTCTTGGTGTGATAATGGATCCAACCATCTTGCTCCATATTGACATGATAATATGACACAGTTGCTGCACAATCAAGATGAAAATCTTCTCCCACATCCCAAAGCTGGAATATTATACCTTGATTACATGGGAGTGCAGTGAGCTCATTATGTTCAAGAGAAGCTTTGTCACTTAGCAGTGTTTATTTCAGGGGGGCACCCCAACCCCCAACAACAGCTCTCACACAGTCAAGTCCTCTCCTCTCTATATCGTTAACAAGACAACTGCTGCTTACTGGATGTTTTCTCTTCTTCACATCATTCTGTGGAAACCCTAGAGATGGTTGTGTGTGAAAATCCCAGTAAATACTCAGACCAGCAACCATATATCTCTTTCTTTCTCATTCTGATGTTCAGACTGAACTTTATCAAATTGTCTTCACCATGTCTACATGATGTTTCTGCCGTGTGATTGGCTCAAGATATTTGAGTTAACAGGCAAATAAACAGTTGTAAAGTGGTCAGTGGTGCATATTTAAAAACAACTATGTACACATTTATCTGTTGAATGATTTTAAAATATTATTTAAAATTTAAATCATTTGTTTACCAGTAGGGATGTATGATATATCAAAAATATTTGAAAATTTGATGAACTTAGTTTTAGGAGTTAGGTTATAGTTATGCATGCAGATGGGATGGTAGATGTAAGGATAAAGGGTAATTTGATGCTTTGTGTCAAAGATGAGTCCTCACAAGCATATAAACCACATTCCTTTGAGTGTGTGTGTGCGTGTAAGTGATGGGGGAGGGAGAGGAAGAGAAAACTCCAAAAAGGCAAACATAACCACATCAGTTACAACAACATACACTATTAAAATGTCTGTCTCAACCACAAAAAAGGGAACAAAGGATAAAGAACTAAATGTTAGACGTGTTTGTTGGTGTGAAATGATGCGTTTCAAAGCTGGGTCATGCTACCATTTTATGTATGTGTGCAGGTAGGGTGCAGAAGTGTGCCTGTATACGGGTCTGATTTTCTGGCTTTACATGAAAATCATCAAGGGCCGGGCGATATGAACAAAAAGTCATAATATTTTCCTGAATCACGATATGTGTCGATTTATATTGTTTTTAGTCAATTAACCATTCAGACAATTCAAATTTACAGCATTCGATGCAGCAGCACATGTACATTAAAATAGTTGGCTGAAATTAAAGTAAATGTTTATCAAAATAATGAAAAATACTTTTCAATGACCAGAGCAGAAATACAGTTAATGCTACAGAATAAGCAAAACAAGTACTTTTGACTCAAAACAAGCTAACTCCATATGAACGATATTTCCTCATCTTATATCTAATGTGACAAAGTCCATATCAAACTACAAACTTTTCACACGGTCAAAATAAATAATACTAACAAAGCACATTTCACTGACTAATACATGGATATGAAACTTTCTGAACTTGCAAACATAAAAAATGATGTTGATGCAACTTGAACATTAATAATAAAAAGTATTCATTCTCACACGGTAGAGTTTTCTCTGAGACCCTGACATGTTACTTTTGAGAGGTTTTTCCAACACGCCACATTATCTGCCCGGTTAGGTACAGCAGCCATGTTTGCATGTAGGACATTTCTTAATCAGGTCACAATTCCTATCATATACATGTAAGGTTGACATGACATCAAGGAAGTGTTTCAGCCGTGCGTTTACATGCATCACGTGTTGAAACAGAATAAATCTTTCTGCCATGAGCAGTGTTGTACCGGCGTCTGTCTCTCTGGATAAGAACCGTGATTTACTGTTTTTAAGTTTGCGATTTTTTTATAGTGAACAGTGTCATACATGCATTAATGTAAAGTGTGGGATTGTGTGATGACATACAGCTAATGCAGGGGTGTTAAACTCCAATATACTGTGGTGAAAATGTAAAACATGGACAAGGTGTCGGGCCAGCATTGATATTTATTAAAAAATCTTCATCCAGAAAAGAATTGAACCTTTTCATATGAACTCAAACAACCTGTGCTTTGAATATGGAACAAGCAAAGCAAAATATTGTACAATAATAACGTATTACTGCACACACGCAAAATCCCATTTCCAATTAAAACAATGCATTAATGGCATTCATTTCTTAAATAAAAGCATTTGCAGCATTCTTATTTGTATTTCAGCAATAACCTATTTCCAAAGGCTAATAATACATTTAAAAATAAGATAATTATTTTTTATAATATTATAATTAAATATATTATAATTATAATTATATTGTATAATTAATAAAAAATAGTGTGTGCAACCATTCAAGCCAATGTCTTAGAATAGCAAGAACATGTTAACAATAGCTCAGTTTGCTTCCCACTGATCTACTCTGATGTGTGTGAGCCAGGTACCTGTGTCTCTTCTAGGATAGCTCATCCATGTCCGGGCTCCAGCTCTGAACTGAGGAAGTCCTCAGGATCAAGCTGAGGCCTCCATCAGTCTCCTGTTAGATGTTGTTATTACTGTCCTGACTAGATTGATGCAGAGCATTCTGGGATTTGGAGTGTTGTATAGTACTGGCGGGCCAGTTGTAGTACTCTTTTGGTATTGCTTCATGGGCCAAACATGATTACTAAGGGGCCAAATTTGACCCGCAGGCCAGAGTTTGACACCTATGAGCTAAGTTACCAGGCATGCACTGCAAGGATCACCTCATGCAACAATCAGCATAACCCACACGTCCCATTCAAAGACATTTGGATCGGATCAGCGTGATCAGAACAAAATCTCAAGCTTACATCATGCATTTTTATTACAATTGGGCTAGTAATCAGAATACTTCGGATCCTGGCTGCTGACTGATTAAAAAAGAAAAAAACTTGTCATTTTGATGTCACCTGTTGATTTGAGGAGTAGCATTTGACTTGAATTTAGGGTTTTGGTCTCTTGTTACTTAGAAATAAAATAAGACTAGTAACAAGTGAACAGAGGGAAACGTATGTGTGTATGTGTGTGGATCTAATCTGTACCTTTTTTTTTAAAGTAAATTTGGATTTTGTTGTGAGAGCACATTTGCATTTGTATGAGACTTTGCTGAAATGACTTATGTTTGTGTTGTGGGAGTAAACGGTAATCAGATCAGGATTTACAGGCTCCAGTCACATGCTTTCAGCTGCAGTTTGTTTTCTGGGCAGAGTTTAGGTTACCTGCCAAGATGCAGGACTTGGGAAGCAGCTTTAACAACAAAATGCAAAGGTTTCACCTCAAAGAGGCTTTTTAAAATAGATTTGATGAACTTAAACGTTTACTTTAACACCTGAAGAGAACCCTGCCACTGCTACAATAAGTTCCAGTTTCAGCTCTTGTTTTCCGTTCAGTTTATTTGCTGTTTGTTGCCAGATACAGAACAAAACCTTGCTCTCCGAATGATGGCAAACCAGTTATATGGCAAAGATTTTGGCATTTCAAACATGCAGACAAAGAGGAGGGAATGACACGAAACAATGTTTTCTTTTTTCCCGTTTCACTGCAGTCTCTCCTTAAATCTGCAAGACTGCAACAATTAATTTTCCTCATTCCTAAACTATTAAAAGTCTAATTAATTTTGATTTACTTTCGGTAGTTTCTGTTAAGGAGAAAAAGAGTACAGATCGTTGTTCTTCTGTATTATAGAAAACCTTCCAACTGGTCTGGAAATGGGTTTTTAATATGTTTGAAATGGTTTTAGAGTCATCCTTTGTTTTACTCTGATCTGCTGCATTTGCTTGAATAAAAGCAACACTTCCTTCAAACATAACTTGAACACATTGTGGTCTTGTTGTGTTGTTCTTTGTCCAGTGTCTGACAAGTCTGCACATGAATGCACAGGCAAAGATGTATGTCAAGTGATTGCAGGTTAGCGCCCAGTCATGGTTAAACTAGTTAAGTCAGTCTGGCACACAGTGAGACGGCTGACAGGATGACATGTTACAGCTTCGTGTTGCTGTGCTGAGAGAACTGTGCTGAGGAGGAGGAGGTGTGTCTTGACATGTGGTCTGCCTTGCTGCATGGTTCCTCGCTATAGGCTGTTGACATGAGGGCTGGGATAAAGAAACAGAGAGGAGGAGCAGAAGGCACTAGGACCCAGTGGCAAGAAAGTGAGTAGGCAGGCAGAGTGGGGCTGAGTCACTGCATGTGTCTGAGAGGCAGTCAGAGACATAGCAGAGCAGGGGAGCAGAGGTGATCTCACACTCATCAGCACAGGATAACACAACCATGATGGGTTGATTTGGGGGGGGGGCGATTGGAGAGAGAGGAAGTGTGCATTCGCCACCACTTGCTCAGCTATGGACACCAACAAAGTTCTTCATTTCGTGCCTTCTGGTAAGTGGATCAAAGCTCAGAGAGCTGCTTCTCAGCTGTGCACGACAGGCTTTTCTGGGAGAACCTTGGGGTTCCCTACCTAGTGAAACCTGAGAACCCCCTGTGCAAAACATGTGCAGCCCACTTCCACTTCCACTCTGAGGGCTGGCAGATGTTTTTGTGCGTACGCTCTACTGTACATACTTGGTGTGGTGTGTGTTTGAGCTCGCAGGAATGTGGCAATGTTCTGGTTCCGATAGGAATCTGGTTTTGTTTTTCTGCCTGCAGAAATGCACTTTTGTCAGAATACCCATTAGTGTGTGATTTCTTTGTGTTTTTGTGTGTGTTTACGTCTGGTATGCGGTCAGAGAGGCTCCTGTGTCTTGTTTCATCAGTTAAGGAACTAAAGCTTGAGAAACATTTGCGTCGCGCTCATCTTGCTGCAAACCTTCCCCGAGAAAGTGAGTGTACCTGTCGAAGGCAGGCAGCAGGAATGCAGAGGAAGCCTCCGCCACAGCACACTTTCTCATGTGTTGCATTGGCGGGCTCGTGCATGTGCACAATAAACGGAGAGCGATCGACACAGGGCATGAACAGTCTCTGCCTGGTTGGTGTGTGTGTGTGTGTGTGTGTGTGTGTGTGGGTGTGTGTGTGTGTGTGTGTGTGCGTGTGTGTGTGTGTGTGTGTGTGTGTGTGTGTTTGTTTGTTGGATGCGCGTCT
>JBBBVT010000021.1:20707659-20721290 GCA_037177035.1 Craterocephalus eyresii
AGACCTTCAGGGCCTGATTTTTTTGGAGATGCCTTTGGCAATGCTACATTTTTTTGTTATATATTTTTTCAAATATCCTTTCATTGCTCTGAAGGACTGCATGGAATCACATTCCCCTCTTTCTTTTTTTTTTTTTGAGAATAGAAATTGAAAGGATGATACAAAGGGCCAAGAAGGCTGGTATTTGATTCATATCCCGCGGTGGTATTTGTAGTTCTGCTGACAAAATTATATGAGCATATCAGGAAACGTTTTTTAAGTCCATCCTTGTCAAGAAGCTTGCTGTGTCGCATGTCAAACTGCTGCAGAGGCAACCACAACTCCTTGCCATCTTTCTTTTTTCTGCAGCTCGAATGGATGAAGGCTTATATCAAAGGAAATGGTTTGACACTCAGCGTGCACTGACACATCGAGTGTTGAGCAACACAAATGTTGCTTTGCTCACAGAGTTGTGACATGTAAACTTATCTGACTGACACATGTTTCCTCACATATATGTTGTGATAAAAGAGTCTGAGACACATGCAAATGCACATGCACACACACGTGCACTGCTTGCAGATCAGTAAAAGTGATAAGACAAATATACCGCTCTCACCACTTCTGACTTCCTGCTTGCATCTTGGCAGCTTCCCCATCTTAAATGTTACCATGAAGCTTGTTTTCTATGAACTTGTGTTTTGGCTGTCCTCTTGCTTGACTTGCTTGTCAGTCACTTTAGTTTAACAGCCATTTGTTTGTCCTTATTAACTTCAGAAATATCAGAACTCTTCCTATTTTCAACCTAAATTGAAATCCTCCTAATGGGCATCTTTAGGTGCAGCTGTATCCTGCTGCAAAAATGGCCCTTTTGCCATTTCTCTAGTTTGATATCAATTTTGATGTTTTCTATTTAGCTAATTTTTTGCAAAAACACTCATATTGTGTTGGATGTGAACACAGTCAGATGCAATCTTGACTGTTGCATCTATACTTGTGCATACGTTGACCCCTGCAGAATGTGTGTGTTTTTTAAATCAATTTCCAAGAAGTTTTGTTTCACTCATGGTTAGTGGTTAAGTGAAACGGTTATACTATAATCACAGATTAATAGTAATATTAATTGCCAGTACGTTTGTGTATGGCTCAGGCTTGTCCAACCGGATCAAATTGTGAAGTCCTTATAAATACATAGCCCTCCTAAGAGGATGTTGCCTCCTTCCACATCAGTGAAGGATTTTCTGACATTTTTGTCAGTCTTCATACTGTGGTTTGGTTTTAACAGAATACCTCATTAGCTGCCTTTCCATTACAGTTTTTTGCAAAATAAAAGCAATATTTCTAAAATTTTGACAAAGTACATTTGCGATATTTTGGTGTTTCCATTGAATGATGCTCATAAGCCGCAATTCTCATAAAATCCCATCCCACGAGACTTTATTTTGATAAATATGAAGATACTAAATCATCAAGGATGACAGTTTTATTGTACTTTTTAATTGTTTGTAAAAAGAATCTCCTACTCCATGCCAGCTTTACTCTAAACAAATCAGTCACTTGACCTGCAACGTTACGTCTGGTGAAGCGGAAATGCGGAAAAACTGTTGTCATTACACTTTTGAAAAATACTTCTATATGGATACTTTTGCGCAATATTTGAAAGGTCTTTCCAAATAAACGTGGTTCCGTTACCAAATTTTAATTTGTTATATTTAGGTTTTGCACAGTTCTAGGAGTGATGGAAATGCAGCTATTGTCAACTTCTTATTTTAAACATCACTGAACTCACATCTTTTTATATTCCTTTCCTGTCATATATAGTTACCTTTTCCTCACAGATTCTTCATCGTTTTTTTTGACAATCGTTTTGCTTACAGCACGACTCAGAATCCAGAAACATTGTTGCAGCTGTGGATGAAAGATGCAGCGGGTCTGTCAGGACTCAGGAGCCCAGACCTTTTATCCAAACACTGATTACATTCAAACTAGTCTCAAGTGAAGATGGTTAGCTTTAGTAGCGATTCAGCCCATTTTATGTCAGCTTGTGTGCTGACTGCTGACACAAAATCATCAGGGTGTGTACACTTTTGATTAGGGTCATTTGGGTAACTTCTGTTTTCATTATGGATTAAAGAGTGAACACAGTTGGTGTTTGGCTTCACTCAACATACGAAAAATTGCACCAAAAAAAACCTGCAACGTTTTCCTTAAATTTATGATCACAAACGTGCATGTCAGTGCTTTCTCATAGGCTATCAATATGATTTCCATATTGTGTGCCAGTTTTCAAAGCTGGTGTTATGATGTGCAGTAGCCTGTGCGTAGATGTGACTCGTGTTCCCTAAACTTGATGTGCGCGTTGCGTTGACTGACAAAGTTGTATCAGTTGTTGGCATCGACCTGCTTTGGAGTTCTTCCTTCAGTGCAGCATAAAAGAGAAGGTTGTCATATATGAACGCAGAACAAACACCTCTCTGAGTTCTTTCATTTGCTTTTGTTCTGTTTTGTATTGTCACTGTGTCGTGAAAAGCAAATACAACTTTTATTAGATGTGTTCCCTCAGACTGGAACATGGTTTTAAAAACTATTGAATTAATAAAAAAGACCATAAAGCTAAATAGGGTTATTTTAAATATGAGTATTTGTTGTGCATGTTCAGTACCTTTTCATAGTTTACCTTTAAATGTGCTTTCTGCAGCCCAGCAGTTCAGTGTTGCTTTAAAACAAACATCACTTATCCACTGGTACAGGGTTGCAGAAAATACTGCATATATTAACAGATTAATGCTCTAATTATTCCTAATAATTGTACAAGTAAATGAAGGGAAAAAACATATACAGTATAACATTCTGTCAGTTGTCTCTTTTTAGTTTTCATGCAATTTAAGTGAATTTTATTTTGATTTTACAACAGAATGGCAATCATGACCATTAATGAAGCTGTTTCAAAAAAACCATCAGAGCATGAAGTATACAAAGGCCCTTAATCTGCTTTAACTATTATGTATGAGAGCGCATCACATTATAGAAAACAAAGGCAAACCGTATTAACTCATTAACAAAACAAACAGTGGCAGTCAGAGGTACAGCTTCTTTAGCTTTAAATCTGCTCTTCTTGTTTCACTTCATATAAAATGTAGTTTATGTAAATGGTTTTCAAAATGTCTGATGTTAATAAGTTAATGTGATGGAAGTCGTTTGTTTGGACATTAAATGAAGTCTCAGCTTTATTTTCGTTAATGTGGCGAATACCATTCATTCCCCACAAATCCTGATGAATCTCTTTCTGTAGCTGTCGGTGCCAAACGGCTCAACACAACCAGAACACATGAATGTTCATGATCACAGTGCTCAGAGGAAGACAAAGTTCAGAGACCCGACATCACCAGGAAGCTGGCATCATGTGCCACATAAATAAATGAGCAGTCCAACAGAAGGGCCCTCTAACACGCAGACACATAAAGATTTGTGTCCTAGCATCTTTGTCATCTCTGCCTCCACAAACATCAGCATCTGCTGCTAGTGGTGCTACTAATAACACTACCAGTAAAAAAAAAAAAAAGAAGGAAAATGAAATGCAATCTACAGAAAGTGCAGCGTAGTATTTGGTATTTGGTGCACTTGGGAGAAACATACTGTATTGAATCTGAGACTGTAAATAACGGTCATTAAAAAACAAATCCTCACCAATTTACTGCTGTTGTTTGACCTTGGGCAAGCAGGCAGATACAGACATTAAATTAAACTCTAGTTTTGTTCCTATTGCTTACATCCTGTATGCATAATTGTTTTCCTGGACATTTATTCATAAAATATTAATTTCTCTAATAAAATGCTTAAAAAATCTCTTTTACAAAAAGATAACTTGGTGATGTAATATTGTGACATTTTTCAAAGGGCATTCACACCAAACAACACAATGATAAGTATTATTCGTTTAAATGTGCTCAGAGAAATGTGCCTGCATCAAAACTTAAGTCACACAATAATGCTTGTGCCTCAGGCTGCTCAGCTTTTAGCATGACTTGGTTGAGTGGGTTTTACTGCACTCTGCATTTATAAATTGACTAAACAGGATTTTTAAAAAAGCAGAGAGGCTGTTTGTTAGGCTTCTCCATATTAGTTGACCATCTGGCTTTAGAGTGGAGTTTTAAAGTGCATCATCAGCATTCAGTCCTGCATCAGATGGACCTGCTGTAGTCGCAGGTATCCTTCAGCTCCAGTTCTGCAGAGATGGGAACACAATGCCGGAGCACCTGAGGAGGTCGGGGCCTAAAGGAAATGCAGAAAGCTGCTTCTCACGCAAAGGCTTTAAAACGGAACCCAAGTACTCATCGATAAAAAGAGAGTGACCCTATCCAGACATGGGCACATGTTTCATCTGTCTGATGAAAATTTATCCTTTACGTAAATGTAACTTTTGCTCTTTGTGTTAAAATTTTTGCTTTTTCAACATTTTTGTTTTACATTTTACCTGTTTTCTGTATTTAGCTGTTTTTAACTGTTGGTTGATCCTGTAAATCAGCCTTGAGTTCCCGTTTATATGCTCATATATATAAATAAAAATGTTATTACTATGTTATTTTTATTACTATTATTATTAATACTATTATTATTATTTTCATTAGTGTAATCAGAGATTCCAGCTGACATGTACATAGGGATGCTGATAACCTGTATGTTTACATGATTTGATATGTCATGGGACTACGGATGAAAATTAGCAAACTGCTAAATCTGGTATATTTACAGCAATTTTTGTCTGTTTATTAATACACACTGTCCCATTCAAATAAATGAATAAAATAAAAATAAGTTAAATAAAATGACGGTAACGCTTAGACATATGCAGTGCGTACTAATTTGGAAGAAGAAAATGAGTTTTTTGGGGTTTTTTTATTGTGGTGAGCCTTTCAGCCATTGAGATGCACAATAATCCTACATTCCATCAGTTTACAACAGAAATGTATCAGGCACAGTCCAGTTCTGCTTTTCTGCCATCACTTTTCAAGTCTCTGCTGGAACTAATTTTGTGCACAAACGGCATCCACCACAGAAACCATGTGAATGAGTGTAGATGTGATCATTTAGTTTCTGCACAGCCCCACCTCCACCACCTCCATCTCGATCGCATTGAAAGTTCATTGTAACCGGAGCTGTAGCCAAATCCGAGGCCGGCTAACTTGTAGTCCCAGTGTGGCTGATATCTGTCGTCACATTAAAACCAATAAACTAGCTGCAGTGGTCTGGAACTGTGTTCCGACGCTGCCTGCAGGACTGTGTATTGCCCGCTGTTGATGCTATCGTACCGTGGTTACACCATGGTCTCCTGGGATGTGGTGATGTGTGGGACTGCAGCCGGAAGCCTTAGAACAAACACCTCAGTAGTACTTTAAGGGCTAATTGACTTGTAGCAGTAAAAAAACTGAAACAGTTGTTTTTGGTAACTTCTCATTTTTCTTATTGTTTTTCATCTGAAAGACTCTTTACTGGTTTTTATCACAGTCATATTTTGATTCATTACATTATATGTGATAGAAAGCCTTAATTTTCTCATTTCTTAAAAACATTTATGTCCTTGTCAGCTGCCGAGTTTGTCCTTCCTCATTCTGCCATGGATGCTCAGGTCAGTTAGCTGCTACTGCGCTTCAGGTGGAGCTGTATTATCATCATTATGTGCATGACACAGAGGGACTGTTTCAATGGGAAAGTAATCTCTGCACTTATTAATGCTCTTTGGAAAGGCACCTGAAAGGCCTGTAGTCTTTTCATCTACTTGGCAACAGTGTGACCCAAGAAAGATTCCTCCCATGTATGATCATGTATTGATCTGGTGTGTGTGAGGACAGGCTTATGTAAGGTGTGTGCGAGTAAGAGAGAGAGAAAAATGGGGTTGGTGGACTGAATGAAAGCACTGCAAGGCTAATATTTTGTGGGAAACCCAGAGACGTATGAAAATGCAACAAATGGTCGACAATCTGGTGGCACTAAAGACTGCAGGTTGATGAGGGAAAGGTTTAAGTCGGAGGCCAAAATGACCTCGACAAGGATTAGAATTCTGTATATTCATCACACTTGGTGGTGAAATACAGCAACTTTGAAGGAATTTTTTACCTGACATCCCTGACAATGAAACATCTAGTTATACCAGTAAAGCAAAGGATTTTTTTGTGTGTACGTGGTTGTGTTGGCATGACAACTAACACAATGCTCACTTTGTTTGTATGTTTTTCTCCTTCTGATGTTTACTGTAAGAAAGAAGACCTTCCTCCATGAATGCTGTTTCCTTTCTCCAAACTCATTGTGACAGTCAGGTGCATTTTCATCCGTCCATGAACATATGCTTGCAGGGTTTTTTTTAAATTAAAAACGTGTCAGTATCAAGTATTTTTATGGTTCTTGATATTGATTTTTTTTCTGGAATATATAAATAATTTATAAATGTCTCTTTCTGTGGTCAAATGAAAGCAGCACTTGTCAGGCTCGCCGTTGAACATCGGTTATAGGATTAAAGTGCAAAAATGTTGCCGAAAAGCCTAAGTGAAGTCTGAACCCCCCCCCTTCTCTCTTTTTGCCCCCCACCCACCGTTTCCTTGCTTCAGCATGAGCCCACAATGTCTCAATAACCTTCAAAGTATCCCTGCTTCCTATCTGTTTCGCCTTTCAGTGCAATCCACATGCTGCACACATCCACAGGGCCGCGTGACAAACACTCCAAAATATTGTACTCTAAATTCCCTCTCTGCATTTGTAACTGAGTGCTCCACCAGATTATGGCTTTAATTCCAAAATGAGATATCCACCATTTTGAGAAATGCAGCAGTCGCAAAACGATTGCTTGCCTGGAAGCAAAGCTCACAATGGATTATCATTGACTGTATTAGTAAAGTCAAGACCTTTTGGAGATGAAAAGAGCGTGTGAGTGCATTGTATATAATCTGTGTCTGTTAATGTTTTATATATTTAAACATTTTCCAATGTTTCCCTAAAGGGAAGCTTATTTTTGACCTCTGGTGAAACCACAAAGTCATCCTCTTACTTTTCCACTCTCGCTCTGTTTTTAGCCATTTATATGGTGAAGCCTCACTTATCTAAAATGAATTACACAGTTTCAGTGTAACAAGTCAGAGACATATGCCTCCTTTAATAAAGCTGGTTAGATCATGTAGTTTCTTTGGATTATTAACCCTTTCATGCACAAATTATTACGAAATGGTGCCACATGTTTATCACATACAGTAATTTACTTTCACAGACATATACATTAATGCTTTTTTATTTCTCAATCATATTTAACTTTAGTTTTATATATATTACTTTATTTAATTTCATAAAAAATATGGCTGTATCATTTTTCTTTTCCTGTTTGTCACATAAGGGGTTTGATTATTACAATACATGTATGTATCGACATATAGAAATATTTATTCTACATTAAGTGAGAGTGTATTGCATGATTCACTGATGTCTCCTGAAGCAACAAAATTACAAATTTCCCAACCCCCCACCCCTTGAAATGATAGAAAACAGCTGTCAAATAGGAGTCTACAGTAGTGGACACTGTGCACTTAGGAGTTAAGGTTGCTCAGTTTGGAGATTAAATGCTCTATCATTGTATCTTCCAGGATTTTCTCATCACAATGCACATGGAAATGAAAAATTCTGCCTCATAGGTTTGGCATAAATGAAGTTTTATTAAGACATAACCATGGACCAAAAGAGGAAATAATAGCCAATAATGTAGCGGTGTTGGGAGCAGTTACTGTGGGCTGAACAGTGGGCGGAAAAACAATCGTTCACTGTTGCAGACAACTGAGGTTGATATTAAAAAAGAAATGGTCTGACCTTAAACTATAAGACAGAGAGATAACTCATGGATCTAGCTATTAATTCTACACATTTGATTTGATTAATGATCCCTTCCACATCATGCAAAAATTCACCACAGGATTGGAAATGAATGCTTCCCTACCTGCTACCTGCTAACCAGCTGGTAAATTATTTTGCATCAATCCTGGCACAAAATAGATTTTAAATCATACTGAAGATTAAATAGATTGAAAGTGCCTTTTTATGAATGGGGATCCTGATTTGATTTGCTCATCTATCAGCATGAGATTTTTATGACATGGCTATCAACTTGAAGTACCAGCTCGAAGTGACTTAATATGTAAATGTGCATTGAGCGTGCTTTATTAGCATAATTAAACCACAGGTGACAAGGTCAAAACTGCAGCTCATAAAATATTTTCCAGCCTATCTTTTGAATTCTAATTAGCGATAATGCAGCTGTATCTTTCAGGTTGCGGATATAAGTACATTTTTTTCCAAATCCTGCTGTTTTCAGACGTAAGACCCAGAATAATTTACAATTTCTGAAGAAAAGTATCGTTCACTGAGGTCAAACAGTGCTGATAAATTGACTGACATTAGGTTTTTATATTTCATTCTCAGACACAATGTAAATTTCCATACATTAACGACAGTAACAATGCAACCATACATTGTAAAGCAGATTGGTAGGACTGACTATATGATCAACTTCCTTTCACCTTCTCATCCAAAATAATAGTCACGCTCTTGTTAAAGAGAAAAAACATGTCAAAGAGCTTGAAAAAAAAATTTAAGAAGAAGAAAATTATTTTGTATTGTTTCACCTTCAGGAAAATTGTTGCACCATACTGTTAAACCACAACAAAAGGCAGTTTTTCTTCAAGGCTTCTTGTCTCTGGAACTTTCATCCCTCAGATTGTGATTTTCTACTAAAAACTTGAGTCATGAAATGGAATATAATTATTTCTTAAAACAGCCCAGCACCATAGAAAGCACCACCAGAAAGAAATAATTGCTGGGTTTTTGGGATATTTTTGTTATTTATCTGTCTCTGACTCAACCAAAAACTGCAAGATATAAATTCATCATAATGAAATAATATGCCACCCACTGCAGGAGTTTGTCAAACTAATTGGTTTTTCCTAGTTTTTGGAACAAAATACAGATAAATGACATAGATAAATAACATTTATTCCTTTATAATCTTTAGATTACGATATAGCTGTGTGTATTTAATGCATCATAATCAGACAGTGTAATGTCTCCTATTGGCCTTTAAGGGGCAGGTTTTAATGGGCAAGTATGATATATTATTGTGAGTTGATGAGATGCTTTATATGTTATGTATAGGTCCTTTTTACCTCTACATTCCCCCTAAATAACTGTTATAATGTCAGTTTGTCTTTATAGCCATTTCTCACACCAAGAATTACTGGATAATGATAACAAATAATGTTTCCTGCTGGACTTCTTCTCAATGATTCATTGCTTTCTCTGTTTTTCTTTCAAGAGGCGCCTCTGTCTGGGATGTCCAAGAATGGATACTTCTTTCAAGAAATGGGTGAGTCTGTGCAACCACCAGGACAAATGGACCGTATACAAAATTTTCCACTCCCATTTTATAAATAGATAACAAAGCAAGTACTCTGTAAGAAATGTGAAATCATGAATCACAGCTCAGCACGGTGAAAAAGGAAACATTCAAAAATGTTTTTATAGAAACATGCGTCTACCTGTGATGTGCCTTTTACAGTGTGTACTATATATATGCATATATATAGAGAGACAGATTGGAGCTGGAGCTCTGACAGACAGAAAAAGCATCCCAGCTCTTACACTCCACTGCATTTGGATATAAATAATGAACTTTGCTCCGTCTGTTACGATAACTGCAGTTTCATTACCTTCAAGCTTAGACGAGGTTCCCAATTAGCATGTGCAGCAGGAGCAGTCGGGATGGAATATTCTTGCACTGGATCCCCCGTGTCCCTCAGCCAATTATTCCCTTCCTGTATTACACCAATCCACTCAGCAGATTCACTGCAGACCCCCGCTGCTGCTAAGCATAACTCTCTTTATTAGCCTACCTTTTATCAAAATATGAATGTGATTACATTATTTTGGGCATGTAAGCATTACACCCTGTTGTCATGGTCGTGCTTCATTAAGGTTGGTCTGGAAGCTGAATGCTCTATGCGTGGTCATGGTGACCCAACGGTTAAACATCTTAGTACGGGAAATAATATTACTGTATTTAACCCTCCTTAAAGCTGATTTATCACTAAGATACATGCACTCAATGTATATTATGCTTGCTAAAGGATAATGCATAAAAGCTGTCGTCTGCCAATCGCCATTTGTGACCTTTTGGTCTAGAAATTGTCATAACAAAAAAACAAAGTTTGAAACTTTTTAATGATGCAAGCATGCTCCTGTTTGAGAGTTTGTACTGTCTCAGCATGTCAGGGCTCCCAGGAAAGCTCAAAAAAAGCTGCAGAAGGATGCACATCAATCATTCAATGTTTTTCTATCAAACGTGCCTCATCCCTCAGCTTTTGTTCCTTGTACATATTGCATGCTTGTTTTTACCGGGCACAGTTATGAACAGCAGCCTGGCTTCACGTGCAGCTCGTCTGTATTCAAAATTGAATAATTAATTTGTTTTTTGAATCATGTTGTGAAGAAAGATTGGAGTCTTTAATACCATCAGCCTTGACTCTGAATGATTAATGGCATATTCGGCACATAATTTTAGAGTTGCTTAATTATAATGGCATCACATGTCTTTGTTTTTCCCTTTTAATGTTTCAATAACAAATGACATAAAGAGGTAATGATAAATTGATAAACCGATGCCTTTTTTTAGTGGAGGTGGTGTGGTTCTTGCTGTTGAGCCGCCGCTACTCTCTCCCAAGGTGATTTGAAAGTCAGAGACCGGCCAGTCTTCCTGAGGCAGGAAAGCAGGCAAGGCAGCAACTCAGCAAGGTTCACATAATGTCAAGTGCTGAGGGATGATCCCCGTTCAAGACGAACTGAAATTTGGACCTCATCACAGATAAGGTCAGCACATAGAGATCACGAGTGTGAGATATCGTTTCTGTACCTTCACTGCGATCACTGGATATCTTTGGGAAGCCAACAGTTACTTTAGGATTTGATTTACGGTCTGCTCCGTCAGGATGGGAGAGAGCAGGATGAGTTGTATGAAGCGACTGCAGACTGGGAACTTTGATGTGCTCTACAGCACAAATAACTGAGAATTGCACACTGAAAATAAAGCCCATTGCCTCATTTTTTGTTTAGGGGGTATAGTTACTTTGTTTAAGCCCCTTTCTTCAAAAGTCCTGGAGGGAAACTGAGGTGTTCTCAAGCCAGCCGTGAGATATAACCTTTCCTTTCCAACAACCTGCAGGACTCGCCGCAGCTTTCTCTCTTTGCCACAACAGACTGGTTCAGTATTTTCATCAGTGCAGATGCTGCCCCCAGTAATTCCCCTGTCTGCCTCCCGTTCCTTTTTCTCCCGACTCATGAGCAAGGACCCAAAATGCTTGGAACTGCTCCACATAAAGGAACATTGTGTAAGAATTACTGCCATTCAACACAGGTGTCGTGTATAGGATCGTAACGGATCCTACATTCTGGCACCTCACTTGCTGAAATGGGCATTGCAACAATGGGAGCCCGTGTGTGTCAAAAAGCCTCAACAACACAGAAAGCATGTCATCCGATAGTTCACAGAGTGTTCTGTGAGGGAAAAAGGTTTGTGATTTCATAAATACAACAAACTGCATCCCTTCGGTACTGTGAGTGTGAGAGATGGCAACTGAGGTTTCCACAGGTCTCCATGCGGTGCATTTTTACTGCTCAGCCACTGAACCAGGTTCATTCACCGCTGATTGGAATCACCTGCTGATTCCACAAATACACAGCATGGAGATGACTTGTTGGGAAATTCCTTCCAACCCCTTTCTTCCAAGTATACATGACACAAACAGTCAAATCCGATTCTGCTGTGTCGTGGCATGATGGTGTCTCTCTACCGGCTCACCAAGTCTTTGCTTGCGAGAACATTAGCATTGGTTGCAATTGAGAACACACATATACTTTATAAATATTGATTTTGGCCACTGAACTTCAGAAAATGTTGCAAATCGTCCTTTTAGGTCAGCAACTTCCCCTGAACCCAGAGCCGATAATCTACCTTTTCTGGCTGAGGCTTATGACTTCAGACTTGGAGGTGCTCATTATCATTTTGGCCAATTAGAAACTGGAAACCCTCCAGCCCTTGGCTGCAGCCAGAAACTTTTTCTACCTCTGTAAAGTTATGAACAGAATCAACAACAACAGAAGCCCTGACACGGTCTAGCAAAGATGTCTGACTTACTGCCGGCAAAGCAAAGCGAAGCAAGCTCTCTCTCCAGCTGTACGGGGACTGAATGGCTCATAACGAGGGGCAGGTTTCTTCATACTTCTGAACAAACTCCCATACGGCATCATCAGGGAGAGCAGCATAAACTTCAACTGAGCCTGTGCAACTCCAGTTACTTTCCAATATCGTTGTGAGAGTAAGAGCTGATCCAGCGTTCCATGACTGGGATGAAACCCCTCTGCTGCTCCTGGACCCGAGGTCGATCTCTCCTCTCCAGCATAACATGGGCTTCCCCAGGAAGTCTGAAGAGCATGGTTCCTTATATCAGCAGAGCGGAGGTCTATGCCTCATTGTGGATGGCATGATGGCAGTGGGAATCTTCAGCTACATCACAATTTGATTAGATTATGATTCCAATGGATTCCTTACTGTGATATAAATTGATACTTAAAGAATTTGTTTTTTAACATTGTACATATATTCATAAATCTCCACTTCTGCATCTAAACTATCACCCTACCCCTTCCATCCCTAATCTGTGGGCTTGAAAACCTGGGCTTGAAGACCTGAGAGAATTCTTTCCTAGAGCCACGCTGTGTTCTATCCCAACTTTAAACAATGTTTGTGACCCACTACCAACATCCAAGCTGTCTGATGATTTGCAAGAATCTCTTGAGACTTACTAAATCGTGTATTTTTGGGGGAATTATTTTATTTTTAAAATATATCTATGAAATGATCATTAAAAATAGGTCATAACGAATCAATCCTTAACTGTCATGTCTGCTGCCTAGCCGGAAGTGTGTGATGGTTAGCTAATGTCAGCGTGACGGTGTGAGGACTACATTGTCGGCAGGCCGTGACAAAAAAATGAGGAAGGACGCTTTACTAAAATATATGTCTATTTATTAGAGAAAAGAATAGAAAATAAGTGTGTGCAGCGTGTAAAGTGGTTACGAATCAGTGTTTGTGTACAAACCAGCCTCCCAGAGACAGGGAGGGAAGCCTGAGCATCTTTATGCTCAGGAGATGACACACCTACCTAAAAGTAACAGACAGTGTTGGTTTAAGCACAACCGAGGGTCATCATATCTTCATAATTCTGTAACTCTCACATCAATGTTATGGGCTAATTTCTTAAAGGGACTCTATGTACTCTTAGGTTTTTGAACTAGGGACTGCCATCTATGGCTGTTAGCGGCACTGCAGCCTCCACAGTACATGCATGACAACCTGGAGCTATTTTCCAGCATGAAATACGATCATTTACTCACCCAAATAGTTTTGGTGAAGCTTGAACTCCTTTAGGAGATATTTAGATCCACTCGCGATCAGCGTACATCCAATATAATTGGAGTGAACGGGACCAGCTCGCAGAGATGGGGACTCGAGTTTGCGACTCGGACTCGAGTCGCACTTAAGTCGCACCTAAATTGACTTCAGACTTGAC
>JBBBVT010000021.1:20754005-20764804 GCA_037177035.1 Craterocephalus eyresii
ATCCTTCAACATTAGTCATAATTCATTTCATTCCAGGACTTCTATAGTTTTCCGAACTACTTTATTTGAAAAACTTACTAAATATTGTTGAGTTGTTTTTAAACTTTCCCTATACTCTGGTCAGTCTTAAGCTCCCAGAAAGGCGACTGGAGCTCTTCTCTTGATTCCTGACAACATTTTGCTTCTCGTCTGAGGGGTATCTTTACTTTGAATTATGACTAATGTTGAAGGATCTCAATAATGCAGCAAAATAAACAGATTAGATTGTGTGACTGAAGCATATTTTCTTTCAGTCGCGTAAACATTTTTCAGCTGACAGTGACCAAAGCGGCCCACATGATGAGGTCAGGTTTGCCAGTGACTACTTTACACCTCTGTGCTTCCAAACCTGTTTCAGTGGTATGCTGGTATTTATGATGGACACTCCCGGAGCCATTGCTGCAAAACCACACGTCACAACTTTATTTTTCCAGCCTGGTGTTACAGACGTGTTTTGCTTTACCGCATCACACGGCAGCAACATGATATCAACACGCTGGCTGATCCAGCAAAGAAACCAGAGAGGACATCATTGGAGGAAGAGAGTAAAAGAGAGAAAGGGACAGAGAAGGAGAATAAGACAAGTGTCAATATCGGACTGACTTTTACTTGATGGAGAGTGCTTAGAGAAGAGACAGGATGCAAGGTGGATGCTAGGAGCTGTTGTCAGGGGCAACAACGTGTGAAATCTGTTAGCACTGTCTCCGAAATAGAAGATCTAGACAGTCTGTTTATCCATCAGTAGCTGTCAATCTCATGCTGATTTTTTAAGTTTTCTTTTACCCAAAAAGTGCCTCGAAGGACTGTTTCTTATTTCATGGCAACCTCTGAACATTTTTTATCTGTTCGGATTTCTGAAAATGTTTCCACTTAGAGCCATAGTGCTAAAAATCACCTTGAGTGGGCATGGGTAATCCTGCCAAAGGACCTTTAGGATGGTGACTTTTCCCAGCTCTGAAGAGCTTGACGTAGCAGTTGGAGTGGGCCTCAGCTACATCAATACCCCCCTCCTCCCATCAAAACGGGAATTCTTCCTACTTTCTATTGAACCACTCAACCTTTCAATCCCCACTGCCCCGTCTTAAGCTTTCAGCTCAAACACACACCTGCTCACATGCATGCATGCGCAGACACACATCACTTTGGTGCTCAGATGGCTCCGATCGTTGCCCCCTCCCTCCCGTCCTCAATCTTCTATTACAGAAAAACAGGGATTTCTTGGTGGTGGACCTACATTTAGAGTTGTATTCCCCCAAGCCCACAAGCATACCAATTTCACCAGTGGTGGGGCAGATGGGGGGTGTAAAAACCCTGGTAATCAGGGATGTCTCAGCAAACTGCATTATGTTTTCTGTTTGTTTGTTTGGCCAGTCGCTATCTCATTTTCTCCCATGAACCCTCAATTATTTTTGCTTCTTTCTGGAGTTTCTGCAGCCCTCTCCCTGCCAGTCTTACAGGCAGCAATCAAAACCACTAATGGCATTCTCAGGGACATTAATCTGAGCCCCAAGTAAACATAAAGCACTATTATGTCTCAATTATCCCTGATGCTGACTGTTCCTGCAAGAGAAAATCTTTGAAGGGGCATGATGATGATGATAATAGGAAATTCTTTGGTTGGCAAATGTATGTAATCCAACATGCGTGTTTCCATCACCGACCATTTAGCGAGTGTGATAGCATTTGTGGCTTTTTTTTCTGCTTCTCTGTATCCAAAGTGAATCCGCAAAACAAGACATGACCTTTGTTCAAACAAGCTGTTCTTCATTCACTCAGTTAAATACATTCTTGAAAGTCTTGTCTTGTGTTGTCAACACATTTGTTATTTTTCTCCCTCTTCCATTTCGAGAATCTGCTTTTATTGATGATGTTAATGATAGCAGCATTTGTTGGAAACCCACATTTTTCAAGTTAAATTTGTTGTCTGAGAGGTATTAAAGGAGCTAAGCGCTAGTTGTAGCTTTATTCGACAAGTCATGAACCGCTTCGGCTTTGACTGCGTTTGTCCTCGTTTACCTGCATTGCACTGAGTCTGAGCCCGGAGTTAGATGCACAATAAATAAATAAAGCATGGCACAGCTAGCATATGGGTAGCCCAATGCTAATAAAGGCCACAAGCCTTTATTAATTTGTATGCGATCGTTAAGGTTAGTGTTACATGCTATAAACGTAGCATTGCAGTATTACGTATCCTGATTTCCGTCATACTTCACATTTAGCTTGTTAGTAAGCAGAAAGCAGCTGAGGGTCCCATTTTACTACTACTACTACAACTACTATTACTACTACTGTCACAGCCGATGCTTTTATCCAAAGTAACTTACATTTAAGAGAACAACATAAGCACAAGTTTTATTCTCAGAGCAGATCGGAGCTCTCTCCATTTATCCAAGTGCTTCCATGTTTACTCTGGTTTTACTCCTGAGATGCTCAGACTCCAGTTGGACTCTTTTCATCACATTAGACACAGTTTTTCATTTCTTTGTCTTTCAGGAGTGTGTGTAGGTGTGTGAGAGGCACATGAGGCTGCCGGTCACTTGTTTTGCGTTTATAGTGGTCAGTGTTGTCTCCATGATGCTCTAATGGCAGCGGAGTAAAAAATCCGATACTGGCAGCAGTCAGGCTAACTGACACGTGCAGAGCGTCAACCCACATGCAGCCCTGAGGATTTCAGCCCGAATCCCTCTCACTGAGCAGCAGAAACAGGAGTATAGAGGCAGCTGAGGTGGATAGAGATCAGCTCATCCTGCACATCAGGCTGCTGGAAGAGGATGCTGGGGAAATAAAATAATTGTATTTAGCATTTCAATTTGCGCAATGTACCTTTAAATTAATTGAATTGAAATTCAGTCATCTACGAAGCTTCCTAAATGTCTCTTTCAGTTCCACCCTCTGTAGAGGTATTTTTATTGATTTCCAATCCACCAGAAGTTACAGGAAAAGGAAAGAAAACATAATCTACAGCTGGTTCCTACAGTACATTATTTCAAGATAACACGCAACCATCCTGTTATCTTGAGGTAACAAGGATTGTTTATTCTACTTAATAATTTAGCATATCTCAAAATAAAAGTTAAATTTTTTTCATGAACATTGAACTAACAAGAAAGTTTTGATCATTAATTTATTCCATTTGTTTAAAAGAGAAGAAGCACATTAATCAGCATTTCTGTTTAATTGCTTGAGTTAGCTAATTAGCTCATTTTCCATCTGTTGTCCCTTGGCAGGTCACAAAGTATGATCATACAGTACACACACAACACAAAGTACTTGATAGTATAAAAGCAGCATAATGAGGTGTGTTAAAATATATCATTCCTTGTTATTCATGAGTGTGAGTTTGATTATTTTTAATCTACTTCTTGAGTTTAGTTGAATAGCCAGCTAAACTATCTGAAAAACAATGCGAAGAAGCAAACAAAATGACTTAAATGACCAGTTGTGATAATCACCATTAAAATTAGAAACGCTCATTTTCAGCTCACTTTTATCACATCATGATCTAACATCCATCATGATCGTAACCAGTTACAGCATGCCATTATCCCGAGAAGAGGCAGATTTCTTCAGATAATGAGAAATTGAACATTTGAAAATAAGCTTTGTGATCTAAAGATAATGGACATAAAACATAAATTATTGCAGGAAGAGCCGGTTTGGGCTTCTGTAACTTCCAGTTCTCGTGCTTTACTAAATATTTTAAACGTCTTTCGAACTCGTTCACAAAGAGCAAACTAATTGCACTTCATCTATTCATCCTTAAAATTAAAATGCTTTTTAACCATTTCACCACATTTTTCTGCAGCTGCTGTTCTTCACAGCGGGGAAACAGGATGTAATTGTCTGCCGTGTGCAGGACATGATGCAAAATGTGCCGTCCAAACAGTTGCCTTTTATTTACAGCACATCGAGACCAGATCTGTGAAAACCTCATGGCTATAACTGTATCCACAATATCAAAGAGGCAGTGGGACAAAGCGTCCACTTCTACAGAAGAAGAGTGTAGCAACTCTTGCCGGCTTGCACACATGCAGTAAATACTTTAAGAGCTCTTGGAAGTAGTGCTAGAGAGATTTGCTTTCTCACATGCCACTCTTTTGGAAATTCTTTTTTACAGCTGCAGTGCATGTGTTTCAGGAGCTTAAAATGTCATTTTTTATGAGTAGAAGATGAGTTGATCTCCAGTAAAGATAGTTAGATAAAACAGATATAAATAAAACATTAATTTGAATATTTTTAGCAAGATCAAAGACACAAAAGTCTAATGCCAAAAATATCATTATTTTGTATTAAAATACACAAAGTCAAAGACAAAAAATTGATTTTAACTGCTGATGCTGGTTTACTCTTGGCAGAATAGAAATGCTTTGTTTCCACTATAACTTTAAATTTTAACATTTTTACAGGAAGCAGGAAGTTTATGTAATCCAAAGCCACTCTGTTTAAAACTCCACAGTGTATGTTTTGGCCACATCGCCATGCCATATTTATATAGGCTCATCTAACACAGTCTATCTGTTAGCTTTTGGTTCACTTTCTAGTTTAGGGGAAAATGGATGCCTTTAAATTTTGGAAAAATCTGTAGGCAAATGTTAAATTGTCTCCGGCAGTTTCTACAACAGCACCAGCATATCACATCATTTAAAATCCTACAAACAAAACATCAAACATCACTCCCTGAAGGGACAATGATTGAAAATACTTATAGGACCCACATTTTTACCTTGAAAATATGAAACACTGAAGATTCAGTTAATCAAGATTCCAAAATTAAGTTAGGGCTGCAAAAAGTGTTGCTGGTCCTCCAGCTGGTGTCCCAACCGCAGCACTCAGCAACTCTCCTAGGAGTCTATTGCCTAATGACACAATTAATGCGGACAACATATTACACCCACTCATTGTAGAAGCACAAAACTCATAAAGATGAATCCAAAACCTCACACATACAAACAGTCTATTATTCCCACAGAACCTTCTTACCTGTGGTTATCGCCTAAAATGACAACGTCACGCGTGATCTTGCAAATTTCCTATGAAATCATGATTTCACGGATCCAGCAGAGAAGAGTGCACTCACGCACTCCCCGGTGGAATTTATCTTTTAGATGCATCTGTTCGCCATCACATCGGAATCAAATGGCTGAATTCCCTCATCCACATGTCATTCAGCTCCGCAGATGCCCTAACGAGCCATTCATTTGATTCTGGTGTTGGAGAAGGGCTGCATGTAAACGCTGCAGGATAGTAGCTCTCACGGACCGGGGCACCCCTGGCTTAAACCAAATCCTGCTGGTTGGGCCTGGATGTTAAGAAGTTGCCTAAAAATGGGTAAAAGGCCTCAGAGAAATGCAGATGTAGTTCACCTCAAACAACTAAACACTATAGAGGTCTGCAAGATGATGGTTCCATAGCAACATTATACAGTGTCATCAAAAAAACATGTTTTAAATTAGCATCTGGCGAAACATAAACAGCGACCACAGCAGTGCTGCAGAAGGAACAGGCGGCAGTAAAACAGAGCATGACGTGCAAACTCCTTCCATCCACCATGACGCAGCTGAGGACCAGATATTACCGAAGCAAAACCCAGTCCCGTGTGGAGTCTCTGATTATCTGCTGCTTCGACATGAGGCCCGTCTCATCCGTTTCCCACAGCTGAATATTTGCCAGACGTCTACCAGATCGAAGAATTGCACTTTGTTACAAGATGATTTAGCTAAACTGGCACCCCTGTGGACAATCCCTCTTCTTTGGGCGGCTTTTGGCTGAGCTGGCTGGCTGGCTGCTTGGAGAAGAAGAAGAGATGGTTATGATGGTCTGCTGCACTTAATTCTATCCCTGCACCACCTTTTATATTTATAAGCTGATGAGTGCGTTTCTGTTCCATCCAATCACGAATAATGTGCACTTAGTCAAAAAGAAGGAGAGAAAAAAGCAAGTGTAGCAGAAATCTAGAGAACAACCACGTGCATGACGCAGGCTATAGCTGCTGCGGTGCAGATACAGTCTCCAGCCGCCGCCTGTCTGATCACCAAAGAAATATTGAGAGAATGTTATAGATAAGTATTTGATCCTTCAGAGTGACAGTTTTGATGGCATTTTCCTTTAAGAATTGCTCTCAAACCTGACAGAAATTGTTGTACGGTGTTCTTTTACACAGACTCATCAGGATCTTTTTGCTCAGCCCCTCCAGCTCTGGTTCCTATTCGGTTACCACTTTCGGAAAGCTTAAAGGATTTGGTTTTCCTGTTTACTGCAGTTGCTGGTTCGCACTGAGCCTGGCTGTGTTGGTATAATCACCACCTGGCTGACGAGGCTTCCCTTGCACTCTGCTGACTTCAAGTCTGCCAGGACAACTTTATTATCACTCTGGTGCACTTTGACTTGTGGCAGATGTGGGATTTATTGACACCCTCATTCCACAAAAATCTGTTCCAAACCTACCAAAGTCACATTTAAGTGATCTTAACTAGTTTAAAGGTAGTCCTTCATCATATCAGACGAGATAGCTGATATATGAGACGTATAGCAGACGTTATGTGCATTTAGTTAAAAATGCTGATGCTAATTATTCATTATTAACACGTTTAAATATGTCCACTTCTTTCTTAGAAAAGTACCAAGACAGCGATGGAGTTGGGAAGGACGTTTGCCACCCTCTTCTCGGACATCTCCTTCAGGCAGAAGCTGCTGGAGACGAAGACACAGGAGGAGTTTAAAGAGGCACTGGTGTTCCAGAGGCACCAGCTTACAGCGGCCAACCAGCAGCCCACCGCTCTGGGGAAGGAGGAGACCGACCCTCGTAGTCACAAGCCTCTCAAGGTGGGAATTTCTGAACCAATTACTCATATGATAAGGTCTGATGTTCATGTTTTTTGTAGTAGAACAGTTATGTCACAGTTTTGTCTGTAAGAAGTCCAAATTTACAGAAGTTTGTAGTTAGAGCTTCTCCTATGAATCATTTCCCAAAGGTGCGAATGAAACTTGCTCAACACTGCGGAGAAACTTTGGATTACTGCTCTCTACTAGACTATTTCAGTTCATTAATATTTCAGGAATATCTTTATAGAACAGCCTCCAGGTTATACACAGCACCTCAGGTGGGTTCACTTCAACACTCACGTTTTTTTTCATACCTTTAGTAGTTGTCTGAACCAAAAACCCACCTTTAGGAGGCAAAAAATTATTTTCAGTAGCTGCAGCGGATTTTCACAAGAGGAAGATGTAGATTTTGTAGAAATATGCTAATGGTGCCTGTTTTTACTCTGCATCAGCCCAAACTGGAATCAGCTGGTTTCATATCATTGAAATCCTCGTCAAGTCAGATTTAATTTGCAAGTGTTTCTATGGCCCCTAATGTGCATCCAGTCCTGTTCTGAGCATGAAAAATCCACCTTAAGGATGCGTGTAAACCTTTTTTATGCATCACTGGAAATTGTAAACACTGCCATGGAAACACAACTGGTCCTTTGCTGTCCTCACATTGCACTGGGACGTTTGTGGGTTATTTAAATGCCTTGTCCATACTCTGACACCATTCTCATTCAGTGTTTTTCCCCATAAAGTTTCAGAGTACTTCAAAGGTTTTTCTGTTATTTTTGGTACATGACGATCGTTCTCACTAAATTTCTTACATTAGTGGACATCTAGCTCTATTTTTGATTGAATGTCTGAACACTCAGAAAATAAAGTACCAAACTGTGTCTTTACAGGTACAAAGGATTGTCTCTGGGGTAGTAACCTGAAAGGTATTGCTGTTGAACTCTCAGCAATGAGAACTTATTTGTACTCTTGCAGATTGTATCTGTGAAAACTCCTGTGTGGGGGTACTGGTCTTAATACTCCTGTTGTTAGAATTAGGTACTTTTTTGAGAGTATAGAGATGCCTTTTCTCGCTTTGTGCATTTCTATAACCTAAGGTCCCATTAAATATGTTATGTTAAAGGTTTTATCAGCACTAATATTTTTACAGTACATGTTAGTTTGTTGGTGGTTGGCTGTATTTTCTCTTTTCCTCAGACGAGTGTTTGAACAGGCTCTGAGTCTTGTTCTGCCCATTTCCATATATTTTATCATTTTTCTAGTTTCCTTTGCATGTTTAAGTCGAGGCACTTCCCTTTTATCTTTCTTACAAACTTAAATATCATTGTTGCTTCCCTCGACTGCATCCAGACCTGAGCTTTCGTACATGTCTGTACTTTTTTTAGATTCTTCTCTATGGCTTCCTCTCCTTTCTTAAATCTTTATAATTACCCCTCCTCCTCTGCTTCTTGGTCGAAGGGCTCGACTCTTCCATCTTTTCTCTCTCCCTAATCAATCAGCATCAACTTCTGCCAGGCCTGCTCAGTGTGTAAATGACCTTACATCTCTCATAGTCGTGTCAGATTCCTCCCACCCTTGAGCTACACAAACGTGCACACATTTGCACACACGTTTACGAGCACACTGCCAAAAGAAGCTTTACTCAATGTCACGGACCCCCATCACCTCCTAATGTTGCCTTGACAGGCCATGGCTCCTAGACATTTCCACCTGTGTTTTGTTTGTTTTTTTACAGCTAGCGATTTCGTGAGGTGTTTATCCCAGGGCTCAAAAAGCTCAGCGCCAGTCAGCAGAGGAGATGGGCTGGAATATTTAGTGAAAGACAAATGGAGGAAAAGGGGGAAGAGGAATTTAAGAGGAGTTAGTTGGAGCAGGTAGAATCAACAGTAAACAGATGATGATGAAATAAAATAAAAGTCTCTTCCTCTCTCCACATCCAAAACTAGCATCAGACCACCCACAACAACAACCTCCTTCCTGTATTTAAGAAAAAAGGGCCGAATGGTTGCTGTGTTTTTATGTTTTTCCTTTCCATTGCCTCACTCCGTTGACCATTCAGAATGAATGGTAAACAGGTGGACAGTAATTCCTCTCTGAGACTTTTGTTTATCAAACCTGAGCCAAACGCTGGTGATCGGGCCACACACACCCACACACACACAAACTCCCAGACTCCCTTGTAATAATAAATGATTTCATGATGTATAGGGATTTAATGGTTAAACAGTGCCTGTTGAACAAGCGTGTGTGGCTTCATAAAACGAGCCCTCCCGCTCCAAGAGGAAAGAAATGGTGATACCGTTGTTTGTTTTCGTCTTGTTTACGTTGAGGTAAATTGCTTTGTTCTGCACAAGACCGCCAAACTTTTTAAGATGACAAACGAGGCAGGAATGATTTTCCCAGGAGATTTTCCTGCTCAGCCTCTTTTCCATTTAGCCGTGTAAGGACATGTTCGACAAGGAAATGAAACACTGCCTAATAGGATAATTTAATAAGTGTAATCAGGATTTCAGATTTATTCCCCATCCGGTATAACCTGAAAAACTCAACCACTTTGTCTTCTTTTAAATCAAATGGTTCTTTTCTAAATGTCCCCATCCTGAACCCTCTAAAATTACCTTAAAGCTTCTGTCTGTCGCTGTCATCTCTCTGTCATGCTTCGTCACACAGATCTGTAGGAAATCAACAACTAAATCCAATCATGCCGCTCTGCGTACTCCGTTTTGGATTACACAACTTTTTGAGGACTACCTCATTAATGCTAATGACTCAAATTATCTTTCAGAGAGCCCCATGTGGAATCACCAGTACCTCAGCTGAGTCATCAAATAGGCCACTTTTCATGTAAATGTGTCATTGTCCACAGCGGAGAGCAGAGAATGTGAGCATTCAGAGTCGGATGTAGCCGCAGGCTTTTTATGCGCTTACATTTTTTGGGAGTTACCCAGAATAAGACGGACTGAGTGGGCAAAAGTCAAAGTGCAATATAGAAATTTGAGACAAACAGTGCTCATCATCAAGGATATTGTTCACTTATGTGAAAGGCATATGTGTGCTTAGTTGTTTACAAGTATGATGCTTCTAACTTAGACCCACAGAGTAAATAAAGACCATCCCAGGTCCTCAGTTCCCTTCCTCAGTGGTTAAACATGTGGGCAGAGCTCCCCCCATGCAGAACATGCACGTCACATAGGGCCCCAAGTCCTGGGGGCTGGGCAGTCCTGGGCACCAACACAACTGGGCTGATGATCAATCCTAATCACCTACTGCAGCCTTCTGAATGGCAAAGTGTGATCCACTGTTATTGATAGGAAGACACGGTTGCTCTGCTTTGTTATCAGCTCTGTATCCACTCACTCAGTCCTCTTTCCACTAGGGATGGCACCATTATAGATTTTATTGTTACGATTACTGTAAAAAAAATTCTATATATTTTATTTACTTCAGTCTTTTGATCCCAACATGAAAAATAATATAACAAAAAAGTAAACTAACCAAGAAGTCTCATTCCAACTAAATCCCCTCTGCTCTGTGAAGAATAAATAAATCCTACAAATCATCTGTGGATTTCTCAGAGAAAACAGATGGAAAAGGCTGAAGGACCTCTGCCTGGACTGGGGAGGCTTCTTTCTGGAAGCTACTTTATATAAATGGTTTTGAACATTTAGAATTTAGAAACACAGGGATTACATCAGGCTAGCTTTGATTTCCAGCTGTCTTTTATCAGACTACAAACATAACGTTATTTACCATCTTTCATTCATGTTATATATCTGTGTATCAGTGCTTAATTTCTAAAGTGGGAGGTGCCGGATCCCAGAGTGGGGGCGGATCCGGCAAGTTAAAAGTGATGAACTAGGTGATGGGTGGGGGGGGGGGGGGGGGGGGGGGGGGGGGGGGGGGGGGGGGGGGGGGGGGGGGGGGGGGGGGGGGGGGGG
>JBBBVT010000021.1:20764904-20793894 GCA_037177035.1 Craterocephalus eyresii
GAGGAGCTTTTTAACTACCTCAGCGACCTCGGCCCCAGAGATAGGAGAATCCGTCACCGGGTCCCCTAGCTCTGCTCGTTCTTCTGGGGACGTGTTTATGTGATTGAGGAGGTGTTGAAAGTACTCCTTCCACCGACCCAGAACGTCCCGAGTCGAGGTCAGCAGCCCCCCCTCTCTAAATTTAAAATTATTTTATTCTACAAGTTGGAGAAGCAAATTGTTCATTTTGCCACCTCGGGGAAAACAGACCTCGCTCCAGTCCGTTGAAAGTGAACCCATGTGATGTGCCTGTAGGTGCTTCAAGGTAGTTTATGGTCCAGGAATGTGCATAACAAAGATTTTTTTAAAAGTCAACTAAGAATGTGTTAATGTTCACAAAGTTGCTTTGAGAAGCAGTAGCAGACCTGCATCAGTTAGACTGGTGAGTAGGGGTTAATCCTCCCCTGAGGTTTGAAGATTTTGTTTTTATAAGTGAAATCAGCTTCACTGCATGCTTTGCTTGCTCTGAAATGTCGATGAAAACACTTTCATTCTGGATCCATCATCTCCCCTGAGCCTTGCTCTCTGAGAGATGTCTGACAGATGTAAACGTCATCGGACTCAATCACTCAGTAACTCTGCAGTTCTTTTTGCATCTATTTCTCACACTTGTCCAGAGACGTTAATCTGACCCTGATGTCTGATTGCAAACACTTTGGTGTCTTATTATGGAGGGAAGCCATTAGTGCTATTTGTTATTGGATCAGCACCGTGCTGAATATGCATAAACATACAAGATTGTTTCTGATGCAAGCTTGTCAACAGGTCTACCTGCATGTTTCAGAGCTGTCTGTCTGTATTCTGCCTGTCTGACAGCTCTGAGACAGTTTAATCATTTCTTTTGGGTGAGTCATTAGGAGGAGCTCATCATACAACCTGGCCCTGCACACCCGTGTGTTTGTGTGTATTGGCATATGGGTAGGGTGTTGGTGAGAGCAATATTGTGGCAAACCCAAAAGCAACTTACAGAAATACCTTTTTACTATAAATGCATGTCATTTATCTTACAGGCCAGGTTTGATGTTTGCAGATGAAAGACTGGACTTTGACTTCCATACTGGTTCTTACTCCATACAGGTGGTATTGCTTTTCAGGAAAGAAAGAGACCAGTTTTTGTTCTGCTTGTCGTGGGTAATGATAGTGTGGCGAGACATTTGATCATGAGCTCGTGTAAATGTTAAACACAGAGAAACTGGTCAGTCTCTGCTGGAGCTGAATAGAGTGGTGCAAGGAGGGCGAAAGCAAACACAGGAGAGGTGGTATGTTGCTCATTCACCCCATCATTAGCTTCAAACAAACTGGTTTTACTGTTCTGTGATGGTGCTTATAGAGAGTGCAAACAGGCCAACCAGTCCAGCAGGACAGCCCTGACTATAGTCCACATTTACTGTATACAGACCATAAACTATCTCAGAGGTTGTGTTTCCAAAGGGTCACAAGGAACTCTGAGACTAGGACAGGGTTAATTTCTAGCTTTTTATGAACTGGGCCTCTTCACTTTATTAGTGTCCTTAAACGCTGATTTCCATAGACATTTTAGGTCCGCCTGTTCAGTTGTTTATTAATGCATGCATCTAATTAGCCAATCACATGACAGCATCATGTTGACATGGTGAAGAGAACTTCCTGAATTTCAAACTGATGGTTGTTGGTCTGAGTATTTACTGAGATTTTCACCCTCAACCTTCTCTAGGGATTACAGAGAATGGTCTCAAGAAGAAAAATATCCATATTCCTGTCAGCTAAGAGCAGGAAACTGAAGCTACAATTCACACAGACTCACCAGAACTGGACAACTGAAGATGAATCTATCCTGGCTTGGATCAACACTTCAACTCTCAGCGATGTTTCTAACATGTTGTTGAATCTGTGACAGCAGGAATAAAGCTAGTTCTTGAGGGAAAATGGAGGTCTATCCAGGTTGTAGGACAGTTTATCAGATCAAGAAGCTGATGAGCAGACGTTTTTATTACAAACCAGGTTTTAAAGACATGTAGACAATTTCTGAGCACTTGTAAAGTGGAAAAGGTTCCAATAGTTAGTAATATGCAGGAATTATATAAGCAGATAAGCAGATGTGGGAATGTAAGATCTAAGAAAATTACAGCAAAGGTTGGTTTGGGTTTTCCTCCAACCAGGTAGCTCTACTTCTTTAGCCCAGTGAGGTCATGTTGTGTTGTGGTGTTGATGTGTCACCAAGACAACCAGCAAAATAGCATCCATCAGGCTAATGTGACAGTAAAAAGAATTGTATGCTATTACCAGAATGGAACTAGAGAAGAAATGTATCGGTATAATTATGCCACCCAGCCGTTCCTACCTTTTATGTCTTTATTTGGTTTGTTTGACAAAGACATTGTGCTTTGATAAAGATTACTGTAAATGAAGCAGAATTAGCCAATTGGCTATTTTACATTTGCAATCCCATTTAAATCATCCCATAAAAGAAGGAAATGCTTCCCTGTTCATAGCGGAGGAGGGGCCATCCTGTATGGCTGTGTAGTTCAGAGATGCCACCTCATTTGATTGCTTTTGGTATTTAAGGGAATGAACAAATTGTTGGGATGAAAACAAACGGCTCTAAAAGAGATGGTCGGTGAGTTTGCTGTGGAAGTGCTTAACTGGTCTGCACAGCACCTCAACCCTCTGCCAGTTCCTTTGGGATAAACTGGAATACTTTGTGTGTGACAGACCTTATCAAGCAACCTGCAGTGCTTTCTTGGGAGATGTTTCCAGAAGGAACGAAAGGGGAAAGGGGGAAAAAAAAAAAAAAAAAAAAACCAAAAGACACGAAAGGGGAAAAATTAAAAAAAAAAAAAAACAAAAAAAAAAAAACAGAATACACTAAAGTGAGTTTTAACTACACCTTAAATCGTTTTTTCCCTTACGTTTATTATGTAATAAACTTAAGCAAATAGTTTAAAAGTTGTTTCCATCATGAGGAAACCCCTCCTGGTCATTAAGTTATTCTGAAAGATGCCTCCCACTGAAAGGCTCGTTCTGGTTCAAAGTGCAACATCACACTAGCTGACATGCCGAAGCTGTGAGTCACAGGCAAGGTGTGCTGGGCCGGAGAGGCTTCCTGGTGTACTTCACAGGCCGCTTTGTTTGCTGAGTCACCACATGTGTTGCTACAGTTCACCTATAAACCTTTTTAATTCATAAATGATAAGCAGCACTCAGTTGCAACAAGTTCTGATTCTGTTCCAAGTTAAAAATAAAACAAAACAAGAAAAACACTGAAAAATAGAATGGATAAAAAGGCCTGATTTATAAAGAAATCTGCTGTAAGGTGGCCATACAGTGTAAATAAGATGTGATTCATAGTTTCCTGCCCACAGACAAGAAACCTCCCCCAGCCAGACAAAATTATTGTTCCAACAAGGAGAGTCAGCATTGTGTCATCTGAAAAGAGCGAAACACTCCCCAAGATGCTGACAGAGGTTTAAGAAAAGGAATGATGTCTTATCAGTGACATTTTACTTTCACTGATGGCTCTGATTAGTCAGAGCAGTTACTTTTATAACAGGATTAGTATTTTAGACTTACTCAGGTTCTACCGACATTTTCACCGACTTCTGCTTTGTTGAATGATGATTCAGAGGTCACATGCATCCAGTACTAGTTTTTACTTTTTATTTCTGCAGACTTGATTAAATTTTTAATAATATTATCGGCTGTAGATTTTTAAAAAATCTATGATTTTTTACTTATTTGATCCTTTTATCCCCAGTCCTGCACCCTTACCTGTCCCCTTTCCTACTGCAGACAGCTCCTGCTTCTGTTCTCCAGGTGCTGTTGGTTTTTTATAGAGTCTAAAACATGGCGTTGCTGCAGAATTGTAAATTAACCAGATTGTGAAGAAGGGGGTGCAGGTGAACATCTGTGAATGTAGAAATTAAGCTGTGGAAATTGTTTTCTTTACAGCATGTTGGGAATAGCAGATGAGGCACCTTACTGAGTTGAAATTGATGCTCCTTTTGTCTGTACCTGTCCACAAGGTGGAGGAAAGTGAGTGGAAAGAAGCATAAAGTTGGGAGGATTATTGCACAGAACTCATAAACTAGCAATAATTCCTCCAGAATATATGTTGCTATATTTGTTCCTGTCACACCTGATAATTTTCCAGAGATTTTAATTATGGGGCTGGGTGGTAAATGTGGTGCATACCCCTCCACCATATATATAAATCATTTCCGGACTCCTGTTAACGATGCAGGACAGCCTCTCCGTATTCCCAGCTCTGCACTGGTGATGCTGGGACGCTGTTTACTGCAACTCTGACTCCTCGCTGATCTCATGTCATTTTCTAAACAGCTTGTTTTCTTACCTGCTCACCAGGAAACGAGTCGTGTCAGCATCTGTTTTCTGTCCCAAATAAAGCTGAAGCTGTGTCCATGAGTCCAACACATATCCCATGTATACCCGGCTGCTGCCTAGCTTTTATCATATCACCTGATATTATTTTTCCTCTTAATGCCACGTTTTTGTGGCTTTCTGAGGTGCTGAGTCATTTGCTGGCTGCGGAAAAATCTAGTAACCAGTAGTTTAATGAACCACAACTATCTTCTTCCTGTATCAACACTGTGGAGGACACGCATGCATCGTCAATAACATCACATCCGTAGAACTGCGCGGTAAATTTGGACCCCGAGCTGCAGCGCATCATGCAGCACACAGGCTGTTCAAGGCAACAGAGAGATACATGGGTTGGTGCGTTCTTTTTGGTTTTTTATGTTTCATCACCCATTAGCCTTAGAAAACTGGACATGTATAAGCTGGGCCACAGCCCACTGGCCTGTGGGCTGCCAGTTACAGTCCGACTGTACATGTTAAAGATGGGATTTCTTTCTTATTATATATCTTTGCTAAAGCTTCAAAGACTAAACCTTCAGTGGTCTGCTTTAATACCCGGTTGTGGCTCCCTGACCTGCCACTAATCGCACCGCTGCTTGTTAAATCTTAGATAACTCTGTTTCTTGTATATTCAATAAACTTTTCCACCTTTTGTAGCTTCTCTCCTAACTTTTTTCTGGGTAAAGATTTAAATGCCAAAACTATGATTAAATGAGAATAAGCTACTAGTTATAATTCCTGAAATGCTATATTATCAGTATATTAGTTATTTTGATTCAACATGCTCTTATTTGGAGTGTATATAACTAAAACTGGCAAGATTTGTTGCATAAAACCTTCCCAGAAAGCAGTGAGAAGTTCAGGCACAGAGGGAAACTCCACCCTCATTAAACCTGCCTGCTTATCAAGGAGTGTCTGATTTTGGAGACTTACCAAGGTCATGAGGCACCACCCAAACACACCCTAAGGTGGGAATCAGGACTCCGGCACCTTAAGTGTAGCATGAGTTCGTTTAACATTAGCACTGACTCGATTTTACAGCAAAGCGATTCAGTTCAGTGAAACTTTTCCGGCTCATGTAACCCCTCCTCTCATTTTGTTTTCTCTCCTACTCTTGAGTGGGCCGATCAATCAGGCACACAAACTCTGGCCGCAGTGGCTGGATATTAACCGGCCAACTCACATTCTGTCTCAGCAGGCAGGAGGTTGTAGTTAGGGTCATCTCCATGTACACAGCAGCACAGCCCACCCTGTCACACGTACAAACACAGTGAACCCGAGTGGTCTGAGCTCACACAGGAAATTACTTTTGAGCCTGCATGTCATCATGAACACTTCTCACTCTCCGGGTCCTGCAGTGAGTATTTTAAAATCATTTAACTGATACAAATTGTATCTTGAAGCTGTGAAACACAGACCTTGTTAAAATATTTGCTCTGCTAGTGTCTTATTGACTGAAGCAGTTTTGATCTAATTAAGGCAACAGCATGTTTTTTAATCTGTGTTAAGCTATCTGCAAAAAGCTGTCAGTGCAAAATACACCAGCTGATTTATGATTGTTTCATTTCTTTTCCCCTTTTTTTCCTGACGCTTTACTGTTCAAAGAGTTAATTAACTGTTTTATTTCAGGCTACACCTTTTAAAGTATTTAGATTAAAAAGTTGGTTTAGTCTTTCTAAGCCAAAAGATTTATATAATCTGTACCAATAGAGCCGATGTCATACTAAAATAAACAGATATAATTATTTAAGAGATGATCAAATACTCATTTCTGAGTTATTTCAGAGCCATGATGTATGTTTCAAGACCTACTTTTTAAAGTAGTTATTAGCATTTAGAGAGCTTGATGAGATAGTCAGCATTCATGGTGTCTGCGGTTTATAATGAAATCATAAACCATTGATATTGTGAGGTCGTTGTTTGGAGGACTAATGTCTCCTAGAAAATTATACTTCTATACTACCAATTTGTTCCACCAATTATGTTTTGTTGGGAAACATGATTAAGAAAACAAATTAGCAGTATATAAACATGATTTGTAGGCGACGGGGTTGGGAAGTCATGATGAGAGAATTACAGCATCCCACATCCATCAGGCACTATTTTACTTTATAATTAACTTTATGCAAAGAAAAGGACTTTGTTGGGTCTTTGAATGCGACATACTTTGTAGATACTGTAACTTGAAACTATTAGTCTCATTTCCATCATCTATAAGAAAAAAAGCTGGCACATGTTTTCTTTCAGAGGGATTATAACACAATAGACTTGTTTTGATTGTATTTAATCAGACATCACAGTCTCAGTGTGTTAGGAACACTCTGCCCACTCATGGTGGGAATGCATCAACTTATAAGGCAAGGAGAGAAGTTAATTGCCCACTGTCCATCTGTAGTTTCATATATGAATAAAGACTGATGTTATCTCAAACAGAGGAAAAACTACAAATGAGTAATCCAGGTCGGTGCTTGAGCTCAGTCTGACAATGGCTCTGTGTGATGGGCTCCACACTGTGGCGGGTGGGAGGCCTCCTCCAGCTAAGTCTGCTCAACAGGGACACTTGTGTTGTGGATAATTACACCTCCAGCTTATAATCCTTCTCTCCAGAATGATATGAGAGAAATATGACAACATGCAGAGCACTTTGACACATGCATGAAGCTTTCAGTGTTTGGCTAGATCTTTGATTCGGTTCTTCATGGTTTCCATTCTGGTTCAGTTGAACTAATTGAACCGTTTTCACTCCAGATTTTGGAGTTTGTGTATTCAGGTTATTTGTTGTCAGACATTATGCTGCAAATATAAACAAAATCCTCCATTGTAACCACCAGCAGACACTTTAGATACAAGTTTGAACTAATGAGGCTAAACTGACGAATGAAAAATGCTGAGTAACAGAGAAATGACTGATGGATCAAATGAAACCTTAATGCGCTTTAAGATGATAAAAAATTAGGTATCTACAACTGGCAGCGCCTTTAAATCCAATGAATAAATTAAGACAAACTATAAAGAAATCATACAAAAATATAATTATTTAATTAAATTAAATTTAAAAAAGCCTAAATAAAATAACTTAATTTGAGGTTTTTTTTGTTTGACTATTCTTTTATTTATTTATTTTTTTATCGTCTGTGATTTTTATTTGTGAAAAGCATGCATATTTATGATGTGTATGCCTATAAATTGATGGAAGTCTTTAGCTCCAGGTGTGAGAATCATTGTTGCCTTTCAGACAAATCCCTCTTACAGCAACATTTTAATATAATCTTATGGTTTTATGGTAACCGTTACTAATATCTAGATAATAAATACTGTGCACAGAGAAAAAATACATGAAAAGACAACACACACACACACACACCCCAACAACCACCTGCAGCGTCCGACCAAACAACAATGGGTTTCACTGCAGGCTGCGGAGCGAGCGCAGGCAATTATTCAGAAATATAAAGATTTTAAACCCATTATGAGGCCAAAAACAACATTGTTGCTTCAGCTTTCAGACTTTATAAATGTACAAATTTATCAGATTAGGCCTCATTGTTATTTAATCGGACAGTATAAACGTACTGCACCCTAATCACTTTATGACAGACGTTTCGCACAGCTTCCTCCCTTTCCTGTTCCTTTTGTTTGACTGTTACCGACATAATTAAAGTTAGATTGTTAGATTTTTGGAGTGATCCGGATAATTATTCAAGGATTTAAAAAATATAGGCTATATTCTGGATCCGATAAGAGAGGTTCCGGATCCAACCGCGGAGGTACCGGATCGGGATCCGGCTGGATCCGGCACAAATTTAGCCCTGTGTATGCATCTCTGTTAACAGGTGGACATGTGGTAAATGTAGCAGGATGCAAACTGGGGGTGGGAAATGACTGCTGCCAAGAAATAAACAAAATGCTATTTGCTAACACTTTTTGCTAGTTTGGCGTTGCTCACACACTAATTAATGAAACCAAACTGACAATTGCCCGACAAACAGCCCTGAGGTTTTACGTTCAGCTTGTTACTTTGGATCAGGTCTTTGATAGTAAGAACAGACCCTTCTTTCAAGAGAAGCGTTGTGCTAATAACCTGCTGCGTGGTCCTCACACTTACAGAAGTCTGCAGTAAAATGCAGGTTTCTGGTACAAATGCTGGCTCAACTCTGTGGCTGGCTTCCAAAAATAAAACTCCATCCATTGCTGTCTAGCTTGCGTTTCCTTCTTTCCCTCACAGCCGGAGAAACTCTTATTTTTGACACTGAAAACGTTGCTGTGTCTATCGCGGTGTTCCTCCTTACACCGCGCTTGTCGGGAATCTGCACAATTTGGAAAGTATGTCCAATAACTGATTTATTCACCCAAAAAACTGAGACTGTTTTGTTTTCATCGCCATGAAAAATGAATGTTGAGATGCTGGGACGCTGGAACACGCGTTTATGTGATAAAAACAATGCCACTTATCCGATGAGTATTCACCACCATAACACTAAAGAAAGCTCAGAAAAGTCGAAATATCTCAATAGAGCCCCTTTAACCTCCTTTCTTTTTCCTAAGCTGCTCCATTCTTCCTATATGTTTCCTTTAACAGATGTTTCTTTACAGCAGTTCCATCATGAAGAGTTAACTCGAGCAGTTAATCTTTGAGCTGATGATATCAACAGCATGAAGTGCTTTGTCTCTAATTTGTGGTTGTGTTAGTTGGTCATTACTGAGGCGGGTGACTCTAATGAAACTCCTCTGTGTAATAGAGGACGCTTCCTGTCCGTGGGGGGGGAGGGGTTCCCTCTGACACTTCCATCTCAACATTCAAAGTATTTTTTGGCTGCATTTTAATTTTCACAGTTCTTTAACTTTTACTGACGTTATTTTTTAAAGAAACAGAGAGCAGTTGTTTCTGTTTTCCACGCTGAGAGGCACCATAATATGGAAGGGCACTTTTACACATGCAATGATCAAAGAGACTCTATCAGGGGGCCATATGTTGTGAAATGATTGTGTCTTTAACACACACTCATAAACACTGCTGTGATGACTGTGGTCAGAGACATGAGAAATAAAACATTGTTACGTCAATAATCGGGATCCAGTGGAAATATTTCAGCAAGTTAAAAAAGGTCTTTAGGAAGTTAAGTAGTTTGCTTTAGGTGTTGCTGTGTTTGGTATGGTAGAAGGGGGATAACGGCGTCACCCCTTAGCATTTATGGCTGTGTTGTGGTGGGAGATTTGCATGGCTAGCTTCACTTTGGGGTCTCACTTGCCTGATGTGAGTCCTTTCTCTGTACAAAAAATCTGAAATATCTCCCTTCTTTTCATTTTTACGTCTTATATAAATTAGTAGTTGTTACAGGCCATGCTTTTCGAAATTTTCATGCCATAGCTTACTTTAAAATCAACTAGCAGCCCAGTTAGTGTTGTCAGTGTTGCGTAACGGGTACACTGGGGAACTCTTTGAGCATCTTTATAGTTTTTCACCTCCAATATCAACATTTTTATTAAGTGAGTTGATGTTTAGCCCATAAATAGACTCACCAAAACTCAGATATGATGTTTTATCTTGTACAATTTAATTAGATTAGCGCTGCTACATAGCTTCATGCTAACATTAGATTATTAACCTTACATATCATCAGTAGTTTAACTTGCACAGCGACAAAATCGCTTCTAGAAATGTGCAGCCAAATGTTGATGTTGGTAAAGGATTACTCCTTGAGGAAAATGTTGTAAAATGTGGCCAGAGCCACTCCTCGTAGTGCCGAGATGGCAGCATCTCCACCATGTCTTCCAGCAAACGTAACGTCCTCATGGAGCGGTTCAGATATTGGTTTGCCCTGCAGGTTGACACTTGAAACCCCAAACTAATGAGGTGTGTCTTATTCCTGCCTTCACATTAAGTGACAACGTTTGGGCCTTGCATCAGTGTGACCTTAGAGAATCTAACCTTTTTCTTTCTCTCCACAGTGTAAAGATTTCTTCAAAGTCGGCCGGGGGATTTATGAGGACTTGTGCCGCAGACTGCCTTTCTACCCCTCTGACTTCACAGATGGTAGGCTGGACATGGACTTGTGGTGAAAGTGAATCATCTTCCTTATTATGTCTCACCGGGGTGCTGCTGGCAGCTCCTCATTTATCTTTCACCCTGTGCCTCACATACGTCCGTGCTGCATCTGTGTCACAACCAGGGTCTCGCATCTCTCTAAAGCGACTGTCTCCAGCGTCTCACCGCTCCCATATGTTTCCTCATGTCCACTATTATTGTAATTTCCCAAGTCATCTACCACAGGCATCGCTCCATACGTCGCTATCAACATCGCAGTAGGCCGGCGCTTTTATTGAGTCACCAAATCACAGGTTCTCTTTAAATGTGCAAAGGGATTTCTGTCTGCAGATGGATAAATGAGCACATGCAGCTTGACCTCTGGTGCTTATGTCATTAAGTGAAAAATGCTAAACATTGTTAGCTTAGTGCTTTCACTGGATCTGTTCAATCAAAAACAAATTACCAAAGAAAAAGAGTAGAGTGACAAACTGTAGTTTTCTTGCTAAATGATCCCTTTTAGCCTCTTTCAGGCGCTTCTCTTTTTATAATCTCCAACTGCATTCATTTAGCTGTAACAGCATCAGGATAATTCTAACATGTGAGTTTCATCAGATAATGATCATCTTATGAAGGTCACAGAACCAAAATCATTGTGATCACATTAGAGCCCAATTAAAGGGTTTTATTCCAAAATGAGTTATCCATCATTTGGGTAACTGCTCTTACAAAATGATGGATCGCACGAAACCCAAACAAATGACTCATGTTTTTAAAGGGCCAGTTAGCAGTTTAAGCCGTTTCACCCGACACAGAGTTACTTACTGAACGATGGATTCTGCTACTGTTTTTGTCATTTTTAAATTAAAGTGCTGAACCTCCTCCGCTTCATTATGAGCCGCGTATGACTCATGTGTTTGTGTCTGTCTCCCCTCAGGTATAGTTGGCAGTAATAAAACCCTGCTGAAGTACATGACCACAGCCATCTTCCTCTACATTGCCATCCTCCTCCCTGCAATTGCTTTCGGCTCCCTCAATGATGAGAGCACCCGTGGCGAGATTGGTATGAGCGTGCACCCAAATGTAGACACGTGAATACACTCTGGATGAAAATACCTTTTAAAATTTCCTTTTTGTTTTTTATAACTTGGGTGAAAAAAACATACTTTAGTGATTTGACATTAATGATTTGACATCCTAAAAATTGTGAGTTTTGTCTTCTTTAAAGAGTTTAAATGTAGATTTTTGTCATTTTTAGTCCATTAAATTTGAATAAATGCACAAGAAGATGGCAATTGCCATTATGGGATGTTTTAATGTTTATGTGTAATATATAGATGTGCACAAGGACATAATTCAAGTTATTTTAGTCCATCTTAATGATGGACTTGCTTCTTTATCACCTGGTTCAAACTTGATTTATGTGATAAATCAAAACTGAAATATTCAAACATGCAGTAAGTAAAAAACAATAATGAAAGTTGGCTGAAGAGTTACAATTTGCTGATAACTGTTATTCATCATGTGTGTGGATTATAATTTCTATTTAACTTATTTTATTCACCTTTTTTAGCATGTGATGTTTATTTTACTTTTCCTTAATTTTCACTAACCCCACTCAACACTCAACATGCTTTTATTTCTCCCATCATAAACATGGTTTGTATTTGTATTTTTGTATTTTTCCCACTTTCTTTCATTCTTCTACATAATAAATGTATTTACCTGCTCTTCTCAGATTGTTTTAAAATTTAGCTTAACTTATTTTTATTTTATACATTTTAGAAGCAAAACCACAAAAAACACAAGATAATTCAGATAAAAGAATGAAAAGGAGCAGAAAAAATAAATAAAGGTAGAATTAAATTAAGCTAATTAATCTACCTGCCTGGGTTTTTTTATTTGTGGATAACTTATAATCTCTTTTCTTCTTTTGTTACATAATAATGATGATGATCAAAGTAGTGAAAATGGTAAAAAGAATAAAGATAATTTAAAAAAACCACATCACCCACTGATAATAAACTGATGTTATACACAGACTCTGTCCAACCAGCGACCATCTTTTTAATTAAAGGGAGAAAAATGACTTCAGGTGTAATGTTAAATGAAAAACAGATTATTCCCTCATGATAACATACCCAATCTAAGGAGTGAATCAGAGAGACTCTTCGGCTTCTGTTCAGGTTTGCAAATGAACCCAACAGGTATTCATGTTTATTAAACAGGACCTCAAGCTTATATGTGTGTGTCTGTGTGTGTGTGTGTGACTTCCCTCCACAGATGTTCGGAAAACTATCATCGGGCAGAGCATCGGAGGGGTCATCTACTCGTTGTTCGCCGGCTCTCCTTTAGTGATTCCTCTCACCACAGCTCCTCTTGCTATCTTCATCAGCGGTAGGCTTTCCCTCTTTAATTCAACCCGACCACATTGTTCTTCCTGACAGCCAATTTGAATAGGAGTCTTGGAGGAGGAGGGGGGGGGGGTACTAAGAAGATTATGTCCAAAATCAAGATTAGAAATAATCCAACCATGTAGAGCTTCAAACTCTCGCATCCCCCTTCTTCTTTGTCTTAGCAGAGCAGCAACGTTGGAGTAAAAAGATCTTGTAATAAGTAGATGAGAAGCCGGAGTCTTCATCTGCCTCTGACTCATGTTATATAAGACGTGGTTTCCCTTGCTCATTGCAGGCAGAAACATGTAAACTTTTTATCCATCTTGGAGAGTCTCAGCACATAAACTGTATGGGTTTGTGTTGTTTTTTTGTTTGTTTTTTGCCCAACAGCAGTGTTTTGTTGGTTGGAATTTAAACGATCTTGAAGGCTGTAAGCTTCAGAATTACCCAGCGATGAAGGAAAGCAGAGACTTTGATGCCAAGATGTAGTTTTAATACCAAAGCTGTTTGTTGGCTTTGTGGTGTGATGATCTTTGAAGTAAATAGGTTAGAATTGTGCTCGGCACATTCTCATGGGGATAATTGTAGCACAGTTTTAGCAGCCTGTCTGAGCAGAACAATGGCTTGTTTGTAAAGATGTAACTCATCTGTAAAGAAATCTGCTCAACATTACGGCTAAATACTTATGGTTTTACTAAACCCATTACAATTCTTTTGTCCTTTATGTTTGAATAAAATGCATTTTCCCCTTTTTTGGGAGGCTGCGTTTTTGTATTTCAGATTGCTCTCTGCAAACGATAATCTACCATAGAGCTCTTCCTTCTTGTGTTTTATCTCACTAAATTGTAAAGCATTTATGTTTGGAGAATACATAAAGTTTATCAATACTTTTCCTTAATGCTGTGTATATTTATTTCCATTGGCCTCCATGTACTTTTCAGAGAACACCGATTGGATTATGGCGACTTTTCAGCCATTAAATGATTTTAATGATTTTAATCCCCCTTGTTTCTGTAATCTGATCTCACAACCAGATTACATGATGTGTATTTTTCCCAATTTATGTTTTGCATCAGCTATTGTGCACCTTTCTCGTAGTGATCCGAGGAGTCTGTGACGACTACAACCTGGATTTCCCAGCTTTCTATGCCTGCATTGGTTTGTGGAATTGCCTCTTCCTCATCCTGGGAGGGATCTTCAACGTCAGCCTGCTGATGAAGCTCTTCAAAAGGTAATTTAGAGACATGCACTCAAAGGTATTGCACTTTTTCATTCCAGTACTATCCAGTTTATTCAGTCGCTTCGTACACATGGTTTTACTTTCCTCTCTGAAACAAAGATATTTTAAGTTGCATCATCCTGACTATGTCTGCAGAAATAAATCTGTGTCACTCAACAGAAGACTGTTTTATGTGCATCCAGAGATGTTGCCGCCTGGTTTTCTTCTTCGCATCCACCTAAAGACCTAAACACTGCTGTAGTTGTCAGCAGGGCTCTAAATTAACTTTAGAGGTAATGTGGCTCATAGAATCCTGAAGTTTCCAGCCAGTGAAGGTTGCCAGTGATTGTAGACATTACCCTGTGGTGACATGACCATAAACAGCTCGCAGATGTAATTTCATGTGTTTTTAGTGTTTACACCAAAACAAGTGCAAGTTTGAAATATTTTACTCAGCAATCACTACAGTAAATGATCTGAACACACTGACAAATATTCATTTCAACTCTGTTTGAAAATGGGAATTTAAATAACCCGTGTTGGTCAGCTTGAACCCCAGCGTATCTGCCCGCGGGTCTGCTTCAAGCTGTGTCTAATGCCACGATTATAAATAGCTGTGGACGTGCACACAGATAACTGCGGCCCCCTGACGGATGCTGACTTGTTTCCATTACCGTGTCAGCATGGAGTTGAGTGTTGACAGAGATCAGCGTGAACAGACGTAGGAATGTGACTCGTGCACGCAAATAATTAAGTCATTTTGGTTGGCGAGCACACCCTCTGTGTGCAACAATAACACCGCTGTCATAACCAGGATTTTTAAAGGTCAACGCAGAATATATAGATGAAAATGTCATTTTTAATAGAAGAAATTACAATTTCTGTTTTAGATTTTAGTGAATCCTCACATTACTGATGTTTCAGGTCAGATACAGACACACATGCACCTCATTCTTTATGTAGATTTTCTGTTTGATTTAGTTCGATTGTCTCTTCTCTGATGTGATTTTTAGGTCGACAGAAGAGGTCATCGCCCTCTTCATTTCCATTGCATTTGTGGTGGATGCTGTGAAAGGTACAGTTAAAAGTAAGTTCCAGACACAAATGATCGACGTGTCTTTTCTTTGTTCCTGCAGCTTCGTCTGTGGCTTGAACGCTGCTGCAGCTTCTTGCTGCCGCGTCCTGACTGTTCACATCAAAACATTGTACCCGCCTAACTAATCCAAACGCAAACATCCACGTAACACACATCCATCACAAGCAGAGGTCTGATTTCAATTAAAATATCGCTGCTCAAATGCCTGAAATATGAAGATAAAGATAAAGAAGAGCATGCATTACTTGATACAATAAACTATATTTAAGTGATTTTCTAATATTATTATTGAAGTGAGCTGCTTGCTAATTATAGCTGTCATGAAGTGATTTTTTTTGTTAACAAAGAGTCATAAGATCTCAACAACTAATCATTTAGTCATTTTAATTAAAAACTGTCAAATGTGTTCTCCACTGATGGTGTTTTCCTTTTGCAGTCATCCACAAAGGCATCTCTGAAAATCTAGTCCTTATTAATTATCAGACCTTACTTTTTTAATATTAAATATTATTATTATGCTCCATATAATTTATAAGTATCCGAGACTAATGAGTTATTGTTCATACCCTGATAAAAAAAAAAACCTTAACAGTCGCAACCCAGATGACTGATTAGTTAACTAATTTAGTATGAGCACTCCTTTTTCTGGGTTTGTCTAGAATTAGATTTGAATAAATTTGCTTTTTTTTTAAGACAAAGAGTGAGAATAGAGTTGTGGAGACATAAATAAATTTCTTTTGTTAGGGCGGCTTCTCTCTAAAGAAACTGTATTCCAACTTTTATAACCCTTTTTTTTTTCCATCCCAGACTGCAGCAGTATCATAGTCAGCGCAGCATTTTTCTGCACCTCGTCCAAGTTTGCCGTAAATACTTCACACAATTTAATTTCACGAAAATGAGTTGATGATAGCAGAATGCAATTTATTTAGAATGTGACTTAGTCCTGTTTGGGAGATTGCCAGTGCAGGAGTTCAATTTTCAGAGACCATTTGTAAAATACGCTCTGAGCTTATGTGCCATTACCATAACATTAACCTATGCCATTTATTGACACTTTTCATCCAAAATATTTTCCAGTAACACGAGTGAATATTTTCTGTCCCGTCTCCTGTGCAGCTTTAACTTTCTCTATATAGAAGAGGCGTTAACAGGCAGCTGTATGCAGGTCGTGTCCCGAAGTCTCAATCAAAAAGTGACGATGACATGAGTTATTTCTGCTCTTATGAGACAGAATGACGCCCTTCTTCTTTTTGAAGTAGTGGTAAAAGCAGCGCTTTGACCTCCAGCCCTCAGCCTTCCGGTTCACCTCTAATTTAGCTTACAGTCGCGCTGCAAGATAACAGCAGTCATCTCAGTAAAAGGCTGTTTACTTACATTATATTACCCAGCTTTGCAGTCAAAACAGTTTAAGCACCTGCTATAATATTACACTGCAGCTGTGTGTGTGTGTGTGTGTGTGTGTGTGTATATGTGTGTGGGCACGTGTGTGTGTGCGCGCATGTGTGTGTGTACTCCTTTACACTCACATTATGCAAGCTATTATGCATAATTTTTTCTGGCCCGACTCTGCACTCCTCTGCATTATGTGCAGTATTAGTGCCTCCCTTCATCCACACTTCACAGTCCCACATCTGTTTGTTTGACTTCATACATTTCCCATAACGTCTGGCTGCTTTTCAATTATTTTTATTTTCTAATGCACTCTCTTACCTTACCTTACTTATAACAGCTCCTTTAGGTTTTTAAAAAGCATTTTCAGAGTCTTCATCTGGCACACTGGAATTCATGTAGGGCTGTTCATCTATTTATTTATCTCTTTATTTATTTGGGTCATTTCAAAAAATGAAATCCAGGTAAACAACAAATATCAGTCAAGAATGGAGTTTAATTTGTTAGATAAATCATTGACTTATAGGCTGAAGCCACAGCCTGTAAGCATCATTTACATATTAAATATGCCAAATGGTAAAACTTCTATGACTAAATTACAGCAGAAACAGTGATGTTTGCCCTGTCCTTCTCTTCTTAAATAAGCATTTTGAGTTATTCTTCTTCTCCAATCTGAAACAACCTCTGAATAACACTTGGAATGAGATTATTTTGCAATTTCATACATTATCAGTACAACACTAAGCTCAGATCAGATAATTGCAGTTTGATCAAAATTCTGTTGGTTGGTTAATTTAATTCTGATATTTCTACTGCAGCATGTAAACTGGATTAAAATGTGTTTATATTTGTTTCCCAAAACCTTCAGAGAGTAGGTAATGTATGGAGACATGAAGGAGCCGTATATTTTCAATTCTGTGTATTATTGCAATGGTTTTGGACATTTATGTCTTTACATTGCCTGCAAAAACTTCCAAGAATTTTTTAATCAGTAATCACACCCAATAATCTGGTTTCATGCACTCTTTCTATTCCAACATCATTCACGATATTTTTTTTATTTTTCACTTTCAATACTATTATTATTACTATTATTCTAAAATTAATTATTTTTATATTAATACTCAGATTCAGAATTTTGTTTTGTTTGCCATAATTTATTATTTATTTTTGTTTATCAATTGTTCCAGACTTTTAGTAAAGCAATACAGTTTTCAACAGCCAATTAAGTAAACCTAAAATCTCAGAGACAAATAAGTAATCTTTGTACAAAGTGAAATAGTTTATGGCCCATCACTGAACCTTGAGGCACCCAATAAGTAATAAAGGTGAATAAGCATTTTTTAAAGTATTCTGTGATACCTGATGGCAACTTTTTCTTTAGTAATGTTAATATCCACATGGCAAACCTGAACCTAAAAGACCTTAATATTGTAAACAGATTTTTTTAAATCCTTTTTAAACTAATAGTGACTAGACGGGAAAGGGGATTACAGTGCAGGGAACAACACACTGCAAACCGGTGCACCGAGAAGCTATGGCATCTGTATACAGGCAGGCAGCTCAACCAGTTGAGATACACGCTGCCCCATATACATAGAATTTTAAATCAAGCGAAGGGATACAACACGTGATGTAATGTTAATCACAATCTAATTGATCAAAATCAAATTGGAACGGGCTGTCGTCAATCAAATTTAAACAATTTAGAAAATGAGTAATGATTCCCAGCCCATGTGTGTAAATATTTTTTAAACATTTTGAGCATGTTTTAACTATACCACGATAAAAATGGTAGCCGTGATCATTTTGTCACTATAACTGTGAAATGAAATGTTCATATCGCTGCACCTCTAGCCGAGTCCATGCCATGGTGAAAGTAGGTGAAGCCTCATATGCAGGTGGCAGACAGACATTAGGAAAATAAATCTTTCTTATTAACACACAATGAAAGCACGGACCTTACTGCTGCAGGGAATCTAAGAATAAAACCTGAATCAAAATGGCGGGTATAGCAAAAAACCACAGTAAGATTTGACTGGATGTTGCATGGATGAAGAAGCTTTGCAGGAAAGCAAAGCATATAAACACTGAGCAAAGTGATGAAGAGAAATGGAAGCAGGTGGGCTAATTAGGAACAAGGAGCATAGAGGAAGTCAGCTGGGAAACTCTGGTGAGTGGGGAAAAAACAGAAAAACAGGCAGACCAAAGCCTGAACCACTGACCATGGCCATACGCTCAGCTATACAGTATCTCGTTTCAGCAGGCCAGACCACTGATCTACACCCAGTCACATTATTTAAAATCAACATTGTGCTTTGTTAAAAGTACCAGATGGGTTTGCCGCCATAATGTTCCACATCTTTTATTTCTCTTAGGAGATTACTTAAAACGCAGAAATGAGGACAGTGTTTACAGATCATCACAAATACCAAAACAGAACAAGAGCTGTGTTAAAATGCCTTTTAGTAAAACACTTAACTCTCCTTCAAACAGCTATGTAGACTTTTCCTCCTGACCTATTGATTAATTGTCCGCAGAGCATTTATTGAGCTCTAAGAAGATGTAGAGCGAGGGACCTCTTCCTTCGCTCCACTTGCTGAAATTTTCATAGTGTCAGCGCTACAGTTACACTGCTGGAGCCATGCCATGCTGCCATGGGGAGGCGGATTTTCTGGGGGAAAAAATGTAATATATAGTCGTGACATTTATTCCACCAGCTGTTATAAAGAAGAGGAGGAAAATTCAGGATCATCTCAAATCATTAAGTTCATGTTAAAACCTGAAAAACTTCAGTGTGAAAGCAATTAGTTTGGAAATTTATGTTTAATGGTTTTAAATGTAAAATTTCTGTGAATTTACAGCGTAATTGTGTTGCATTTAGGGTCATTTAATCCCATGAAAGCAGCAAAGCTGACAATAATTAGGTTCTGTTGTGCTGTAAGCAGTATTCCACCTAATCCTACGCAGACCTGACACGGACACATCAGACTAACCACCATCATTTCACTGCTTCTTTATTAGATTTAAAGATGTCATGTGTTGTTGGATAAAGCACATTTTCTTCAGTGTAGCCTTAGAAGTGTATTTCAGCTAAACACTGGGTGGGATTTCAGTCTTTCACAGGTACTACCATTCACCAACGCTGGAAAACAGAAGTGTGGAGAACTTTCCTCAGGGTGGAGACCTGCTGGGAGGAAACAAGAGTGAGATGGTGGCCAGTCTGGGGCTCAACGTCCTGCCCGAGTCCTTAATCCAGTGCACGAGAGAGAGGCCCGTCCTATGCCTGCTGCTGATGCTCGGGACCTTATGGATGGGTTATACCCTCTACCAGTTCAAAAGGAGGTACGTGCAGTGGTGCAGTGCTGCAGCATGCGGATGATAAATCACCGGAGAAGTTTAAAACATGTTGGGTGGGAGCTCTGCCTGCGAGAAGAATGCTGTGGAGTAGGGCCTCGAGTCTCAGGACTGTCCGGGCTTACAGCAACTTTCCAGACAGCTCTCAGATAGCTGACTTTTTTGTGGAGGCTTCGATTCCAGCCTGTGATTTAATAAGCATTACTATCCTACTTCTGATTGCTCTCAGTAATCAAATCAACCCCAAAGCTCGATTCGATTGTGTAAGCAAGAGGCGGAGTAAGGTACTTGAGCAGTGTCAGGATTGCAGCCATTGTCCTTGTCTTGTCCACAGTAATTGTATTCCTCTATTTGTCTCTCCCTGCTCTCTCGCTCCTCTCCTCTCTCTCTGTCTCTGCCTCTCAGTCCGTTCCTGCATGCCAAAGTGAGAGAGGTGCTGTCGGACTGCGCCCTGCCCATCTCCGTGCTCATGTTTTCCTTCATCGGCTCCTACATTTTTAGTGACATTGAGCGTTAGTATCTTTTGTTACTACTACTTGATATTTAACCATAGTGAGAAAATTAGAGTTTGAAATTAAATATAAGAATCCAGTTCAGCCATTGTGTACCAACAACACTAAAATGTTCATGATCTGATCTTTGTTTTATACAGGTACTACTTGGAAAATTTGAATATGCTGGAAATGTTGTTTTATTCAGGCAATTCGGCATAAAAGGTGAAACCAAAACATTTTTTGCACTAAGTACAGATAGAGTTTACTTTCAGAGGCTTGACATTTTGGTATTTATTTATTTATTTATCTTATTTTATTATTTCCACCTGTCTTGTCCAGCATCGTTGCAAGCAGAATGATTGTCTGGCTGCTGTGAGAGAGAGAGAAAGAAAGAAAGAAAGAGGAGGAAGGGGAGAGAGAGGGACAGAGGGACTTTTTTTTATTTAAGGTTTTCTGCAACTGCAAATCCCAAAATAAAAGCAAAATCTGAACAAATAAAAAATGAAATATATTGATTTGCATATTATTTGTTTATATGTGTAAATTTAATCTATGAAGTTAAGTTACAGAAAAAAAATTTTCAGGAAATTCAAATTTTCTGAGTAATACCCGAACTTATCTTCAAAGATTAAATGTATACATATAGACAAATAGTATGCAGATCAATATATCTCAGCTTTTTATTTGTATATATTTTGCTTATTAGGATTTGCAGTTTCAGAAAACCTCATATTAAACAACTCAGAAAATTTGAATGTTGCTTGAAATCAATAAAAAATGTATTTTAAATACAAAAATGTCAGGACTCTGAAAGTAAAACCTTGTATCGGTCCTTAGTACATAAAATGTGTTGGTTTCACCTTTTATATTGAATTGCCTGAATAGAACAACTTTTCCAGCATATTCCATTAAGAAGTTTTTTGGAATATTAGGATAATTTTTATAGTTCTGGAAAGTAAATCCTCCTTCATGATGTCAGTGTCCTGATGAAACTGCAGCATAAAACCTGGATTGGTCATTGTTACGGTGCCCTCACAGATATGCAGGTTGCCCGTGCTGGGTGCACTTTTCCAGCCCGTACCCATCACAGATTCTGTCCCTTTTTTGTTGTTTTTTTTTTTAACTGTGAGCGGTTATCAAGCAAGTCACTCTCCCCTTTTATCCCAGAGGTCACACCATCCACAATTTCCACAAGAGAAATCAGCTCCACTTTGCTTCAGTCTTTGTCAGATTAGCTTTAGGAAACTCCAGCTAATGTTGACATTATAGACTGATGGTCGTATGGTCGTATTAATCTGTAATTACAGTTTTATTAGTAATAATGCAGCGAGAGAAAATGGATGTCCAAGATGAAGGGAGGAACAGACGCATCAGTGAGGCATCTGAGCATTATTCCAGCAAAGCTGCTGCTTAACCTCACTGATGTTTTACTATTTTGTTAGATACACTTTATCTATTTGAGCAAATTCATTAAAATTTCAATCAATTGTCTTAGGAAATGTAGTTAAATTTAGAGGTGCTGCCCCCACTCTGAAGCATTTGGCCATAAATTGCAAATAAACACTAATGTAGCAGCATTTGCATTTACTCGGCTTAGTTTTTGAGAAACTGATTTTAAACTCTTTATAACATTCAGCTATAGATTATAGATAATAGCTGATCCCAACACTCGGCTTCAGGGTATGCATAATTTATTAAATTAGAGGCCAAAATCAAAGCTGGCAATTCAAGAAGTTTTAAAAATGCAAGTTGGAGTAAAATGTACTTTTTATTCAGGCTCACACACAAAAACTTGCTAATGGAGGCGGAGGTGCAGTGTGAGGTTATGGCCTCGATCTGGAGCAAATGGAGTTTGTTGTCCTGGTCAAGGATGCATGACAGGTGTAGCAGGGGTTTAAACAACCCTTCTCTGCCATCCAGCCTCCCTGCGATTAATCCTCGGTCCTCGGCCACATGGAGTTATAGTACATCTTTTTCAGTTATAAACTCAGGTGTAGATTTCCCTCTGAGATTAAAAACATATTTTTTACTTAAAATCCTTACCCCAAACTTGTTTATGGAGGTGAAGACCAGAAGTTAAAGGTTAAAATATCCGTAATGATGGCTTTGTTATAAGGTAACTGCTTTTACCTCTTGTTGTGACAGTGCAGAGCATTTAACATGTCCGAACCAAAACTAACCTGTATATTTCCAGAAGAGTCTCACATTGGTAGCGCCCTCATTGTCTTTCTGTGTTCTTTAATGCAGACCAAAACAAACTGAAGATTTCCTGGTTTTTACCCTTTATTGTGCTGCATCGTTTTGAGTCTCCATTCATTGTTGCCAAGGCAGCAGCTGTTCTCCAGGGGTTAATACACGGGCCAGAGCCAAACCTCAAGCGAATCTGAATTTAAGTCCCCTGCCAATTTCTGGTTCCTTCGCCTCCAGAAACAATAAGTCATAGGATAATGCATCCATTATTACATTGTCATTTTCTAAGAATTAAACCACATTATAAACAATACCATACTTAATTAGGTGTGCAGGAAAAAACACCAATCAGTAATGTATCGTGGTCAAAAGCATCTGATCAGACAGAAGAACTTTCTGAAGTTTATGAAACCAAAGTGAAAATCTAGATGAAAGAAAGTGATCTAATTGGTTATGTGCTCTTCTTCCGGAGCAGTTCCAGTGTTTAAAGTACACGACCGACCCATCTTCAACGTGGCCCCGTTTGAGAGGCTTTCGGCCATGAACATCCTCAGCGCTATGGGAATCGGCTTCCTCTTGGCTCTCCTCATCTTCATCGATCAGAATATTGTTGTCTCACTGACCAACGCGCCAGAGAACAGGTACAGGATCATGTGTGTGTCACAACACAACACACATTCATAAAACACCTCTTTTTATTGGGCCTTATGTTCACTGCTAAACCGTCTATTAAGGAAATTACTTTTCTATCATTATTATTATTAATACAAAATGTGACAGTATTTATAGTGACAAAGGGAAAATAGAAACATTTTAAGGAGAAATAGGATAGATGAAAAATAAAAATGAAAATACAGCAAGCAAGGACACACTGGCCATCAGGTGCACCGGGCATTGGTCCCAATGGGACGATACAATTTATTTATTGCTCTGACTGGTCCATAAAACTTTGCAGATCATCTGATTCATCCCTCCACTCAGCACAAAACTTTCTCTCCTCACCACCGGCCCAGGAAACACTTTGATCTGCAGCCTATTGGTTTATTTTTTAACTGGCACCAGGAGGAACCAATCAGATGCTTTAAAACGCTTCTGGTTCTGTGCGAGGATGCAGCTACCTGTCAGACCCGAGGATGCTGGTAGAACCTGTGGTTCATTTCACATCACTGAGCTTCTGTTCTGAGTAAAGAGGCCCATTAAACCCAGTAAGTCTGATTCATACGAGACAGTTAGAGATGAAGAAAGTCACGAGGATGTGATGAAAACATCTGTTTTCATCACATCACCACTGTTTTCACCACATGTTTGTGTCTTACATTAAATTGATTAGTGACGTCAGAACAGCAGCTTAACTGGTTAACTGGTTCAACTTAGTTATTTTATGAACTAAATTCTCTTACTGAAAGTGAGAACATTATTTTTAAGTATTATTCATCAGCATTAACAGTGAGTAAGTAGATTTCCGTTACTGGTTGTGGGCGGAGAGTCGGATGGTTTTGGGTCAGAGTGTGTCAGAGGCAGCTTCTGCGTAGGTGTCTATGGACAACATACAGAAATAAAACACTGTAAGATTGTTTGTTTATTTGCATTTTTCTCCAGATGTCAGACTGATGCAGCTGTTCCAGTAATTCAGGAGCCGACTGCATCATTATGTTAAAAAATAAAATCTCCATTCAATCTTTATTGGAAGCTGGTTTAGATAAGATGAAAAGAGCAGACACAGAGACACCAGGAATAGTTTCTATCTGACCCATCGTTTCTAATGTCCTGATGTCTCTGAATTCTTATGATGTACATTTTGTTTTCTTTCTCCTCTAATCTTAAAAGTAGGAAACGCTCCTCAACGTGCTGTAGTATAGTTATACCGTCCTGCTGGCTAGACTTTAGTGTTGGTGTCATACAGCAGTATTACTGTGCTGAGTATGTGTGTGTATAGATAGTAATCATAAATGGTAGTTATCACAGCAGTAATAATGTTAGTACTGATATTAACAATATTCACAGTAATAAGAAGACAGTTGTAGGGTGTATGAAGGGTGTCATTATTTCCAATAACATATTTAATCTCATCTGGAAGTGGCCCACATAGTCCCACTGAGCCTCATGTAGGCTGCAGAAATCTCCCTCTAGACCAACAATGTAGGTTTAAGATATAAAAAATAGACTTGAATTCCTGATTTGAAGTTTTGTTTATGTGTTGGTGAAGATTGAATCATCATGGCGATCCTAAGAGCTTCAACAAAAGCTGCTGGGCTCTATTTCTGATATTCTGAGATATCAAGGCAAGTTTATTTGTATGGCACATTTTCAGCTTCAAGGCAATTCAAAGTACTTTACATAAAACATTAAAAGCATAAAAGCAAGAACGAATAACAATGAAATCATTTAAATACACTCAAAAAATCATTAAAAAGATTAAAAGCAAGAAAAGTTGAATGATAATGTGCAGATTTCAGTCGTAGGTGCATGAGAAAAGGAAACTGTCTACGTTAAACTGGAAAATCCGTCTCAGACTTCAGGTCTGCTGCTAGCGGGTGTAGTGGTTGGACGACCTGCTCTCCCACCTGAGCCACTGCCGTCCTTTTAACACTTATAGCCTGAAACTCAAGAACCAACAGATAGACGTCTGGTGGTCTTTGTTTAAGCTAGACTCCGGTCCTAAAGGGCTGCAGGTTTTAGATGTTTCCCTGCTGTTAGGAAGTTCAGAACAATGACTCATTAATTTGGCAAAACAGAAAACCATCACAGGCCTTTTGTACTGGGAGATGACGGAGCCACAAACATCTGGATGTGGGAGTCGAAGTGTCCCAGTCAGGAAACGAAGAATCCTCTACGAGCTTTGACTGCGCATGGACTGAACAGCAGTAAATGATTGGCCAGTTCAGAGTACTCATCCAACCAGAAGCCCCGTTTCTGCTGTTGATTTCTGCATAAATTCAACTTTAAACCAATGGATTCAAAATATCAAACCAATCAGGTTTCACTTGCGGGTGAATAGATTTATTTGGAATTGCTTTCTGTCTATTTAAGCCACTACATACATGCACGTTGGTTTTTTTCTGTCAGAAGATGTTTTGTCTCACTTGTTCAGGACTTTTGTTTAAGCACATACTTATTTAAATAATTATAATCATGAAAGTGAATATTAACTAAAATAGCCTTTCATCTAAGACTGATCTGCCAAATGAAGCTCATCTGGCTGCAGGGAATCGGATGAAAATAGAGTAAAGGCGTCCTTTTCTATTAAACTGTCTTTCACTCAGTGAGACTTATTTCTCATCCCCTGAAGCTCCCATCTAGTGTGATTTACAGTATCCAGTTGTGCCAATGTTACATCCAAGGGCATGTCAGCAGGATGCATGGCTGCTGATCCACTACGCCCATATTTCTTAGCAGAACAGCCACCAGTCCACCCTCACTCAGAAGACTCTCACTTTTTTCACGCTGCCCTTTTTATCTCTGAAGACGCTCAGCAGTGATCCTTCTCGAACATGAAGAGAACAAAATAAATAAATGTGGGACTTGATGAAGGTCACAGGAAGACTTGATGCCGCTGTTTTGTGTGTGTCAGTGATGTGGGGTACAGGTGTTGTTTGTTTTCTCCGTGTGCTTCCGGGTGGCTTGTTGTTGCTCCTTGATGTAACCGCTGCATTGCTCCTCAGGTTGCTGAAGGGTACGGCGTACCACTGGGACCTGATGCTCTCCGGGCTCATTAACATACTGATGTCGGTGCTGGGGTTGCCCTGGATGCACGCCGCCTTCCCTCACTCCACCCTCCACGTGCGCCAGCTGGCTTTTGTGGAGCAGCGCGTTGAGGGGGGGCACCTCTACGAAACGTGAGTTGACCGCCCACGCTGGATCAGAGGCTCTGTAAAGGTCGTGTTCGGAGCGTGCTGACTGTAATGCTGCAGGATACTGTATCCTGCTCCAGCTTGATTGCATGATTACTAACCACTTTGTCTGAGGAGTCTCTGGTTCATCGTTTTAGCCACAAATTAAAAAAATCATAATCTGCATGTCATAGTTGCTGAAGTGGTTCAGTATGTTATTGGACGGAGGATATCTGATCACTTATCTTAGTTTTGGGCAAGTTTTATTAATGTATAAATGTGTGTGGAGATTAATATTTCAAAATTAACCTTCTCAAAACAAATGAATCCATCCTACATTTATACTCCGTGATTTATACTATAGTGTGAAATAACTGAATTAAAAAAAATAGAATAAAGACTAAAGCACAATAAAAAAATGACACCACTTTATAACTATGTAGACTTGTATTAGACAAGAAATAAGTGAATGAAGAAATAATGTGACATATCTATAACATAGCTCCTCAGGATAGAGATTGTCTTCTTTTTTATTTGTGATACAAATATTTTACTGATTTATTTCATTCTGAGAAAGACCATAAAAATGCCTTATTTGTTTTTATATGCTTGTTTGAGTTGTGGAAGATTTGTTTGCTCTTATATATTAGAGGAAATTACTTTTCTTAATAAAAGCAGATAAAGACAAATTTATCCATTATTGAAGATCCTTCCAAACGACTAATTTGCCGGGGCTGCATCAGTTTTAAAACATTCGCATGCCATTTTAATTCAACATTTCTGAATGAAATTGGGAAACAGGCACAGGTTTGTTGGTGATATGTCTGAACTATTTCAAAGGGAAGAAAAGAAAATGCTCCTTTTTCTCCTCTGCTGCCTTCAATTCAGGCAAAATTCCTGAATATTTTAAATGGAAAATGTGTAACAATGCTGATAAGAAAATCCCAGAAAACTTGATGTCTGCATCCAATCATGTCAGCACGTGCTATTGTGTGTTTCCCACGCCGTGCGTTCCTCCAGTATTGTCCAGGTGAAGGAGACACGTCTGACATCCCTGGCTGCCAACATCTTCATCGGCGTGTCCGTCCTGCTGCTGCCCGTCCCCCTGCAATGGATCCCCAAACCCGTCCTGTACGGCCTCTTCCTCTACATCGCCCTCACCTCCATCGACGGAAACCAGATGTGCGACCGCATGGCTCTCCTCCTGAAGGAGCAGGTGAGAAGGTGTTTTTAGCGTAGCACAGTTACACAAAAAGGGAAAAATTCTGGTGTCATTTATGAGCTGCATACAGCATCAAACCTCTGAACACCTTCAGACAGATTAGACTAGATATAGCCCCCCACCCCCCAAAAACACTTACAGAAATCTCTTTCTCCAGTCTCTTATCCCGAGTGTCCGATTTAACCTTCCCTCTGTCACAGTGAGGAGATGAAGCAAGTTCTGCTTTCCCCTCTACGCCAAACACTGGCGCCTCCAAATGGTTAAAAGACGAAGTGTTTCAGAACAGCTGAATCTATGAAGGGAAGCTTTTGTGAAGGAACTGCTGTATGCAGACACCGTGGTTCAGAGGCAAATGATTAAAACCTGCTCAGGATTCGCTTAGAAGCCAAAATATAATGACAGGAGCCTGAAACCATCCCCTCACCTTCAGTGTTCTACTGAAGTGTACGGATAAATGTGAGCAGGAATTTATTAGGTTGAAAAATAATCGAATAATTGTTTATGAGTTAATTTTTCAGCTTAAGGTGGAAACAGAATAAAAGAAAAAAATAAAGAAATAAAGGAAGGAAAAAGCCTCATGACAGTTTCATTACCTTCTTTATCTGTTTAGTCACTTTATTTCTCGTGTATTTCATTTGCTTTAGTGAAATCAGCATTTTCAGGCTTTAAAATTTGATGACTTATTTTTTTTAATGATGAAGATTAATTGTTTTATGCCTCTAAATTCTTAATTTGTCCACTTGTTCCTTTTGTTTCGATGAGCTGCTGCTACTGAGATGTAATGCTGGCTGTAATGTGAAACAGTGCAGTTCTTACAGCTGGGTGGGCCGCCTCATTTCTTCAAGACTGCAGGAGGCCTGAGGAGAAAGGGCCACGAGGGAGATTGTGTTTTAATCTGTCCTGATCCTCTCACCTCCTGCAGACGTCCTACCCTCCCACCCACTACATCCGCAAAGTGCCCCAGAGGAAGATCCACTACTTCACCTTCCTGCAGATGATGCAGCTGCTGGTGCTGTGCACGTTTGGCATGTACCCGATACCGTACATGAAAATGATCTTCCCCCTGGTTATGATCCTCCTAATCCCAATCAGGTACCAGTGTGTCTGTGTGTCTCTGTGTTTGTGTGTGGCCACTTTTGTCCCAGAAAATTTCCCATGTTCTCCTAACCAGGTGACTGCAGCAGGTAAAAAATGTGTCGTGTGTGCTCAGACATTAACATGATTCCCTGATGGACGGAGAAGACCATGGCCGTGTCTCAATCAGCGTACTTTCATAAGTGCACTGCAATTCAGTGCGTAGTAAATTCTAAAATCTGATTAATGAATAGAAATAGAATTTTGTAGAATAAATTAACTCCCAGGCTGATGGATGTTGCG
>JBBBVT010000021.1:20800739-20824547 GCA_037177035.1 Craterocephalus eyresii
ATAAAACTTTGTAAAAACCATAAGAAATGTATGTTTTTCTTCTTATTTCCAGTTTCCTCTGAGCTCCTGATGGTGGACGACATCATCACATCCCAGGAAGCTGCAGCAGCACCGCCGTCCCCTGAACACACCGCCCTGCTCCCAGACTCTAAACCACAGATACCACGCAGCTGATGATGATGATGAAGAGCATCACAGATGAAGCTGTGACTGTATGAAGCTCTGATGAAGCAGCAGACACAAAGAAACAAGGATTAGTTTTACTTTAGAAATACGATCATGCATTCTGCTCATTGTCTTTCATATCATCATGTTTTAGAAAGCAGCTCATGTGCCGATACAGGATTGTTGTATTTACCTACAATGATACATAAACTTGAATCTGTAATGAGATATTATTAAATGATACATTCAGTAACTGACATGAACTTTTACATCAATAAAAGTGATTTAAATCTCTTGTCTGTTCTGTGAAATGCTTTCACTTTGTCAACAACAAATGTCTTTTAGAAGGTGATTACATGTTTAGTGAAACAAACAAATTCATGTCAAATTAATGTATAAACTTAAAAAACTCAAAGATGAGCTGCTCTCAGCTGGATGATGATGCACCTTCTACCCACATGGAGGCCCAATCAGGAGGTTTGATGAGGTTGTTTCCACTAGAAGAGGTGAAGGAGGAATCTATGGATGGAGGGATGGATGGACAGACTTCCTGCTGAGATCTACATGAGCTGATGCTGAGACTCCAGTGTTTTACACTTAGAGGAATATTTTCCTGAGAAGAAATCTGTTTATCAGTGAAATAAGTTTACAGAAAGACCATCTTCTCATAGATAACTGTGATTTTAATGTAAATCATTCCTCTACTGGTCATTAAAACAGTCTTGCTGAGGTTAAATCAGTTTTACCATCAGTGAGCTCTTCAAAGATGAAAAAACAACAAAATTAAAAAGGATTAATAATGTATGAAAACGCAGATAGTTGCAGGATTTATAGAGGGATATATCTCCTTTCTCATTTTTAAGTGTCCATCTGCAGCTGAAATGCTGAGAAAACGTCCAAAAAACACAATATAGCAAAATCCACTGTTACAGGCTAAAAGCTTGAGGGCAATTATAAAACAGACATTTAGGCATTTTTTAAAATGTACTGAGAGATCCAGATGGTGGATGGAAAAGAGGATAATAAACTATTTTTTTGGGAGAGGAGCTAGAATGTCTGCCATCTGTATAACTGGCATATAAATGCTAAACATCCTCATAGTTCCTGCAGTAATTAGCTTTGACATATAAGATATCTCTCGGTGAAACTAGATGATGGCAGGGTGCAAATATAAGCTATACTGGAAGTGGACACAAGTTCTGGTGAACTGAAAGGGCTGTGAATAAATTGCAAACTTTTCCATAATTACTAAAGTTATAGAATATGGTGAGGTAAGTGCAGAACAGCATGTTTTAGGAAACAGAGTGAGCTTGAAAGAGACAGGATCTGCCAGACTGTATGCAGTATGTTGGATGTTGCAAAGGCTTTTGCCTTTTTTTTTATCCCTAAGTCCATTTAGGGTTAACCTTACCTTTAAAAGTAGTCAATTTGCAATGAAAATGAGGAACAAGGTATTACTAAAAAGTTCTGCATTATTTCATATTTTACATTAGTTACTGAGGCAAGGGATGTGTGATAATCAGGTTTTTCTTGATTATTTATTAACTTATTTGTTAATTTCTTAACTATAATTGGTCCTCTATAATGTAAAACTCTCAAAACTAGTTGGTTAGTTAGTATGAGCAAATCCATTTTGCAGTAATTTACTGTATAGTAGTGGCTCCCCCCCCCCCCCCTGCCACGTGATGTCGCTGCTGCAACGCGCCTGCGCACCAGACCGCAGCTCCTTAACTGATAAGACCAGACAGGATAAACGATTAAATACACCGTGACACGCGGGTAATCAAGCGCAACAAACACCCACGCGCAACACACCCCACTGCTCGTGACTTTTTTGTGGAGCAGAACGGAGTCTTCTGTCCGTGTTGTGAGTGTTTGTCCTTTGGGGGGGCGGGTCATGAGACTCCAGAGGTGCGATTGTCTCAGAAAGCTCGCACTCGCAGCTGTATCGCCCTCATTCTCTGCGCCATCCTCCAGGAGGCTGCACGCGCGTCGCTTCAGTCAGTCTGTTGCTATCATGGCAGAGGAGGCGAAGAAACTGGCCGCTTACGCCGCCGTGGATAACCACGTCCAGGTAAGCCCGGTGTCCCTTACAGTGTGATGCCTTTTACTTTGCACTTAGCTTTAAAACATCGCTTTATTTCTAAGCTAGCCTGCCTCGCGCTAGCAGCGTTAGCTTTAATGTACTGCTATGAGTCTATCTGTTTGCTGTTCTCTAACTTAAACGATTTTTAGGGGACTTAGCTTAGTATTATGCAGGCTTGTCCTCAGATAGCCTGCTAACTATTCTGTATTTAAGGCTATATATAATACTGCTTATATTAGGTGCCAGCAAAACAAAAACGGATAAGCTAACACAATATGCAGCCTGTTATTAGAAGCCAGAGCTTTTAAAGCAATGCATTTGTAACATACTATATATTTAACCCTTCTACTAATATAACAGCTACACGAGTTTTATGTACCCTCAGCATATTGTCTTATAGTGTCTGCCGTTTTGTATAGAAAAAGCATCACTTTGCATGGTATTGTGCATCTCAGTGGTTGCATCACAGATACACGAAAGGGATTTTTTTTTACTGACTTTTTTAAGCCCTGGTGTGAAATGTAACATGGTTATTAACGTTATTGTCTGTGTCTTGTAGAACAACCAGGTGGTCGGAGTGGGGAGTGGGTCAACCATTGTGTACGCTGTGGACAGATTAGGTGAGTTAAACCAACTTCAGCTTTAATGGTGGACGGCTTCAGTTCAAAGCATATTGTCAGGAAATGTGCAAACATAAAGGGAAATGCAGTGCGTGAAGCAAAAAGTTTTGTAACACAGGCTGAAATAAGATTTCTGTAATTTCTTTAAGTTGTATTTAAGAACAGTTCTCCAGGCTTCTTGAAGGGCTTTTCTAAAGCTTCTCAAACTCTGAGGTCTGAGGAGGATTCATCCCTCGGTCAGGCCTGGAGCTGCAGAGTCCAGTCATTATGACACCTGTCTGCATGCCTCAGTCTCTTCTCTCGGTTGTTATCACCCTTTTTAAAGACATCACCTATTCTAATCTGCAGCAGATTGTTTGTATAGGCATGCCATTCCTCTTTTTTTCCCCCACTTAACCAGTTTTCACAACTTTTTTAATGAGTCTGTGCACATTTGCTAGGTTTTATTACCTATGCCAAGAAGCTGTCTGTCAGTCTGTCAGTGTACAAGATAACTCAAAAAGTTATGAACGGATTTAGATGAAACTTTCAGGATAGCTTGGAAACGTTGCTTTTCTAGTGTTATGTATAGATATGTCTGTTTTTTTTTCCATGATTCTAAGAGCCTTTTTTATGTTTGATCCATTGGTCAGTGCTGAGTGGTTTTAACAGAAAACATTTTCCTTCAAAAACCGGACAGGACTGAAAGTATTCATTGTGCAAAGAATACATTGAAAGACCTTCAGAGAAAACCAAAGAACTATTGATCAAAATTCCCAGTTCAAAAGAATGCAAAAACATCTGGTTGAGGTAGAATATAAAGAAATGAGGGATTGCTTCAGATGTTAACACAGGGCTGTATTTGGACAGCAATGTCACCACAGGAAGCAGAATGACACAGCTTTGTGTGCTGTTATAGTTTGTAAATGTGTTTGTCAGAGAGGTGATATTGGTAATCAATTTCATAATCTCTGTGATTGCAGGTGAATTGCTGAACAGAGCAGAAGCAGCTCTGATCATCTTCCTGTCCTTAACATTTGTGTCTTTGTTGCAGCTGACAGAGTGCGACAAGAAAAACTCAACATTGTCTGTGTGCCCACCTCCTTCCAGGTGAGTTTGAAGGCTGAAAGCACCTCAGCCCAGTAAATGTTGGATGTGTATAAACATTTTGTAAAGAAAGAAAGTGGTTTTTACTGGTGCTCTCTCCCTCCTTCCGCCACATTTCTCCCCCAGGCTCGACAGCTGATCCTGCAGCATGGCCTCACGCTGTCGGATCTGGACAGGCACCCAGAGGTATGACGAGCTCGTTGCACATGGATCTGAAAGCCGCACCGATGAGAACGGGCTGCAATATGCTGCCGCTCAGGCCCTGTCGGATGAGACCGGAGCGTTGATAGGATTGTGCTGCAGCGTGTTACATGTGGGGAAATGTTAGTTTGACTCTAGCGTGTTGTATTCCAGCTGGATGTGGCGATCGACGGGGCGGATGAGGTGGATGCAGAGCTCACACTGATAAAAGGTGGAGGGTGAGTACAGCTCAACACAGAAGGCTCCGTTTACACTGAATTCTCTCTTTATTTCTGTTTTACCCCTTCGGTTCACAGCGGCTGTCTGACTCAGGAGAAGATTGTTGCTGGCTGTGCCAAACATTTTGTCGTCATTGCAGACTACAGGTGTGTATTGGCTTATTTAGCGAGGGTTTGTTGAAAGAGTGGCAGCATGTTCACCAGTGCAGGAGAGAAACGGCTGGTGTGATTCCTTGTTTTTCCTCCTAGAAAGGACTCTAAAGCTTTGGGCCAGCAGTGGAAGAAAGGAGTTCCTATTGAAGTCATCCCCATGGCGTACGTTCCCGTCTCCAGGATGATAGCCCGCCGCTTCGGAGGGGAGGCTAACTTAAGGATGGCTGTCAGTAAAGCTGTGAGTGTTAAACATTTGTTACGCTCCTCTTCTCCTGCTGTCCTCATTACTCCTCTCATGTTGGTTACAGAAGTAATTTCATGGTTGTTTTTACCTCACAGCATTGCGCTGTGGCGCCCTCTTGTATTAAAGTTTTTTTTACGGTTTCATTAATAGTCAGTCATGGATCTGAACCCCTTAACTCCTTTTACAAAAATCTTTATTGATTCTTCAAATAAATAATCAATAAAGAAAAATAAGCTAAGCTAATAAGCTAAACACCGACCCAAATATGAGTGTTTGTCACAAAAAAACCCCATTATTTTTTGCTGTTTTTCCATCTGGCCCAGAGGCACATGAGAGGGGATTCCTCCAGTGCCAAACGTGCTGCTAGCTTTGTGCTGAGGAGGTTTATACACCAGACTAAAAAAAAAGAGAAGAATAAAATCTTAAATGTTGCTAAAGAAGAAGAGTTGCTGCTGGACAGCAAAGTTTTTGGAAGACGTGACAAATTATAATGTTTGAACTATTTCAAAACACTCTAGAATCTAGAGGTAAAAATATGACAACACTTAGGAGAAGGTAAAAAATCAGTGCAAGTCCTTTTGTCTGTTCCAGTGTGATATCTTATTATAAAATAACTGTGGCAAAGCCTGTCCTTATAAACAGATTATATTTTCCCTAATAGTCAACTGAAACATCTGGCCAACAAACACCGTTATTCAGTTGTACAGTGCTACATAAAGCCTCAATAGAGTGCATTCCTGTTTGACATGCAAGAGGAAACTATATAATAAAACTCAACTTAGTTATAGCACAATCACTTAAACTGATTAATGAGATGCAGTCTGATCTACCAGGTGGCAGTAACATCAGGGACTACTGCAGATCTGTGGAGCAACACAGACTTTTAAAATATAAACTAAATAAACTGATAACTTGAAAAGTTACTTTAAATTAAGTTATAGGCTACTTAAAAAGTTTAATCTGAACATTTATGTATTGTTAACCAATTAGTCTGACTTTCTTCTTAAAAAGCCATTAGATCCAGGTGATACATCTAGATTTTCAGATATGTTGAGACTTTCTCACACAAGATATACAATGAGGGAATATCGTTTATATCTAGTCAGCTTGTTTTAAGTTTCAAATCTCATTTTTTAGCATTTTGCTCAACTGTATTTTTATTATGGTCATTGACAGTTATTTTTTATTATTCTAATACATACTTACTTAAATGTCGGTCAAATATTTGAATGCACATGTGCTTCTGATCCTTAATAAAACCGCATTTAGCACCATAAATGTGTCTTTGTTTAATTGACCAGAAAAATGTATAACTTGATATTTTTCAAATATTGTGATTAAGGAAAAAAATATCTATGAAAATTAGTTTATTTGTTGGCTAATATATTAAACAAATTATAATTTATTCCCTTTTTAATACTCAATACCCTAAACAATCAATCAAACTACAAAAGGAGGCTCTGCCCATGTGAAAGCACCAGATTGGACGTCATGTGACATGACGTCCCGTACCGGATCAGTCTCAGAAGACAATGGGGGCTGACGCTCTGGTTTTCTGTGTTTTCACATCCCTGCGGTGTTGCTCTGAAGTCAGACATCCCACTGTACTCTACTGAAAAAACTCGCCCACCTGTTTTACGATTCGTTTTTTGGGACATGGTGGAGCATCATGTGCAGACGTTTTTAAAAGGCATGGGTCCCGTGCCATGGATGTTCTTTTAATGGTTTACCTAAATGGAAATAATTGGTTTTTTTTAGGCGGAACAAAGCTCGAATACTGGACAGTGTTGAAGTGATGGAGCTGAAAATGTTTTCAGCTGGATTTATAAACCACATATTCAGCTTTGCTTCTAAACACTGTCCGGTATTTTAACTGATGATTTTTGATCCAGATCAGAATATTTATAAATCCTGTTCAAAGCAACTTTTCTAAATACACGTCAGCGGTTTCTGAATGGCTGGTGTTACAGAAAGTTATGGATCTGAAGTTGGAACTGGCTCCAGTCCTGATCAGCAGCATCAGTAATGCATGTTTGATGTTAAATGTTCCTTTATGGTCACACATTATAATTTATTCCCAGCTGGCACACTGAAGCAGGCGAGTTGTCTGTTTTCACTGTTGTTAACACATCACAGAAGTGAACCAAGCTGTGTAATTTTGGCTTTCAGGGTCCCGTCGTTACCGATAACAGCAACTTCATCCTAGACTGGAAGTTTGAGCGCGCTCAGAACTGGAAGGAAGTCAACACTGCGATAAAGATGATTCCCGGTGAGGATTATCGGCATAAAAGTTGCACTTTTCCAGATGAAAGCTTGTGAGGTGCGGTATGATGAGTCAGCTCTGACTGGATGTGTTGCTGCTGTTGTTGTGTTTAGGTGTGGTGGAGACGGGGCTGTTCGTCAGCATGGCTGAACGAGCGTACTTCGGGATGGAAGATGGAAGCGTGCAGATCCGGGACGCTCCGGTCAACTGACGAGTTCGCCATCATCGCTTTTGTCCCTCCTCTGCTCAGCGGCCTCATTTCTCCCGCAAGTGCCGCAGCGCCGCCCTGCTCTGTTTCCACTGAAACTGAAGCAGGGAGATTCCAACCCATCGCAAAATAAGTTACAAACCAAGCTCCACTTGATTTTTCTCATCCAGCTGCTGGTGCTTCCGGTTCTACGAGTTTTAAAGTGCCTGACGAGGAAAATCAAGGCTAACTGGGAATGTTGTCATTAAGATGTTTGACCGCAGACCTGTGGCGAAACTCTGCAGGGCTGCAGAGTGAGACTACAGTGTGCCTTATGATTGTTTTAATTCCTAATACTTTTGATGTTTGTTCAAATGTTCACTCATTAAATCCAAAGCTTAATCAGCAGAGAAAATCTGCCAGGTCCTAACGGTTAAATAATGAAACTACTCTGGTGTAAGGCTACGTCCACATGAATGCAGGGACTTTTCTTACCAACGAGCGCGATTAAACCTTGCAGGCACCATGAAAACACTGAACGGATTCTCCACATCTGAAGCCATGTTGGCCAATCAGAAGGGTGATGGATAAATGAATAGCTTTGAAAATCCCCATAATATGCAGCATAAAAAGGCAGAATCTTCCATGCAGACCTTTAACCCATAGCTTTATCTGCCCCTGCTACATAAACAAAGGTTAAATGGGGCGGGTTGTGATGTAAGCCACACAGATGGCAGTTTGCAATCAAATGTGAGCCGAAAGTCTTTTTTCAGTACCGCAAAACAGATTCTGCTTGTGGAGGAGAGCTGCAAATGCTTTTAAAAAAAAAGAGCATTTGTCAAAATACTTGCGTACATGTGGACATGGTCTTGGTTTGTACCTTCGTTTCAGGAAGTAAACCTTAAAACAGCTGGGTGGAAACTATGTAGTACCTATAAATCTATAATTTCCACTGGACAGCATCAACACTGTTTGCTGTGAGTCAAAGATCTGGTTTCCTGCTCCGATGAAGACAATGTTTGGGAAATATTTGTGGTTTCCTCTCATTTTCTACAGCTCTTCATGTAGTCGTACACTTGTCAGTCAGCCTTGATGTTTGTCATCAAACGAGGAAAAAAATATTGCATGCACTTTCTTCCACTGAGTTGGTTGTTGTTGTGCCTGAGTCACTGTATGACGGTTATTTACTAACACTAGCCGTCTCCTCACAGAAAGTCTTGTGCCATAATCTTCGTTTTGAAAAGGTATCTGATTATGGACGTTTTCACCCATTTATATCTGTCATATTAAATATAGTGTGACAGCAGCATGTGCAGGCCCAGCATGCCAGGTCACTGTCTGCGGCATCCATCATTACTGGATAATCCAGTCGGATCACGATGCCTTACACTTGTTTCATTATGTAAAAGTTTTTGCATGTAAATCAAACATCAGTTTTAACACAAACAATAATACTGTTTTAGTTTGTAGTGTTTACAGGCTGGTATTTATTCACCACCTCAGCGGCCTGAAGACTAAATAAAACTTGACTGAACTGAAAAAATGTCCAACATGGTTCCAAAAATGAAACGATGTACTCAATGTTGGTTATTTTCTTGCACCAGCAATTTCATTTATTCTTTTCTTCACCACTTGACTGTGAATATGATTTTTCTGTGAACGTACTATTTTCTTTGTCAACCAATACAGGACCAAAATGAAATAACAGGACTCTTGTTTTATTTCTTATTAATCGTTTCCATTTAATTCTCATTCTGTTTACAACATTGTGTGTTCACTATCCAACGCCCTGAAAGAATGACATTTTATTCGCCATTTATGTACCTTAATATATCTGCAGATCTTATAGTCATTTGACCTTTTTTTGTTTTAATCATTTATAGGTTTGTAAAAGTACTTAATCTGAATACCAGTGTGCAGTCCTACTTTTTGGCCACAGGGAGGCGACAGAAAAGCAGCAACAATCACTACATAGAAGACATTTATTTATTTTTTTTGCAAGCGCAGCAAACTTTCGGAAAGTGACCTCATATGCATTTCCAGAAGTAACAAAAAATTATTTTACGCATCGAGGATATGGACTGTACATGTAGGCAAACATTATGTCATAGATAACCAAAGTGAGGACGATAACTCGTGACCAGGAAGAGGAATTGTACCTCTACACTGAAGCCACGTTGATGCTTTCATGTCGTCTGGTCTTGACAACTACGGTTGAATGACAGATGAATGATCCAATCCGGTGCTTGTTTTTACTGAAATCGGACCAATAGCGTTGGTAGGTTTCAGCATCGGCTCTCTAATTGGTCAGCGGTTAAGTCACCTGACCAATCATAGAGCCTCAACAGGAATCGCCACCGGGGATTTTTTTTTTTTGCGTCACCCGCGCCGGTGCGCCTGCTCCGCTATGACAGACGGCGGATTAGCCAATCGTGTTGAGTGTTTGGGGGGCTGGCACGCGCTGAACCCACCTCTTTGAGTGACACATAGCTAACGCAATCGTATTCTGCTTAGTGTGCGAGGCGATATGATTGACGGCGGTGGGCGCAATGAGAGACGGTTACATAAAATTTTAATGAATGTGTCACTTTAACTGTCCAATCCCAGAGTAGAAACAAGGCGGGAATTAGCGTTACCAAGGCAAGTCTAAATCTAGTATAAAGGGAATAACATGGTGTCCCAGAGGCTGTTTATGTTTACTTAAAGAACATATTCAACGGGGCGGTTTTTCAGGACGCAACGAAGTTTTCTATGTCGTTTCAGTTTATTTGCACTTTAACTTTGTTTTATATTAAGATTTACAAGGTCAGTGGCATGTAAATCTTCTATTTCACTAATGTGCCAGTCTTACAAATGGAAAGGGGGCTTCACTTTGGAAACGTGAGCATTTCCCTGGTGCTCCTGCTGTTGCTAAAAGCGCTCATAGGATTCGGGACTTCGCAAGCTCAGGGCTCCACCATCGGGAGGGAGCCACAGTCCGCCGCTAGCCGGGGTTCACGCTCGACCTCGGCAGAAGATGGTTCAAGAGTCATGCAGCGCGGCTTGGAGAACGTAGGAGCCCCGGTCGCTGTAGCAGACGTTACCGTGGAGGACGACGACAACGGGGCGGCAGGTGAGGCTGAGGAGACGTATGGAGAAAGCAACGGGAGTGTCCGACCTACGAGGTAAGTCAAAATAAAATCAATTAAATAAATAGAAGAGCTGGGGAATAGACAGCTTTGAGATAAATGACAATACCTGACATTTTCTTATAAATTCTAAATGGCCCGTCTAAAACATGAAACTATTATATAATTGCTAGCTAAAACAATAATTTGAATGTCTAGTGTTTGACACGTATTATGTATCCTTCCGCCTCGTGGAAAGTTGCTGTACACAAAGTTGTTGTGGACTCAGGTGCTTGTATTCCACTGATATGTAAATCTGTTTTTCCGTGGGAATTTCATATATCATCCTAGTTTGATGAGCTATTCTGGTATACATGTAGGGATGAGAGCGGGCTGTCAGGGCACAAAACCGTAAAAATGCAGTGTTTTTGCGAAAGAATGCATATGAGTGTCCGATGATGGGCGTACACGTTTTAAGCTGAATGGAAAAGTGGACGAAAATTTAGAAGACTTTATTTTTTACCTACACCTTTAGTGGTTTCAGTCCGTTTTACTGCAGTGATGAAAGTGAAACATTTTATTGTAGACCTGCTGGTCACGCTTGGCATGTCGGGGCAAAACACTCCTCAGATCTAAAGTTTCGCTTGGGGCAAATTTAAAAGTTTGTACAGCTTTGTAGCTAATTGTAAAGTATGTTTCTTAACTGGGGAAAATGTCCTGAAACGACATGTCTTTGACACTGTTTGGGGTTGTTGAAACTTGTATCGATACAGTCACTGCTGCCGCTCACTGGAAATACAGTTAATCATCCTGAGCACGTGCGCTGTGTGGCAGACAGTGCAGCGGAGTTCAAAATATAGTCCGAGTCTTCAAGCTGTACTTATTTCCTAAAATAACAGCTTTGTTTCATAGCATCAGCAAAATAATATATCCAAACCTAGTTCAACTTTTAAATAATTGGTCTTCAACTGAATGGAAACCTTCCTTCTCACCTGAGAACAGAAATATCATCCTTTTCCACTTAAAAACTGCTGTCAGAGTCTGTTTACAGATTACCAAGTTAAACTTAAACTTGTGCAAAAGTTGCTCTGAGTGCTGGCATCAGATGGAGAAAGTGAGTTCTGATTAAAACCTTAGAATAAAAATAAAAATCTCAGGCAGACCACATCTGCTGCCACCGCCCAAAGTGAGATGCAGCTCTTGGCACACTGTATTGATTTAGTCTTTCTTAGTAAACAGCAGGTTTGACGCCCACCTTTAGACATTTGGTGCAATGTGTTCTCCACGATTCTGCTCCTCTGTTATTTTTATTTTTACCTGGACTCTTACACATCCATCCTCTTTAGTCATCATTATTTCATTGCCCTTTCTTTGGGCTGAGCATATGAAGTCCCTCGCTAAATTATTCTCTGTGTAGTATCCTAAACATCCTGTCTGTTTTTCAAGAGGCATTTGAAGTCATAAAACTGAAAACTTTGTCAGAGTCTATCCTTTTGAAGATTCTGACGAGGTTTCAGATCTCATGTAAGAAACTTGCTCCTGCTACATATCTTGCTGGTTAAAAATGCAGCCGGTTTTCCTCTTTTTTTCCTTTGACATTTTTTAAATCTTGGGTTTCCTGATAACCCCCAGTGCATTGTGTATTAGCTCTAGCTGCCTTCTCGCAGCAGGGAGCATGCCGATCAGTCAGTCCCGTGAATCTCAATTAGGAGTAAAGTGTAATTTTACTTTCAATATATTCAACTTTTTTTAATAAAGAGAGGGAGGAGGTTTAAACAGTGGATTAAGTTCTTGTTCCTGCGTTTCATCTGCCCTATAATATCAAATGGGACATAATTAACAGAGCAGTTTGCTGAGAGAAAAGCAGCCTGGTCCCCTGCCAGTCACCTCAGCTGCTGCAGGAGAACTCCTGAGCGTTAGTCCTGGTGGTGGTCACACCCTACCCCTGCACATCCCTGCATCACCTGCTTCCTCTCGCAGCCTGTTTTCTCGCTTTCAGGAAGTTGCTGCTGTTTGTAAGGCAGATGCAGAAGAATGAAGATGTCAGAAGCTACAACTCAAAACAACATGAGAAAGATCACAGCCTCTCTCTCTGTGCTGTTTCTCCTTTTGGATTTATTCTCTTTGTCTCTCGCTCCTGCTCTCATCTCACCCTTGCTGCTTCCCTGATGTTCTCACACACATGCATTGCTTTTTAATGCCACCCCTTGAGTATATAGACTATAAGGCATACAGTATGCTAGGCTTCCACCTGTCTGCCAGCCGGGATTTTATTCTGCTTTAAAAATGTCTCAAACGTTGGTTTTGGTGGGTTTTTCCTGAAGTAAGGCTTTACATTTATCACTTCAGGAGCGATTGTGTTGTTTTCTGATAAATGAACTACTTTGAGAAGCTTGCTTTTATTTTTTTTTTATTGGGAATCCAAAGTAATGAGAACGTGGAAGTCATCAAACCTGATTCTGTGGCAGTAAAACGAGCACACCCCCTCATTTTACTGATAAACCACCCCTTAATTGCTCCTTTCACGGGACTACATTAGTTTTGGTGTCATGTACCACTTTTCTCCCGCTGGAGGGATCATTTGTTGACAGTGTCCCCACTTTTAACACCTACAGAACAGACAGTTTGTTAATTTATTTTCCTCCAAACTAGATTAAACAGCCGATCACTTCAAACGCGTCAACAATTTTAAGTTTCTGTCATTTGCAGTTGTTTTTTCTTCTCCTCCTGCTCGCTATCATCTATAAATATTCTACATGTTTGCTTTGATCCGGCCCTCGGATTGCGACGGGCAAACGCAGTTGTGTCGTCTGACAGCTGTCGCCTCACCCTCGCCGTGTCAGAAACCCCGCTCTGGAGACTCACCGTTACACCTGTCTCACCTCACCTGCACGTGTGTGTGTGTGTGTTTTGAAGCCTTTTTGTGTGTGAATGATGCATGCAGCCGCGCTGGCAGGTTTGACGCCTCGGCGAGCAAAGGCTCCGTTGGGCTCTCAAGCTCCTCAGAGACCTCTTGCAGGTGAGAAGAGAGAGGACAGTAGCGTTGTTTGAACTTTCTACACACACACACACACACACACACACACACAGACACACATCCCCACCCCTCCGCAGGGCTTTGGAGCTGCAACAGCTCTTCTGGGCCGCCTTGTTTGCAGGCCAGCTTCCACCATACGACTGCTTAGCAACAGCCAATCGGCCTGGCCGAGCGGCTCGCCGGCCAATTGCGACTAAAAGATGGGTCGGTGCTCAGAGTTTGAGTTTGGCCACATGGGTCTGGTTACAGTAAAGTAGAGGATAAAGCAAAGAATACCTCTTCTTTCTTTTTTTTTCTCCCTGCAGGAGTCTGCTGCGTGTAACCAGGGAGATGTTGTGTTGTAATAATAGACACTGGCCTGAAAATAACCGGTCAGGATGGACATGATTGATATCCCTCTGGGAAGTTTTAATTGAGTCTCATAAACTTTGTCAGCTTCGGTGGAAATTTCTTATATTTTCACACTTATGTAATTGTTTTTATTTGAAGTGATTGTGCTGCGAGGATCTTTGGTGATTTTAATCAGCAGCAGAGAAGCAGCGAGTCTTTTTAACAGTGGGAGTGGGATTTATTAGGTCAGTGGCTATTTTGGTGAGTCTGTAGGACCCGTCTGGCAGCACTGCAGTATGGGTGGGGCAGAAGCAGAAAGGTGTGAGGAGGAGGAGGAGGAGGAGGAGGAGGATGAAAACACAGGAGTTGGGGCTGATAGTTAGCAGGACCACGCTGTCTTGTTTTCACTCTCACCGACTCATCACTGCTTAGCAACAACGAATCAGATCCTCGCGCTGCAGCTTCCCCTCAGCCAATGAGGCGGCGGGAGCGTGGCGCCACAGAGTTTGGATTTTACCACGTGTAGAGGAGGGGAAAACAGGGCGATGCTTTTAATGGTGTTTGTTTTTTATGTTTGTTTTTTTTTTTTCCCTCCTGTTTGAACCGCACCCTGAGCTCTCTGCGGCGCCGGCGCTGACGGATGCAAGGTCGATCCTTCAAGTCCGCACAAGGCGATAAAATTCACAGGACAGTTATATACACTCTCCATCACAATAAGCTGGGCTTCAATATGAGGATGTTATGTCATCACGTGTTTATGTTGGACATTACTGCTCATAAAAACCTGATTGTCTTTATCTTCTTCTGCAGCCTTTTTAAAGTATGTGGCGTCGTTCTTGGCGGTGGCCTCTGATTCAGGGCAGCCGGTGGAGCTGCTGGGTGCGGCCGGCTCAGATCTGCATCCATAACTTTCTCCCCACGTGCTCCCCACGCTCTCATATTTGTGATTTCTGAGTGGCAGCTGTGCGGCAGCAGAACTCCACACTCCAGCGTGCAGCCAGGCTGCTTGCATGGTTACAGGCTGTCCTGCCCCGCCACTGGCTCAGACGCTCCACAGCCGACCCTCCATTGGCTCAGCCCAGATGGAAAACCGCGTTTCCATTGGCTGGCGGGGGAAGCGGCCGGCTGCAGGGATTGGCCGGGCTGGGGAGCTGGCGCTCCTTGGAGACTCAGCCTGTGTAAACATCCTGGTTGTTTCTTTGAATGGAGCGTGTTTTTGCTGGTGTGTGCAGACGGAGGATGAGCGTCTCAGAGGAGCGCGGTCTGGTGAGAGCGAGGCTAATTGGCTCCTCACTCCAGCATAACGCTTTGTGATTTAAGAAGCGCTGGGCGCTATTATGAAACTTTGACAGCGTTACAGACGAGGACGCTAACGACCCGCAGTCTGCTGGCAACCTTACTCCGTTCATCGCCTCTTCCTTTCTTCCCCACTTCCCATTCAAATGTCTTCTCCATCGCCTCCACATCTGTCACGGTCGGCACAGCAGCCCCGCAGGCGGCATGTTGTCCCTCCGGTGCCGTGCCGCGCCGCGGTGGTAAATAAATCGCCCGGAGTTGTAAGAAACACATCACGGCTGTTTGGGTTTTTTTAGATTTTATTTACTCCCGCCCCGCTTTTCATTCCTTGTTTTTCCCCACAGCTATCACGATACGAAGTTTCAGAATTAACCCCCCCACCCCCACCACGTCTTCTTCTCATCCTTTATCTGGAGTACAAAGAGCCAAGAAAAGCTTTTGATCGCCCTCTCAGACTCAAATCTCTTGCTTAACCTCTTTCCAACTCTGAGGATGAACTCAGTGCTCTCTGTGACTTTTACCTCACTTTTACATTCACAGTATGACTTGTGAGGGGGGGAGGAAGAGGAGGTGGAGCTAGCTGGGCAAAGCCGACTGCTTAGCAACAACCAATCAGCCTAATATTTTTGGCAGGGTCTCACAACCAATTGAGAGGGTGAGAGCAGGCTGGGGCGCCGTGTTTTTATTGGTGGCTGTGAGGGAAAACATTGTTTTTCGCAGCGCCCGACTCTTCAGGCTGAAGATGCTCGGGGCAGATTTGGGGAGTTAATCTCGGCTTTGATGGGGGTGAAGGAAGCGTTGCCCCCTTTAATTGTTCAGCGAGCCTATTTGCATGTGTCTGCAGACCCGGAGCTCGCTTCTTACAGTAAAACATGAAAGAAAATGTTGCTAAAATTGATTTGCGCCCTTAGAAATAATCCATTTAAGACTTTAACATGGTATTTGTACATTTTCCCTCCCTTTCATTACCGAGCCGTGCTCATTGGTTGTAATCGATGAGGTATTGCAGCCAATCAATACCTCTCACCTGCTTTGAAAGATGGAAAACACTAATATAAACAGTTCAAACCGATCCTTTTTTTATTGTGAGCCTGCTCAGAAAGTGTGACACTTTGCTGTACCTCAGCAACTTCTAAGTTGCCCCTCAGGGAGGCAGTTAAACAACCCCCCCTCCCTCCCATGTGTCCCAGTAGAGGGAAGCTACTGGCATCCCAGCTGGATGGATGTGAACCAGTGTGTACTCGACAGGCGCTTGCTGGTTAAATAAAGCTAAAAGCCCCGTTGACAGCACCTCCTCCAGACAGATACAAATCAATAGCGGGGATGTGGTCGCTGGTGGAGCGCAGGCATGATTGACAAGCAATGCGGCAGAAACTCCCAACAGTTAGGCGGCGGATGGGGCTGGATGTCTTCATTCATTTAAGTAGAGACTAACTAGAAGAAAAGCGAGAGGAGCGCTGATGGCAGATAATGCTGCGTGAGCACATAAACAACATGAGGATTTCCCACTTAGAGCTCAATTCCTTCACCGGTAAAACACTTAATTGAAGCAAAAAAAAGAGGTGGAGGGGGGAAAAAAGGGAAAAATCCGTTGCCTCAGTAATATTTAAAGTCTTTTCTCTGGGGTGAGGTGTGCCGGCGCGGGTGGAAATCCTCAGATCGTATATCATGCAAAGCAAACACTTCCACCCCCCGTGTCTCGTTCGCCCCAAACTCTGCTGCAGCTGTTCTTTGTGCTTCTCAATGAAATGTGTGTAGAATTGGCTCATTGATTATTTGAATTATTTTTTTCTCTAAAATGACGAAAGAAGGTTGTTTTTCCCCAAATGTCATTGATTATAGTCAACATTCAAAATGGTTTGTTTCATTCTGAAATATCAGTGAAAGTCAAAAATAGGAGTTTGATGGTTGTTATCATGAAGTACAAAGAATATCATCAGTGGCCACGTTTTACGTTAAATCATTTTTAAAGAGATGGTAAATGATCCAAAGTTAATTGCTGATTACTCCAGCTTCCCCACGAACCTGAACTGAATGAATGAATGAAAAGAAGGATAATACCTCGATGTTTAATATCACAAATTCTTCCTCAGACCTAAAGATATGAAACAACATCACATTCTGATTTAGCACAATACTAAAACATTAAAATCAAATGGTCTTCCTTAGCTCAGTATCATAATTCAGATGTGCATGTAGACGTGTCATATCAGATTGGCACAATAATCTGATTACTCCCAAATACTTGGTGACGATGGTAAGGTTTAGTGCTGGGCGATATGAACCAAATTTAAAATCTTTTTTTCCCAAATCACGATATACAATATTTATTTAAATATATGGGTCAATTATTCAATGAGACTGTTGTTATTTACAGCTTTTGGTGCTAAATGCACTTTTATTAAGGATCAACAGCACTCATTAAAACGGTTGGGTGAAATTAAAGTATTTAATTAAAAATACCGTAACAAAAATACAGTCGTACAAAATGCAAAAAAGGAGTTTTGACTTGTAACAAGCTAACTTGAAATATAAACAATAGAGTCAATATATTAAAAAATGTTGATATATTACCATGATCTAGTCAGGTTTCATAAACTGTTATCTAAAATGTCTTCAGCAGTCAAGCAAAATTGGGAAAACAGGTGTGACATGAACATTTGTAAATGAATCACTGAATCACATCAAGCAGTTGTGAATCGAATCAGCTCAGGAAATTAGAGGTGATACCCAGCTGCAGTGATTACCCACAATGCCCTTCATGCTGTATTCTGCTTCTTGTCTTTGGTTCCCTGAAGTGGACTGAGATGTACATTTTGAGGCGGACCAGAGTTCACTTGTTTGATTTGCATCAGAGTTCAGTTGCACATTCACACTTACCTTAATGAACAGACTTCCCAAGCAAATAAACTAGGGTTGAAACTGATTGGTTGGTTCACACCAGCATCAACATGCTGCCTAAATCAGGATGTAGTGAAACCCTTACTCTTATTTACAGTCTTAAAGTTATAGAATTACCAAGCTAGTGCAGTCTGAGTTTCTGAGTTTGACACCACACCCGTATTTTCCTTTGATTATAAAAAGACATTTTGGTTGTTGGAACAAAGAAAATGGAAACAATTCCAGGGTTAAGTGTCTCAAACAATCACTTTAAGTTACTAATATTAAAATAATTTTCATTTTGGATTGATACTATTGGCCTGTTGATGAATGAATCAATATGTTCTCTGCCGTATACTGGGATGATTTTAGTTTGCAGTAATACGCTCACATCTTCTCGGTTTGAGTTTGTTGTACAGCTTCAGCTCTTTCTCCAATATGTTGGTAAAACAAGAGCAGTGAATTTACACAGGCACTTTGTAGACATGCATGTCATGAGTCTGTTAATTGAACAAAGACCAGCTGCTAATGGTGCAAAAGCTTAATTAAAACATATCGGATCGATGTTATGATCAATTAAATTACCTTAAAGCTTCAGGAAAGTGATACTGGTACTTAAGTTATTGACATGCACCATCAATAATCTGTTTTACTTCAGGTTAGTTGCTGTGGTGTCCCAAAATATGTTATGAAACGGTTGTTCGATCATGGTGAGGTTAAACCTACCAGACTTCCAACTCGTTGACATCCTCGGTGGATGTGACGGGCCAAACAGAATATGGTCAGGCTTTGATAATCCTCTTTGATCAATATGGCTCCCAAACTACCCGACACGACGGGGTTGCCATGGCACAGATGTGCTGTCAACCTCTGCTGAAGGTCGCTCTGATTGCCAAACAAGAGCAGACTGGAGAGGAGAAGCAACATCTGCCCCACTCCTCGCTTTTTAGTGTCTCACCTGCGACTGCGTTAAACTAAAAGCCCCTCAGAGACGGCTCCGTTTAAGGACAACAGCTGCAACTTGCAGAGACACAAAAAGCGAGGCGATCTGCTTAAAATGTACTGGAACCTGTGACAAACCTCACATCTTGTGTTCTGTTGGCAGGTCTTTGGTGATCATCAGCACCCTGGATGGGCGGATCTCCGCTCTGGATCCTCACAACCAGGGCAGGAAGCAGTGGGACCTAGATGTTGGCTCAGGGTGCCTGGTGTCCTCCAGCCTCAGCAAACCGGAGGTAGAACAAAACATGCCTTTTTTCTTTTGTTTTCAGTCGTCCGAATGGCAAAAAATAAAGGATTTCTTTCAAAAATGGGAAATAATTCACTTAATTTCAGTTTTTACTGAAAACATGTTTATTGTAACCAGAGAAAATGGTAGATTGGTGCTTTATTTGACATAAACATAATCTAAAAGGACATGATTAGGCTATTAAATCAATATCTGCAACCTTGACTTGTCATTTAAAGGTTATGGGGGAGTCTCTGTGTCCTCGATCAAAACAAATACTCTTCCTCGGCCTTCTTCACTGGAACCACAAGCCTATTTGAGGTTGTCGCACTTTGAAGAGTCAGACACGGGGAGCTTTTGCTAACATTCAATCCACATACACACATTCACATTCAATACACAGCAGACACACTTTTCACCCCCACATAAATCTGAGAGTAGCTGTTTCGCCTGGAGGATTAGCCTCTTTGTTGACTGTAGTGGTTTACACATACAGGCGCAGTAAGACACTGGCCTGTACATGCATACAGCAGCTTAAACCGCCCACACCGATACGCAGAAAGCCGAGCGCAGCCCAGAGCGAGACCAGAGCGCTGCTGCTTTGAGAAACATACCAGAGACATGTATGCGTTGTCCTTTGATGTGGACTCTCTCTGTGTGAGAGTTTAGCCTCAGGGAAAAAGCTCTGATGCTAACAAGAGTCTGGGTGGCTGCTGGGATTGGTTTAATGTTAGTCTGGATCTGAGCAGCGCTCCGTCTCAAACACAACTCTGCTTTATTAGCATCGCGGACCTACTGAGGCTAATTCTTGAAGTTAAACACATATGACAGGTAGTGTTTTTCAAAAACGTCTCATATGGATGGATTTGTACGAAGGTTTGGCTGCAGAACTGGCGAAGAGTTTCAGTTTGTTTTGTTCTGAAGCTTCATTTGTAGTCTGTCTTGGTTCACAGTCAACTCTGCTACAGCTGTTCAGTTTACTGATGAGCAAACGCTCTTCTCTTTTAAAGATAAACTTAGAATGAAATTTAGTTGGTGACTGATTTTGTAGCAACAACGGTGGTTAAAACATAAAGTTAAAGTGATACAGTTGGAAAAATGTGTCAAAAGCAGGTTAAGAATTTAAAGCAGAACTTCGCTTTTTTTTAACCTGGGGTCTGTTTTCATCTTTCCTCTCATATATATGAGTGATGGAGAAAGGAACGTTCATTTTGCTCCAGTATTTTGCCGGGCAGGCAGCTAACAGCACAGCTAATAAGTATTGGGCAACTCGCTCTGCGTATCGACAACAATTCAAGGCGCTCGGCAGGTCATTCAGATATTTTCAGTAATTTATTCTCTCTAGTATGTCGTCGGACACTTGTTGAGACCAGCAGGGCACTTCAGTGTAGAAAAAAAAGCATTTTTTAGGGCAAAATGAGACTCGGAGCGAGTTGCCCGATACTTACCATTAGCTGTGCTGCTAGCTGCCTGCCCAGCTAAATACTGGATCAATCTTGAACGCTCCTTTCCTCATCACTTACATGTATGAGAGGAAAGATGGCAACAGACCCCAGGTAAAAAAAAAGCGAAGTTCTCCTTTAAGGATTTGGTGTTAAAAGTTACAGCAGGAGACATGTGATATACCTACCGAGTATGGAGGGTGTGTAAATATACAGTAATGTATATGATGGACACCAGCATATGGCTGTCCTCTAAGGCCGGTTTCAGACGTAAACCTGCTGATTTGATGAGTTAACTAAGAAATTAGCAGACTTATGCAGGTCAGTCTGAGTCATCGGCTAGCTGGGATAGTGGTTTGAAAAATGTCTTCACAGAGAAATTTGGTGCATCATCCGTTTTTATAGCAGCAAACAACAAGAAGTTGTTTCTTCTCCATAATTACCATGTAGTCGTATGTATTTGTAACAGCTACAGCTGAAAACCTTGATGTTCATCTGCAGTTATTTACAGTACGACGGAGAAGTAGAACAAACACAAACCTCCTTCATACCTGGAAATACTGATTGAGTTGTTTTAATATGAACTAATAAAGAGATTAGTTTAGCCAGTTAGCCTGTGTGACGTGGTGACTTCTTTTGCTAACTCACTCAAGTTATGAACGTGAACTTCAATCACTTTATTATTTAAATTATGTGATCATCACCCCAGAATAAATCAGGACTCTTGAACCCTGATATTGGGCTAAATTCATCATTTCAGTCACTTTATTAGTTAAATGATGTGATCATCACCCCAGGACTCTTGAACCCTTTCTGTGAACATACAAAACAAAGATATTGGGCGAAATTCATCAGTTCAGTCCCTTAATTTCATATAAAAATCTTAACAATAAAATCCTGTTTTAGTTTAAAGGATTTAAAAGAATTTGGTCTGAAAACAGAAAAACACAGGAAGTGTCGAGACATCCGTACTTGTAGCATCCTCCTGTGTGCCGTCGCCGTGACGACAGATGCTGACTGTTTATCTGCTTGTTTGTTTTTCACCTGTTGGCTCTCATTTGGCTGACAGAGTGGAACAGCAGAGATGCCCGTCGGCTCTGAACCCATTGACTCGCCATGACGTCACTTGTTGTTATCTGCCCTGTGTGTGTGTGTGTGTGTGTGTGTGTGTGTGTGTGTGTGTTTAGAAATTTAAATCCTGCCTTTGCCCTTTCTGGCCTCAGTAACCTAGGATGCCTCTGCTCTGTCTGTGTCTGTTTCCACCTCCGCCCTCCTCCTCCTACTGAGCCCATAGCAACGCTTTTATTGGCACTCGCTGGGTCCCTGAGACACCAGTCTGCTCGGTGATCGGAGTCTACGGGGGGGAGGATCTGCTGCCGTGCTATTGGCTGGGCTGGACACACCGGGATGGAAGCAGCCAGTCACCTGCTGCATCCTCTGGAGTGTGTCTTTTAAGTAAAATGGGTTAGAGAATCACAAACAGCATTGTCTGCAGAAAAAAGGCCATCATGTAAAAAAACATGGGGGGCTGACGTGTGTGTCTGTGTGTGTGTGTGTGTGTGTGTGTGTGTGTGTGTGTGTGTGTGTGTTTTATTGAATTGGGGGGCGTCAGATAAAGGGAGTCACACTGAGCCAGTGTGGAGTGACTCATGCCTTGTGGGCGGAGCTTAAGGGATTCGGGTGGCTGATTAGGAAGGTGAGGTAATGCTTCAGTCCAGAGATGATGTCATCACATAATAGACAATACACCCCAGGATGTACACACTGTTGTGTGTCTCTGCTGGCATGCTGTGTGAATGAGGGAGGGGTGGATCTGATTGATTGCTGCTCACTGATAGATTCTCGATTACTTCCTCATGCTTAATGGGACCAGCAGCAATTCTTCTAAGGGGAACGGAAACAGCCAGTTAGGCAACATTTTTGTCAGAAAGTCGATCTTTTCTTTGGATTTTTTTCAAATGAATTTGCCCCAGTATCTCTCTCACACTTTTAAACTGGAGCGTCATAAGTTAGCCTCGTGGGGTAACGGCAATACATTGGGCGAGATATGACAGTGTTTGACTAGATCACTGGAGCGTCAGCAGCTACACATAAACACATGTACACTAGGATAAGTGACAACCCCCCACGACTCTAAATCACCTCCCGAGGGTGCGATATGATGGCAGGACTCCTAGCATGAAATAATAATCAAGCTCATGCCTCTTTATCAAATTAAAAAATAACATATCTGAAACATTGATATCGGTGGTTAAATAATTAGCAGCTTGTTTTCACGCTGATGTATTACTCCATGCACACTGAAGGTTTCATCTAAATCCGAATGAATGGCTCTGGTTTCAAAACAAACGCACGCATCCCACATATTGAGAAAAAAGGAAGACGGAAGAGTTGAATGAGTGCGAGTTAGCGCTCTTTAAAGATTAATAGACTCATAAAGGAGTCAGAGGGAGGCATTTATGCTGACAAGTCAGGTTTTTTTTTATTATTTTGAATATTTCTTTAAGCCTTTTTAATATTTAATTTTACTTAAAAATGCGAAAACTAATCCTTTGATTTTTTTTTTTATGACAGAAGCATTAAAAGATTCCAAAATCACTTTTAGAAAACAACGAAAACCGTTTCATGGAAACAGACAAGACAGAGATGTGAAAACAAACAGGTGGTGGGTGGGCCGATCATATACAATTCATCAACATCAAAGAAGGTCTCTTCATTTGTTTCCATCAGCGGGGGACATGCTAACAGCTGCCATATCGTCTCTTTGTTTAAAGACACGTCTTCTCTCTCTCTGTTGCTAAATGTGCATGTATTGTTAGATAGTGGAACCATCAGCTTTGTTTTCACCAGTTTTTGTTTTTTTTAGGGTTTTACTGGACACCTTTATCCATCACTTATTGTAAGTGTGTATCACTGATGAGGTCCTATAAGTTAGTGCACACATTTAATAAGTGGAGATTTTATTTTCATGTTTTTCTTTTTCTAAAAAATATATTTAATGTTATTTTTTTTATCTTATTTTTAATATTTTTCATCAATTTTATTTTAATTCTTAACTTTTGTTTTTATCTCTTGTCTTTTGTTAATCTTTTTTTTTAAAATTTATTTGAATGCAAATTCATGCTTTGATTTATTCACATCAAGTGATTAAAAATTTAAAAACATATATATAAAGTCCTTTTAAAACAGAGTCATCAGATCAAAAAATAGGCTTCATTTTAAACAATTGAACAGCCAAGCCTGTATTAAACGCAACTTCAGGAGT
>JBBBVT010000021.1:20855019-20872178 GCA_037177035.1 Craterocephalus eyresii
CCCATAAAATCTAATATTTGTGATCTGTTTTAAAGAAAAGGACAGGAAGATTAAAGAAAATCGATTAAAATCGAAAACCGGATTTGGTTTTAAAAAATCTGAGATTTTATTTTTTGGCCATATTGCCCAGCCCTAGTTCCTCCTGGTCCTGCAGTCCTGAACGGGAACATGGGATGTGTGGGAAACGCTGTGAGGACTGTTGCTCATGCTTTCTTGTGCAGGCTCAGCTTGCAATGAAACTACTGTTTATTTGATCTTCATTGATGGTGAATAATTCAAACTAAAAGCTGATTTGAGATTATTATTACTTAGCTGTAGTCATATATTTATCATCTTCATTTTCTCTCCTGTTGCCAGGATTTGGGTCCATCAGATATCTGGAACCCAAGGCTGATTTCTCTTCATGTAAAAGTAGTGTTTCTGCTCATGTTTTGCTTCATTGCTATCGACCAAGTTAAGGAAAGTTTCTAGTTAAATACGAAGTGGATGCAGGAGCTTCTGATATCAATGTTTTTATGACATAAAGACAAAAATTTGTTTCCCACAAGACTTAAATCTGCAGATTCTCCATAAGGCCGTTGTTATGTGAAGGATGCTCTCATTAAAAAAAGCTATTTTCATTTGCATTTAGTGAGCAGCCAATGTTAATAAATGATGGAACATGTCGCTGCGTTACAGGCTGATGAGGGATTTGGCCAGTTGGCCTTGTAGATTTGTTACCATCCGTGTTCGGGTCACAGCTTTGGAAATGTTTCACAGTTTCAGCCTCTTTAATGTGTTTGCACAGCAATGTTAGCTGGATTACAGCCTCTCTCAGCACATCGCCTCCCAATTACTGCATGCTGTATCACATTTACAGCTCATTTATACATTCGTCCTGCAAGTAATCTATGAAAATCCTCCATATCTGCAAGAATTATTGAAATGTCAAAGTAATATCAGTGGAAAAGTGGAGCCATATCCTGTATGCATCTTCTGTAATCGATTTAAAATCTCATGTTGGTGCGTTTTTATTTGTCTACCCGCGGTGGAAAGCCATTGTGGCTTTTCTGTCTGAGCACGCTCTTTTTCCACCACAGGCCATGCCTCTGAACAGGCCTGTTGTCGCCTTTGAATGAGGCGTCGTGTTTGCTCTGCTCTCATGCTTGCACCGCTTTGTCACTGGTGGGCTGCTCGGCGTTGCCGCAGGGACGCCGTTTGAATGGGCCGTTGTTCCAGCTCCAGCCTGAATGCCACTAGCAGGATTGGATGCATCTGCCGCCGAGTATGATGGGTTTGCATCATGTTGATGAAAAAGTTTTTTTTTTTTAAAAATGGGTTAAATGGGAGTGAGCGCAACAATAAGTTATGCTTAATATCATTTCTGATTTAAAAAGTGAAGTTAAATTCAAGGAAAAAGATAGTCAATGTTGTTAATTGACACCCTGATAAGGAAGTTAATAGTCACATAAAGTGTCCCAGTCCAAATGTCCCTTTTTTAAATTCGCCCCAGCAGGAAGGAGCATGTTTTACGGCGGTTTATCGCTGTATTTGCTCCTTAAATGCTTCAGGGTCTGATATGGTCAGAGGCTGTTTGTGGGGATTTCTGTTTGAGCTTCGACAGGCCACGAGTTACCTCCGCAGCACGCTGGATGCTAATGCTCCTCACAAGACTGAAAGAATGAAGGACAGGTATTACATTTCTAAATTCATCTTAATTTCTGACGTGTAGAGTAAAAAGAGACAAGCTCTTGTCTCATCAGTGCAGAATTCCTCAGATGTTATTCGCATGCTCAGAGCTGATCTTTTTTACCTTTGGCTGCAGAACTGTTCATTGGGGTTTGTTCCTTGTGCAAGTTTATGTTTGACTTTAAAAGTTAATCTTAAGCAAAAAGGACACTTTGATCAGCCTGGTTTACGACAATAAGACGATTAAATGAGATTGATTCTGTGCAGTTACAGAAGCCGGAGTCCACTTTATTTGAGATGAGCATTGCTGTTTATTTCAACTTTTGTAGCAACGCCTTGTTTATGTACTCACTAAGTAAAGTGGGAAAAATCATCCATAGTATGTATAATTTCTGGGAAATGTGTCTTTTAGCTGGATTTTCTAATCATTAGCGGTATTAATAGTAGAGGAGTGTTTGTGGTGGTGGGGGTTTGTGTTCAGGAGTGTCCACAGCTTCTGAAAAGAGCTTCAGATTCTCTTAAAAGCAGTGAAGACTAGGAGAGAATCTGAAAACCTGCTGGTTTCATGGTGGAACATCTGGAGCAGGATATCTGAGCCTCTGCTGGTTTGGCGTTGCTGCAGTTCACTTAACAACGCCCGCCGCTTTGGACTTTTGGCCCACGCAGCTGCCTGGGACTCTCCGCCTGAGCTTCAGCAGCTCTGGGAAGGAAGTTTTCATAAACAAAAGGTTGCAGCAAACTTGTTGCCTGGATACAGATAAGCATTGTGTAATATACAACAGGGAGCTCGTTCGGACGTCTTGTAGAGGAAGATAGAGTTTTATTAGTTGTGTGAAGCTTCCTGTTAACCTTCACTCTTGTGTTTTGAGAAAACCGTTTTTTTGTGAGTCGTCTTGGCCGTCTATAACCAGTTCCTGTGGCTGAACTGGGAAGCAGTGTGTAGATGTCGAGACTGTTCTGGAAGGAGGCGGCCTGGGCGTGCAGGACTCTTCATTGCAGCCTGATCCCTACATTAGTAATGATACAATATTAACTGCATCCGTGTGTCACTGAGCTTCCCTCGGCTGCTGTGTCATCAAGCTGGAATTGCTGGGGCAACAACAGGGAGGGTGCTGCAGCGTGCAGGCTGGAACTCGCATAATCAGGCGTTTAATCATCCTCATCTAACTGTTACCTTTGCAACCCCTGAGCTGTTTACCTGTCCTCTTACCCATGGGCTGTAAAAGTTGACCCTATAAATGTTTAACGCTTGTTTGCCTTCTGCTGCAGCAGCACCAGGAATGAATTTATTTTTATCTCGTTTTAACTTGAGTTTCCTTTCCTCCTTCCAGACTGACGGGACCCTCGGGTTATCTGACTGATGGACCAGGAAACTACAAGTACAAGACCAAATGCACCTGGCTTATTGAGGGACAGTAAGTACAGCGCAGGCCCACCATCGTGCCACTAATCCTAGCTTTGCATCATTTAAGTCACTTATAAGGAGTTTGATATCTTTCCAACATGAGCTAAGAACTCCAGCAGCCTCCACATCTCCACCCAGTATTCCAGCTTTGGGATTTGGTGGAACGGGAGATTCTCATTCTCAATGCAGCGACTGTGTGATGCTCTGTCATGTTGATTTGGAGGAAAACGTCTGAGGAAGGTTTCCATCACCTTGTTGGATCTATGACACCAAGAATGAAGGCAGCTCTGGAGGTAAAAGGGGTCCATGCTGGTACTTGAAGGTGGACACCATAAAGTGCCCTTTAAGTGTAGGTTTACCATCTCAGCTGGAAACGTTTCACATCTGGGGAGCAGAGACTGAGAACAAGATGCATGGAACTGGTCAGCGCCTCCTGTATTCCATCCAGTCAGTTTCTCTCTAAAGGGAAACAGCAGAGGGCTCATAACGACCGTTTAGTGCCAAGTGCAGGCTGGAGTCCTCTGCCGAGCATTAAGCTACAGTATCCAGTGGCTGATGGATGAAAATTGGAGGCAGAGTAACTGTAGGGAATCCAATACTGCGCCTCCTATTGTTTTAGTTAGCACATCCACTCCACCCCGAGTGGATTTAAAGAGATAAGCCCACCCTGCTGTGGGCTGCCAGCTCATCCAAACCGTCAACTTGTTGATTACATGAACATGTCGGGCATGTTGCCAGCAGCCTGCAGGGCAGAACGCTGGAGGTGCCTCTTATGTTCACACCGGCAGATGTAATGTTTCTGACCTTCCTGTCTAGATGGCTTCTCCAATTACCAGCCCTCCCTGCTAGCCATCCTTTCCCTCACAGACTAATGGCACATGTCTACCCTACCTCTGCCCTCAGCGTATTTTAAACAGAAGGGAAGTGCAGCGACATGTGCACAGTAATCATCAAAATGAGGTTTTCTAAGGTTCTCTGCTGGGCAAAGGAAGAATTGAGCTGCCTTGCTCAAAGGGAGCACAAAGCTGGGATGTGTCCCCGTCACTTCAACTTATCAGTCGTGACGTTTGATGCATTTTTAGCTGGTCAGGAGTCATGCTGTCATCCCTCGCTTTCTGTTGTAGCTGGTGAAACGAACAGAGACACCACTTCCTTTTTTAATAAATAAACCTTGGGTGGGAAAAATGTGGCCATTCATAATGTTTCCTGTAGACGCTCTCATTGTAGATCCACTAAATGGGCCTTAAAGTGCCCCCCTCGTCTTGTGTTTGTGAATGATTTCATTTCGCAGCATTAAGCAGATTTAGAGCTGAGACAGATCTCGTGAATCAGATGCTGATGGAACAGGCTTGTTTCGCTGTCTGCTGCCTATCCAGCAGCTACAAGTTCTCGCTTCATTCATTTCCCAGCAGAAGAATTTTTTATTTTCCCTGTAGATGAGGGAGAAATGGACTAACGACACCCGGCCGCTGCCATCGTGAATTCTTGTGAAAGTTTGTTGAAGGTGGGGAATTTTGTTTTTCCTGTTTGAGCACTAAGCGAGTTGTCCACTTAAAGTCTTTGTTCTGCTTATGCAGTGACCTCAGACACGTCAGCTGGTGAATAAGTCACTGAAGGGTAGCTGATCAGAAGCAACATGAATGAATGAACAAGGAATTTGGATTTAAGTAGAAACATTTAAACTGCTGAACAGTGAATGAGACAATGTCTGCACACCTTATTAAAAGGTGTGTACATCTTTTTCACTAATTTTACCCCAAAACTGCTCCAGGAGGTGGGCGATTGGTCGTGGTTGAAAGGAGGATGGCGCTCTCAGGACCTCAGACTTGGGCAAATATTTCCCTTCCCCACAGGACTGTATCATTATGGGCCGGGCCCAGTCAGAGCCCCGACTTACACCCAGTTTAATTCAAAGGATTTTAGCGTCAGATACCTGAATTCTTTCTGAACTTTTTGTATAATTTCCAAAATCCAATATATTATAATGGCTCTCCTGTGTTTTACAGGCCCAACACCATTCTGCGGTTACGGTTCAACCACTTTGCCACCGAATGCAGCTGGGACCACCTCTACGTGTACGACGGCGACTCTATCTACGCCCCCCTCCTGGCCGCTTTCAGGTAGGTCTAATGGTGTGACTGCAGCACGTTGCCTCGCTTTCCCAATACTCTGTTTACATTTGAAAAACATTAAAGTAATCTGTTCCATCTGGAGAAAATCTGTCTTGTAGAGGGAAAAAAAGTTTAATCATTGTTAAGCAAACCTCATTTTCCCAAAAATGTTTCATGGTTTTATTGTGGGTGCGGTTCTCACATCTGCGTGCGGTCTTTTATTATGATATTTTTTGTGAAGCACTTTATGATTCTGTAAAAGGTGCTTTAAAAATAAAATTGATTGACCTATTTTTAACCTTTTTAAGAGAAGTGTGAAGGGAATGATTTTCACTTTTGTAGAACGAATGACTGAATTCAGGATTTGATGCCAAAAACGCGTTCAGATGTCAGAGTTTCCATGTTTCCATCTACCAAATATCTGTATCTCATATGTAAAGGCATATACAGTACAAGTCAAAGGTTTGGACACACTTTTTTCCATTAAATCCAGGCTGCAACTTTTGACTGGTACTCTATCTGCATGTCCACCATTGTTCTGTGTGTCTGAGAAAAGCTTGTCACCAGAAAACCAGTGTTTCTGAATGCAGATGTCACGTAGTTTCTCTTTGAGTGATGCAGTTTCAGGGTCTTTTTGTAGATGTGGAAAGACCATAATTATTTGCAATTTTACATTTAAAATATTTTTATTTCACTCATGAATATTTGACCCATATATGACCTTTCCTTCTTGGAAAAACTAAACTTTTGGTAAATATTAGGGCTGGACTATTATGGAAAAAAATAATAATCACAATTATTTTGATTGATACTGAAATCAGGATTAATGCACATGATTATTAATTGATTTACAAAAAAAAGTGTTTATTGAACCACCAAAACTCAACCTCAAATAACTTTTTAAAAAGACAACTGGAAATAAATTAGAAAGTAAAGGAGTAAAATAATAATTTATTAAATTAGTAATAGCAGTAAAAAAATGAATACCCAGTCTATATGCGATCCTGTTACACACATGTGACATTAATCATTTTTCTTTGATTAAAGTGTTTTTATGATTGTGAGAGGCAATATTGTAATCACGATTAAAATTCGATTAATTGTCCAGCCCTAGTAAATATATATTTATTTTTCATATCTAATCCTGACACCCTCACCTGCTTTATCCTGGCTGATATCCTAAACCTTTTTACCTTAATGGAAATGATGGGTTTGTAGTATTAATCCCTCATTAATTGGTTGTTTTAATGTTTTGACTTGGACACAAACATGCTATCAAATCACCAAACCTCTGATCTTCAAGTACGCATGTAACGTAAAGGGTAGTAAAAGGAGCTGAACTGTCTTCTTTGGTGTGGTCCTTGCAGCGGTCTGATTGTTCCTGAGCAGTACGGCAACGAGACGGTTCCTGAGGTGGTGTCCCAGTCGGGCTACGCCCTGCTGCACTTCTTCAGCGATGCAGCCTACAACCTGACTGGCTTCAACATTTCCTACAGGTGAGAAAAGCATGAAGCCTTTCCCACGTCTTAACGTACCGAACAGGCAGTTAAAGGAGTTCAGGATCTTCTCAGTGTCTGCATCCAAACATCCGTTAGCAGTTTGAATCACTGCATACAGAGCAGCTACAGCCGAGGAGCATTTCTGCACCATCAGTCCCATTATGACTCTTTGAAACGGTCCCTGGGTGCATGAATCTGTCCGTACTCTGAACAACACGTCAGCAGGATGCTGTTGCTACGTCAACGATGACATCACCAGCTGTTCAGACACACACATCTGGTTCTGTGTGGGAGATGTACATTACTCAGGATAATATGGGGACTTTTATGGTCAATGCTGAAAGTTCCTGCTACTGTGATATAAATAACTCGGCTTTGACTGTTGAAATCCTGCAGATGTTCAAATTGAGGCTGGATTCACACAGAGAGGAGATGAGTGAATAAAGTAATAAATAACTTCAATAAAGTCATCAAATTCTGCTTTGCTACAATATCTGAAAATGTGATCCTCAGTCAAAAATAAAAAAAAACAACCATTTATTAGGCTACACCTTGATCTTGCAGTCTGTTTCATCCATGTGGTTTAGAGAGATCAGGGAGCAGGTGGAGCTTCAGTCGTAGAGGAATTCACGTCCATCCTGGTAATCTTGCTTTTTCCTGCATCATTTCATTGATGAAGCACATCTGATAAACACCACAGTGCAGATCATGTGTGTGTTATAAAAAAAAGTTGCCCTCACTGTGGTTTTATGAAAGACTGGGCTAGAGGAGTCCATGCCTCCCACAGCTGTTCTGTGGGATTCAGGTCTGCCTCCATCATTCTCTGATGACGCGATCCGGATGAGCCAGGGCATCGTTGTCCGGTGTTGCTCCTGCAGCCACCAGCTGAATGGCATGGGCTTGTCCCAGTACCACTGATAAGCTGTGTTGACTGGACACATCTGCCCAGGCTGTGACCATCACCTCAACTCAACTCAGCTTTATTTATAAAGCGCTGTAAGACAACGACCGCTGACACAAAGCGCTGTACAACAAAAACAAAGCAACATGAAGATAAAAGAAAAAAAAGAGAAAATAATTGCCCCATTGTTTCCAAACTAGTTTGAAAATAATAAGACAATTCTTTAAAACAAAACAATTATACCATTAAAAGAGATCACAGTCCAGGTTGAAAGCCAAAGGATAAAAATGGGTTTTAAGACGAGTTTTAAAACTGGATTGTCGAATGTGGAGTGGAAGCTCATTCCACAGTTTAGGAGTGGCAACGTAAAAAGCTGGTAAAGCCTGTAAAGGTTTGTCCGGTGATAACAGAGGCCCACGTGAAGCGTTGTCTTTGGCAGGCCCACCAGATCCTACATAAACGTCTGTGCAAGATGATGCTGCCTGTGTCCAGGTGCCCTCGTAGCTTATCCACCATGCTGATGTAAGCAGGTTTGAGTGGTCTGATGTAACTCCTGGTTGCCTTTTAACTGGGCCTGGGGTTGAGTTATTCACCATCCAGTTCCACATGTATCAGTCACGAGCATGAGAAGGCGTCGGACGTGGCTTACTGTGAATCTCTGGGTCTGTTTCAACCTGCTGATGACTAAAAGCTCAGACGTGACTCGTTGCAGTTGTCGGCTGCTGCTGGAATCATCTTGGTCACATGATGTCCGACAGTATGATGAAGGGGACCAGAACATTTACTGGTCCATTCATGGCTAGCACTGGTTCTTTCTTAGAGAAAAGCATGTTGGGTAATAAATACATAAACACTGAACATGTGCATCCAAAACAAAAGAGGAGCTCAGATATAAAGTTTTATAGTGGATTTAAGTAGAAGAAGAAAGTAGTTTTAATATTAAAAAGGGATGTAACGATACTTCGAAAGTCGATCTAAAATCAGTTCAAACTGGTTTAAATGGCAATCGATTTGCATACAATGCATCGATGCAATCAATGCAGATGACTTTCAAAACAAATAAAACTACTTTTGTTCATAAAAAGATTTGTGATCATTTCCATATCTATAATCATTTGTTAAGTGTGAAGTTTTGTTAGTACAACAGGCTATAGAAGGTCACAGTTTTAAATAAGGCAAATATAAGAAAAGGACAATTCATTTGGCCATAAAATAACTAGAATTAATTTCGTTGGAAATTAAATCGTAATTAATCAAAATCAAAAACTTAAAATCGACAAGCGAATGGAATCGTGGCTTAAGTGAATCATTACATCCCTACTATTAAACTAACCTCAACTATTTACCTTTTAATTTTTTACCCAAATTTTTCAGTTTTGTGTTGGCTCCTTTCGATGACCACAACATTTCTTTTTAGTTTGTATGTGCACGTTTGCTCAGTGGCTCTGCTGTGAGGATTATATGATTGATGATTTTTTTGTTTAACAAGGTTGATTTCTTTCAATGTCACTTTCACAACTCACAGTCATTTGGCAGATTCCACTCGGGATTAGTTGGAAACAAGCTTTTTGTTCTCGTGTGAACGGATGTAACGTAACCAGCTGAGTCCTTTGTAAACATCTGTTAAGTGTACAGCGGGCCGGCGAAACCATCCTTCTCTTATTGGTACCGTTGTCATGGTGATGGATCAGAGAAGGCTCAGAAACACAGTTGGATGAAAGTGAAGTGCTGCTGGGCCCCCCTCAGTCTTTGGTGTCTGGGAGAGGCGGAGCTGGAACATCAAACCATCGAGGCACCGAAGGAACATGAAAGAATGGCGAGGGCCTTTGTGGCGGCGCGCGCCCCACTGCCCCAATGTTTGTCTTCAGGAAGAGAGAAATTACCATCTCATTGCAGCAAATGGCTTTGATGGACGAAAGGTTTCTTTTCTTAGTTTGCAGCAAAGCGTGTTGCAGCATGCCCGCTTTTCCTCGCCGAGCAGAGCGCTCTGGTTGGCTCTAAATTGAAAAACGGTTTTGTGATGATGAAAAACTGATCTTAAATTCTCATGTTTGTTTATTAAACCCCCATCGGCTGCTGACCCATCACAGCAGGCTCTGTTTTTCTGGATTGCTGCCCTCTGTTTGCTGCAGGTGCTTCATAAACAAATGAAGCTGGTGGGGAATGGTGCATATTTTAGTGCTAACAGCTGCAGGTCCTGGGAGATCAGTCAAAAAGGTGTTTGATGTTTTGTTTCACCTGTTCTCTCCTTTTTTTTCTTGTTGGAAGTGTGAACACGTGTCCCAACGACTGCTCCGGCCAAGGCGAGTGTCGCGTGGGGAACTCCACCAGCTCGGTTCACTGCGAGTGTGAAGCCAACTGGAAGGGCGAAGCCTGCGACATCCCCTACTGCCCGGACAACTGCAGCTACCCCGACAGAGGGCGCTGCCAGGACAGGACCTGCGTCTGTAAAGCTGGATGGCAAGGTGGGCCGCCAACACACGTCTGCTGTGAAACCTCCAACTACATTTAGCCAGAATAACTCATGTAAACTCCTTTAGTTTCAATCACCTCTTATGAAGCAGCGATCAGAAACTGGAGATGAGATGCGAGTCTTTCTGAAGCCTTTCTGTTTCATACTGACCTGCTGAACTGAAGCCAGAGTAGGAAGTGATTAGATCTGAGAACAGAGACCAAAGCCTGGTTCTGTAGAGTCTGATTTAACTAAGATTGAGCACCTAGAGAGTCGCACTCATTATAAGCGCTGTGGAAAATGGCCGCCATTATGGGGTATAAACGGCATTTAGGGAAATAAAAACCCAGTTTAGGTTTTAATGAACAGACTAAGCCGTACCGTCTTCGTTCAGAGGGATTGTTTCCATTCAGTCGTCATCGTAACGCTTGACTCGATGGCACTTAGGTTACTATGATTAGATAAAGATTTAGTCATATTCATCCTGAAAGGGATTTTTATGTTTAGGATGGCCTAAATTTGTTGTTATTTCATTTCTTCTTCCCCAGTAACATATAAACTGATATTTACACATATACACCAGTCTCACCAGTGCTCCCTGTACTGTGGCTGTAAAATTTTTCAAAAAGACCTTCTGGCTGCAGCGACCTAGAAAAGATGACACTTCAGATTCAAATGAACGCATAAAATGCTTTTTATACAAATAACACAAAGTGCTTTATATAAAAATATACAACTAACCATTTTAAAAACACAAGGTTCCACCCTCCTTCATCGGCCCTTCTGTCTCGACCACTGAACCTAAAATGAAAAGAAATGTGAAATGAAACACTGCAGTGAGGAAACCACGACAGATCAGTCGGCCAGACGAAGGCAATCCCCATAGCAACAACCCCGTGGACTTTGCAGCTATAGCTCCGGTGTGACGGGTCCCCATTAGGAAACCACTGGAGTGCAACATGTTAAACAATAGGATCAAATAGAAGTGACAGGTTTAGGATAAAAGAGAAATTAAATCAATGTGCCGAAATAAATGGCCCAATAAAAGCAATAAATAAATAAATAAATAGATAAATAAGGAAAAATAGAAATTAATCTAAAAGCTAAGCTAAAAGTTAGGTCTTTACCCTCGTAATTAATCTTGTGGACTGACAAATTTAGACTTTTCAGTAGGAAGTAGACAGTAGAAGTAGGAAAAGTATCAAAAATACTACAATGAAAATGTACAATAACGATTTTTAGTAGTAGAATAATGTGTAAAGCTGCCTAGTATTTACATGAATAGAATAAAAACATCCCAGATGGCTACAGAGGGTTTAGAAAAATAAGACTGGTGTCATGTGGGAAAGTTTGTCCTACATGATGCAGCAACTACTTACTATGCTGCAGCATGGTTAGATGGAAAATGCGTGTTAATTATGACAGATTTGACCAGGCTGATGGCTGATTGGATGAGGTGCAGCAGCCTGTAGCTGAAGGAGATTACAATGATGCAGAAAGCAAAGAACTACATAATAGACACTGGCCCCAAAATGGTTCATGTTCGCACAAAGAAGAGAAGCAAGAGCAATATTTTTGGTTTTTTCCTCTTAGTTTTTAGACAAATCGTCACAGTAAATAATATAAAAACAGTAGTTAAGTGATGAAAACTTGAAACAGTAATGGGATTACTTTGGTATTATGTAGCCAAACTTCTCAGGCAGGTTTACCCACAAATCAAGCGAAGCCTGATTGTTATCACAGGAGCATGTACGCTATGCTACTGGTGGAGGAGACGGTTAAAAGCAAAGTTTTGTGGCCCAATCTGTTTAAAAATGCTTCTTTCAGTGCACCATCAGGAAGCAGACATAAAATCTTTATTCATTTATTTAACAAGGACGTTAAATGTTCCTAGACTGAAACTTCCCAGGAATTGTTTTCTTTAATATCCGGCCCAGCTGATCAGTCGTCTCATCCGATCGATTTGGTGACTCAGATCAACACTTAAGCGTTATCGAAGCTTCTCCTCCCCACGGCATCCATCTGCCGTCACCCACTGGACTTTGCTGGATCAGCTTCTTTTGTGTCATGTCCTGACACCGTCTCTCTCTTTTTCCTTTTTTTCCTGATCATCAGACCATCTGTGTTCCTCCCGTCTATTAGCTCAGCACCAGCTTCATTTCACCAGCAGCACTTATAGCAGCGGCTCATCTAATTACCAAAGCTGAGGGAGTTTACAAACATATTGGCGTTTGCTTCTGCCTTTATTATCGTGTCCTGATTTTTTTCCACAGAGAAACGACACCCTTGCTGCACTTTTTGCCGCCCGCCTCCAAATTATCTCATTTTCTCCAACAAGTGCAAAACACACACACAAATGTCTCTTTAGTGAAGTCACCCTTGCAGCTCATCCGCCTTTTTATACACGCTCACCCATGAAAAATCCAACTTCTTTTTTTTTTTAACTGAGTGAACGGATACAGTAGCTGCCAGTTAGTTTGTTTTTCAAACAAAATGGACAAAGCAAGCTTGGTTGTTTGACTTAATCACTTCCTTTCCTGCCGTATGCTGCCTGTTTGTTGTTATAATCATCAATAAGTTTCCCCCAGCCAGCAAAGAGAGGATTAGCTTGAACAGGTAGGACCAACAGACCGCAGATTAACCCCGACGTAACCTGCATTACTGAAAAGATAAACAGGAAACTGACAATCTTTCTATTCTTGACCCGCTAGTTGTTTTCCAGAAGTCTCTTCCTAGTCTTTTCCCCTTCATTCAGGAGTGATTCCGGTTTATTATGCACTTATTGTTCTCGTCCATAAACAGAGGAAGACACCACTGGCCAGCGATACCTGCTAATATGATCCCAGTCTGAAGAGAGTAAATTCTCTAGAGCATCTACGGTGATGATTTCTCTCATGTCATCTTCAGGCTTTTTTAAAAGCAAGCAGGCTTGGATGAGCTAATGAAGCCTGTGGAGGTTTATTCCTCGGTTAATACATGGATGACTTTATTATTTTCTCATTTCATTTAAGGCTGCTTTGTTTCTGTGTTTAATGTCTACTTGAAATGAACAAACCAAACCTCCTCGTAACCATTTTTGACTGTAGTTTCCCTTCCTCCTCAGGTCCGGACTGCTCCGTGTCCGTTCCCGCTAACTCCTCCTTCTGGAGCCGGGAGGAGTACCGGAAAGCCGGCCTGGCCCGGGCTTCCCACAAGGCTGTAGTGGATCAGGGCATCATGTGGGTAGTCGGAGGCTACGTCTTCAACGCCTCGGACTATCACATGGTGAAGGCGTAAGTTTTTCTCTGGTTTCAGACTTTCTGCTGCAGCTCAGCTCATCCTCCTGTTGCTATGCGACCGCAGGCTGAGAGATGCTGCGACTCTGCTGGAGAGATCTGAATATTTTTAATGTTAATTTTTCTGTTGGGAGCTAAAAGCACACTTGGCTGTGAGGGAGAAACCATGGCACTTCCTGTCTGTTAAAAATGGACGAGGAGAGGGAGGCGGCAGCGCGGCGGGCAGAGCCAAGGATGTTATTAAACCTTGAAATTGCAGGATATGCCGGCGCTCCACCCAGGAACGTCACTCACTCCTGGTTTGGATTTGTGAGGGATTGCCAGCAGGCCGGGTGCTTTATACCCCTTTATACGGGTACTACTACTTCCAGCATGCTGTCCACATGAAATGGACTCGGCTTAGTTGGATCGGAGCAGAAGATCTGAATTTAGCTGACTGGGACCAACATTGGTTGAGTGTTTTTTTTCCCCCTTGCAAAAGCTTTATTTATTGTATTCTGACACTTTCACCAGCGTTTCACCTTTCAGCTAAATGCCCCGGAAGCTGAGCAGCAACAGCTGAGACCGAATCATTGCGAGATAAACATTTCGATCATGTAAACAGCTATGTTTACATGGAAAAATGTTTCATCTGTCCGATTGAAATATGTCTGATCTGAGATTCCAGCCGCCACGTTTACATGGACGCTGGATTAAATGATCCAATATATTGTGTTTATATGATTGACAGATTCAGTACATTCCAACCCTTTTTGGACATGTGCAGTGCAGCTAGTTCGGGAAAATTATTATTATTATTATTTTGAAACTTTTGACATCAAAAACTTCAACAATCCTGAAACTCCTTTAGTTATCAACAGAAATGTTGTATCTGCCTCAGTCCCGTTATGTTTTGTTGCCGCTATTGCTCACGTCTTCTCTGAAACTTGTTACATCAAGTAACCCCCATGTGGTTCAAGCAACAACATTCACTTGGAACCGGCCGGATTCAGTGTTTTCATGGTTATTTATTCCTGGTGATCTGATCGTGGAAAGGTTTAAATCACCCCTCTGGATCAGATCTTTCTGATCGGACTGATCAAATTAGCTGAGGTGTTTATATGACACATTTTTATCCTGATCAGACGTTCGATCGGATAAAATAGCTCAATGTAAACGCAGCTACTGTTTCCAAACTCATTCTTTTGTCCCGTTTCTCTGGAAGTAAACTACATCAGAGGGGTTGTGGTCCTGCAGGTTTACAAAGAGTTCCTTCCAAAAGTTTCCAGGAATGGACAGATTAGTTTTAGATGGCCCCACAGAAACCAATGTTGCAGGATCCGCTCTCTGAGGGATGTGTGCACTGGGGAACCCTCTCAGAGCAGAAGTTCTCTTTTTTTCTCTGCTGGTAGTCACCATCACATGATGTTACTGTTGCATAACAGCTCATAAACCTATGATTTCACTGTTTTTACAAGAACAGGTGCTCATATGACTGACCTTTTACCGGCGTTTACAAGTTAGACTTGCACTTAACCAGTTCTTGTCTTGTGCAATCTCAAGTCTGACTGCTGGCAGGAGGAAGGAGGACATGATGAATTATTAAACTTTTTAAGATGCAAAGGTCCTCAATGAGCAGCTTTACGGTCACATGAGCTCACCTTTCTTTTTCTTTCCCTCTGTGCAGGTACAACCTCAGCAGCAAGACCTGGGAGGCCCTGGACCCCTCTGTCAATCTAGTCACACCACGATACGGCCACTCGCTAGCTCTGTACGAGGTGAGGACATGAAGATGACCGAATATGAACTCCATGTTTTATCACTCCGGTGCATCCTGCAGATGGTTGTTGTCTCCACCAGCGTGGCCTCAGTGCGGCATTAATGTGTCTCCTGAAGGTGATGAGGGAAGAATCAATAGCAGCAGCGTCAAACAGAAGCAGCATCTGCTGTCCTTTAGTCTACATCTCCAGTTTGGGTGTTTTGTGCAGATAAAACATGTAAATCTTTGGGTTTTAGTGCCGCAGTCAAGTGGTGAAGCTCTCCCTCAGGCAGCTGCAGAAAGATGGTTAGGAGCTGCTGATGGAATAATAAATTAGAGGGAGGTGGAGTCGGAGGAAGATGCAGTCCATATGATCTGTGGTCTGAGCTGCAGCATCTCTGAAGAACAAGTTGCATTGTGGTCTGCAAACATGGTTTGACAACACTTTAATGAGCTCTCTGCCACTAGAAATAATGGATAGAATCCGTACTTTTCCTCTGGGTGACACAAAAAGGCTCTCAGATAAGTTTGTTTGATCTAACTGGGTAACTCTAGTGGAAATGAACTTTTTTAGTTAAAATCTTTGTAGATTTTTGATCAGCTGCTTGAGAAAACGTTTCTCATGTTTATTTTTGTTGTGGATTTAAAAGAACAAGAATTTCCAAGGTTTAATATAAGACATAATTAATCTCCAGCGCTTTTAGGTGAGAGTATCTTCCCGTCCTCTGCGTCCAGTAATAATGAGCTAGTGTTGTTATTCAGAACCCAAGGACAGCAGGAGACTCCCTTGTGATTTTCTTTTGCTGTGTTACAGTTTTGTTATTATGTTTCATTAGCATCCCTGTAGTGTAAGTCTGCCAGACTCCTATTCAGTCGATATGAGCAACTTTGTGTGTTACAGGTCATTTTAGCCTCCTACACACAAGAAACCACTATAATCAGGTAGATTCTTCCTAAAAATTAAACATGACATCATAACTTTAATATTTGTGGGCCCAGAGCCTGCAGGAATGAGTCCTGAAGATGTTGCTGCTCGGTTTGGATGCCTGAAGAGGAATGACTTCAGCCCTGCTCAAAACTACCCAATATTCAAAGATCGCTGCTGCTGTTGTCTGAACTTTTAGTATCAAAAAATGTCCCATTAAGTCAAATTAAACCCATTTTTATTAAAATCATACTTTCTGTGATATCAGGGTTTCGATTTCTAGATTAATAGTAAAATATGTGATTTTTACTGTTCACCACTGTGCATGTGTGTAGTAAACTCTAAAATTTGAAGAGCGACTGGAAGGATTTATGTGGATGGCCGTAGTCCAGATACAGATCTATACCAGCATCAAAACGTCACTGCAGAGTGAGAAAGTAAAGCCATGATAAATTACAAAGCTATTTTTGGATTAAAGATGCTAGCAAACATTGAATAAATAAATAAAATTGCCCCCCTGCATGCGGTACGTGGTGGGAACTGCTCTGTGTGACCACAGTAGTTCGGAAAAACAAACATCTGGAAAGGAACTGGACTCTTTGTCCTGGAGCTGTGAGGTGTGATGGATGTGTGTGTGAATGCTTGAAGAGGTGTCAAAGGTATTCACTTTCATTACTCAGTAGTAGTAAAAATACCATTGTTTAAAAATGCTTCTGTAGAAGTAAAAGTGTAAAAGTACTGGGTTCAAAACTACTTCAAGTATAACAGTAAAAGTAATGTTATTATGGATAAAAGCTCAGGAAGTGCCACTTTAAGCTTTTATCGTAACATTAATATTCAGATGTTAGTGTTAGAAATGTGGGATACCAGAGTCTTCCTGTTCTTTAGTCTGTGGCACAGACGTCTCTGCAGCAGCTCCATGTGTCTCTGCTGGACTGTGGGGAAGTTTGTGTTGCACGCTGATGTGATGGCCACCGTGTTCCTCTGCCTCCAGCTTTTCCACCTCCATGTGCTTCACTCCTGTGCTGTTATGGTGCAAACTAGCCTGGCTACTCAGAAATTCACCCGCTCCTCAGGTGGGCCAGTCTGGGCCTGGATTGTGTAACTGATACACACGTGGACAAAATTGTTGGTACCCCTCAGTTAAAGAAGGAAAAACCCACAATTCTCACTGAAATCACTTGA
>JBBBVT010000021.1:20893810-20907960 GCA_037177035.1 Craterocephalus eyresii
GTCGCTGCGCTGTGGCGCCCACGGTGGGAGGGGGAGACAGGGGCAGAGCGCCGCGCTACCGCTCCTCGGCGCTTCCGTGTGCGGTGGGTTTTGGGGGTTAGTCATGATTTAAAGAAAGATTAGTTTTTATGTGGGCTGTATTCTTAACATCAGATTCATTCATGCTTAGGAGGATAAATATCCATCCTTGTGTCATTAGGAGAGAATGAACCCTTCATTCCCTCAGTTTTATACATTGTTGCCTAAAATGCTGCAACAGAAGAGAAAGTGAACACTTACTGTAGTCGGGGTGGGAGAAAACAATCGATTCACATTGTGATTTGACATTTTGTGGCCACAACTTTTGATGCAAGTGTTTCCAAATGACCAACCTTGATAATAAAGAGGTACTTTATACCTTTGCATACTAATATACACAGAGTTTGTGTAGCTCTGTAAAAGATTTATCCAACATCTGTTCTATCAGTGCTGCAACTGAACATTTTATCACCGGTTAAGTTTCCAATGAGGCCAATAAAACAAATGGGTTTTTCATTTCTTAAGTATTCAATCATTTCTTGTAATTTGCAGTTTGAGCCATAAGATGTCACTCCATCTGATAAACATGACCTCCAGGAGAAAAAAAAAACAAGATTATTTTTGACAGGAAGAGTAAAGCAAAGTTTTTTTTCCTCTGAGATATGGATAGACAAAACTCTTTCAGCTTGTGCGAGTTGTCACTTTATCCCCTTCAAGGCCAACACCTAACATGCCCTCTCTGCTGCAGAGAACGTGTGCGGTGAGGACTGGCATCTGGTGGGCAACTCCTGTCTGAAGTTCCTCACAGCAAAGGAGACGTACGATAACGTGAAGCTGGCCTGCAGGAACCACGGTGGCGTCCTGGCCTCGCTGACCACGCAGAAGAAGGTGGACTTTGTGGTGAAGGAGCTGCCCATCAGGAGAGCGCTGGTAAGCATGAGGATTATCGGATCAGAGAAATAATTAGTAATGTTGGATTATCAGTGAATGAGATACTGATGCTGCTTAGGGCGTAAAATGAGTTATTAAACCACAAAGATCACAACCGCCTCTGCTTTGCAGGCTTGCCATGAAGCAGTTTCTTTAACAAGAGAAGATCCACAGAATCAGATCAGAAAAGATAAAAAAAATAAAACATTTTTCTTGCTCATCTTTTTTCTGACTTCAGCTGAGTTTTGTGCACCTTCCTTCTTTTCTGCCCTTGGGTGTCTTTGCTGTAGATTTTGAAGTGATGTTTTTTCTTCTTCCTTAAATCCAGAAGAGCTCTGGTAAGAGTTTTCCCCCTCTGGTTTTTGGACCAGCAAGCATGAAACATTTCCCATTAACAGATCTTTTCCGCAGAGCTCAGATGTGCCTCGCTGCTCCATTAGAGCAATACCCACAAATCTTCTCCAACAATCGGCTAATCATCGCAGGGCTGCTCATATCATCAGTTACTGGCCCACGTTAGACGTGTACCTGCAGATCTGCATCTGGTGTAGCTGTTGTCTGAAAAACTGATACGCATGTTAAAATGTCACAGCTCAACTGTATCATCATAGGAAGAAATGCACCGAAGCCTTGTTTGCATCTTTCTTCTTTACAGTTTATCTTCAGTTACTTTATTTAAAGGATTATAACCTGAAGGCTTTTAGGTTTTTGGTCTGTTAGATAAATTAATTACATTTTTAGTAGTAAAATTGCATGTTCGCATACATTCCGTGGGCTCTTCAATGGGTCCTTTTATTTATTTATATATATATATATATATATATATATAAAGTTATTGTTTTTATTAGTTTTATAAACATTTCTGAAACAGGGATTAGAGTTCATGTTCTTTTTTATATGTGTGAAGGACATTATTACAAGTTGTTTCTAAATTGTTATATACTTTGGTGTGTGACGGCTAGCTATATTTTAATATTATAAACTGTTTTCATCATTAAAAGCACTTTATGTTGCTGGTTGCATGAAAAGTTTGATTTGAATTGAAGGGTTAGAAATGGGAGTTCACTACGCAAATGAATAAATAGCAAATCAGTCTGCAACGTTCGTTCTTTCGTTCACTCCATCCTTCATTAAAAAGCTGGATTGTGCTGATATCCCCCTGTATTGTCCTTGTCATTAACTCACTGCTGAAGCCTTTCTAATATTTTTTTTAGGCCGGCCTTCTCTAAAACAGGAAAGAAAAATGCACATGTTGCTGTTTTATTGGATAACTATTGTAGATAAATAACCCGCTTACAAACCTTTTTGCCTTTTGCACCTTACCAGCCAGTATCCCCCAAATGAAAACTGTTGTCTTATATATTATTTTACACATCATTAAACCTATTTTTAATTTTAAATCCTGTTTTTTAATGTAACCTTGAGCAGGACTTCCTGGAAGAAGCTATCTTCTTGCTCAGTTGGAGATGTTTGTATTTAATGTCCTCCATTCATTCCAGTGAAGTGGTCTAGGTTCCCGCTGTCAGTCAAAATGACTCGTTGTGATCAGTTTGGGTTCATGTTGTGGTTGATAATTGAAAGTTAAGCGTGGAACATTAACTGCAAATGTTTCAGTCATGCAGTGTTGTCATTGGGAAACAAACCAGCTCTTATGGCTGCTTTGTGACAGTTGAGATGAATTCACCTTGTTTTGGCTTTTCAGCACAAGGTCCCGCTGACCCCCTGGGTGGGGCTGAGGAAAATCAACGTGTCTTACTGGTGCTGGGAGGACATTTCGCCCTTCACCAACACCACCCTGCAGTGGCTGCCCGGCGAGCCCAGCGACGCCGGGTTTTGCAGCTATCTGGCCGAGCCGGCGTACAGCGGGCTGAAGGCGCAGTCCTGCATCACCCCAGTGAGCGGCAGCCTGTGTGAACGGCCAGGTGAGCTTGCAGGAAAATAACCCGAATCTCTCCAAAAAGTGACGTAATACAGAGAAAACCACCAATTTTAGTTGTTGGTGATGATTTTACAGTGTGTTGGTCTAATGTTGCTCCCATTTTCTCAGTTTAAACATGTTATTTCAAGACTGCTTGGCTCATAGCAGAAAATCATTACTTAGTCTAAGCAGTCGTTTCTAGATGAGCCACCTCAGTGGAGCTGTTTGCTGCAGGCAGTTTGAGTGTTGTAGAAATGCTGAAACTCTGTATCTTCCGTCAGCCAATCACAGCGCGAAGCAGTGCCGGACCCCCTGCGCCATGCGCAGCACCTGCAGCGAATGCACCAGCAGCAGCTCGGAGTGCATGTGGTGCAGCAACATGAAGCAGTGTGTGGACTCCAACGCCTACGTGGCCTCCTTCCCCTTTGGCCAGTGCATGGAGTGGTACACCATGAGCACCTGTCCACGTAAGAGACACCATTTCTTATTTAAAGCTTCATATATGTTCAGACCAGAAACGCAGAATTGCTCATTTCATAGTTTTCCTGCTGCTACCTGTTTGTGTTTCTTTGGGAACCTAAGTAGCTCAGAATGAATGTATTTTTGGGGAAAATTGCGATTTTATACTAATATTTGCTCAATTTATCATTGAATTTTTTTCTTGATTGGAATTTTTTCTCTGTAACATGAAATGTAAAATGATCAAATTGTGCAAAAAATTGTGGTTCATTTCACAAGAGAACGTTACAAACCAAAGACTCCATAAGCAAACATAGTTTATTACAGGGGTCCTCAGTCCTGGTCCCAGAGGGGCCTCGTCCTGCAGGTTTTCCATGTTTCCCTGCTTCAACACACCAGACTCATATGAGTGAGTCGTTGTGCAGAACTTCATAGTCTGTTGGAGCAGGGAAAATTTAAAACCTGCAGACAGGCACCCTCAAGGACCAACATTAGACGAATCCTGCCCCAGATGGTCTCTTTTGGACTCATCAGTGTGAGTTTTATCCTCAGTCTAAGCTAAATAAACAGGACTTCATATCTTCATGAACTCTGTAGCTGTAACAGGTAACCTGCCCATTACATCATTACTGTGTGAATATGACAAAATAACTTAAACATCATCAGCTGGAAAGTTGCATGTTCAAACCTAAATGTGGACTGATCTTCTATAAACGACTGGAAACGCTTAGTCAGGGGACAAAAAAAGTTTATTGACTTTATCCGGTCATTTGATGAGTTAAAGGCAGTCTTATTGAGCAGAGTCGCTCTAAATATTCAGTTCAGATCTCTGCTGACGTTATTAAAACCTACTAATTAATAATAGTAGAATAAAATGATCTTGGCCTCCTAATATAATGGTTGGAAAAACAATGTTCCCTTCTTATTCCCTCATGCTCTTGAAGTGATTGAATATATTTTAGCTCCCTCAGCTCTGAAGATCGTATTTGGCTTAAAAGATGCTGCGAGGCAGCACTTTAACTTCTGAGCGCTGCATCTTAAATGTTTGGGGGTTTTTAACCTTCATTTAGCCAAACAAATTAAACTCTGGCCCTGTAGCAGATGGGGATTAATAATCTGCTTTAATAGTACTATAACTCTGCCTGCTACTTTGTTTTTCCTCTGTGCAGCCCAAAACTCATTTAATTTATTTTACCTTGCACTACTTGGAGCATCGGCAGAGAATCCCCTGAAGGGGCTGAGAGATGGAAATGAAAATGTAGGCAGATAGTTCTGAGGAGAAAGTGGAGGGAACTGTAGGCTCAGGGGTGAGCTAAATTAAATATTTCAGAGCTGTAGAAAGTTTGACCTAATTCGTTAACTTTTATTTGCAAACATTTGGTTTTTAAACATGAGAAAAGACTGAGGAGCGTCGTGCTTGTCCTGACCGCTGCCCTGTTTTTCTGCTGCAGCTGAAAACTGCTCTGGATACCGAACGTGTGGACAGTGTCTGGACCAGCCGGGCTGCGGTTGGTGCACCGACCCCAGCAACACGGGCAAAGGCCAGTGCATCGAGGGCTCATACCGCGGGCCTTTCCAGACCTCGGTGCCGGCCCCCTCCACCCTGCCCGGTGTGCCCACCAGCCCCCAGCCTGCTCTCAATGCCAGCGTGTGCCCCGGCGAGGCCAAATATAACTGGTCCTTCATTCAGTGCCCAGGTCGGTGGACTGGAGGTTTGGGGGGGGGGGGGATGTTTTCTGCATGAAGGCTTATGCTGCATCTGCGAAAATGTTTCTAATTAAACCTGATATGGTGTTTTTACACAGAACTAATGGTGTAAATATGTACTAAATTCACTTTAAAGCTGGCTGAACAGCTTCTGGTTTGTTGGAGAGCAGCCAGGACCTTTTTATGTCAGAAGGCAGGATGCAGTTTGTTTTCTATGATATTTATTACAAAAATATTTTAGATGAGTGCTTGTCAAACTTTTTACATCATGTACCACCTCATAAGTCTCTCAAAGTACCACCTTTATGACTGAAACTCTTCTGCTGTCTTCAGACATAGGAAAGTTAGTTCTAACTGTTCTGTGGTCGTGGCAGCTGTCGTTGTAAAAGAAGTTTATCAGCAGGACTGAAGGGTAACCCCTCAACAAAGCCCGTAAATCTCTGAGGAGTCAGAGGCTGTTTGGCTGCTGGAAAACTTTTAATTTTATTTTTATATACTACATGAAAAGAAAAAATGAAACTTTTTTTTTGTTACCTGTGTTTGGTTTCCTTTTTTCAGCACAAGTTGTTATTATTTTTTTATTGTTCTTTTTCCTTACTTTACCCTGCTTTTCATAATCGGCCCAAAATGAGGAAAAACAATCTTATTTATTAAGGTAAACCTCAGAAATGGTACTTTTTCTGTTTAGGAAAGTGACAAAAAGAAATCCCAGTTTTTAACCATCGGTCCATTAACATGAATCCTCTCAGACTTCGGTGCTCCCGGCGAGCCAGTTATATTTAACGCCGCTGTGATGTGAAGCAGTCGTGTCAGTTTCATCACAGATCGAAGCACAATCTGTTGATGCAACTAATTTATTTGAAAATTACCTTGTCACTTCTAAATCATGTTAAAGGTACCGCATTAATTACGAAGTGGGGAAACTGTAACCAGTGAGCCCGATTAGACGGATGCTCCTGCATCTCATCATCACTGGATCAGTCGCTGTTAACTTCAGTCTCAGATACTGTACGACTCCATCTATCCTTCTGTTTCATGTTTCTCTGAGCGTACTGTAATGGTTCAGACGTTATCTGTTGATCTATGATCCAAGAACTTCTGAACTTGGGCAGATTTTCTCACTTTTTCAAATTTCTGGTTTTCTAATGTTTTCTTTGTGGAAAGGTTTTTGCTCATGATGGGAACCAAAGAGAGAAACTGGACTGTGACGTGTTTCTGTTTAACAGATCCGTGTCAGGATTCCTGAGATTAATCTGGCAGGCAAAGAGAAAAGCAGCTGATTTGTTGCGCCAGCCGACGGCTCCGGCCTCATACGGATCCCCGCTTGCAAATGAACTTACTTGCTCATGCACTTTGTCCCTTGTCTCCTCTTTGACAGCTTGTCAGTGCAACGGTCACAGCCAGTGTGTCAACGACAGCGTGTGCGAGAAGTGCGAGGACCTGACCACCGGTCGACACTGCGAGAGCTGCGTCTCCGGTTTCTATGGAGACCCGACCAACGGCGGCAGCTGCCAGCGTATGTATCACCGAGGGTGTTTGGGTGCACCGGTAAATCAAGCTCTCAGTCTTTCTGCACACAGCTTCGTTTAGCCCGCTGCTATTTTACTGTTCGTTTTTATGTCGGCCATTTTCCTGATTCTTGGCGGTGCCTCAAAGCCGCCCCCCCCCCGGGGAGATCGAAGATTTACTTTCTTTGGAGCCGATACTGGCAGGCAGTCAATCGGACCGCAAATCAATCCCCTATTCTCGTGACAGGTTCATTTAGCCGACTGCTGTATTACCGCTACAATGTCCTGCATGTTGTGTAATCTGTCTCCTGTAGTGTACATATATTTACAAGGTTCTGCATCAGCGATGATCAATAAACCAAGCTGGCAGCACACTGTATTTTTATTTCCTCTGTATTATTCATTCTTTGCTTATTTTGAGTGCATATAAGAGTATAAACACCATCCATGTAAAGTTATGCAGGTGATTGTTATGTTAAAAACCGAGATTTCATTTCCAAGATTTAATGTGTCAAGACACAAAAAACAAAAACATTAAAAAATTATTATTAAAACAAAACAAAACATGCCATAATTTATTTAATAATAACTGAACCAAAATAGAGGAATAAAAAGAATATGAAAAAACTTAAATATTCATGATTGAACCACTTTGAGAGACAGCTTGAAGTTTAGCATCAGTCTCTCACATTGTTTTGGCTTACTTTTCTTTACACTGTTGCCTCAGTATTCTGATTTTTGGGTTGTTTTTTTTTTTTTTATCAATTAGTGCCTGATCCACCCCGAAATTAAGCCTTTTCTTCTTCAGTGGTTCTGTTGGAGATTTTCTGCTGTTTGGGATCATTGTTCTTTTAAATTACCTTGATTTCAGCCAATTGTCAGCTGTCATGGAGACTTCTGACTCTAGATTACTGTCCTGCGTCTCCCAGTTGCCATGTTCATGCAAGGCTTCTTCATTTGGGCTGTAATTCTTGTTTACATGGATCCTGAAGAAGTTATTGGGATTACGACTTGCATGCATCTCCCGTTAGAATTGAATAGATCATGTTGATATGTGCTGAGCTTTCTGTAAACAGCAGCTGGAAGAAAAAAGAGTGATTTCAGATTTCCGGTGAAATCAAAAGCAGCGTGCTGGATTTGTTCAGTAGAGATGCTATTAACATTACTTTAAACATATTTAACTCATTTTAAACAGCCCCATGCTTCATGATGACAGAAGTATTTTAGCATCAATATAATTTTAATATTTCTCTATTAACCTTGCCAATGTTTACTGTAACATTTTTTCTCGTCTATAGAATGAATTTTTCATTCTGTAGTGTGAGGAATCCACAGACAACAGCAAAAATGAAATAATAAATCACAATATTTTATTTCCTATGAAAAGAAGACCGAATATGGATGTTATAATTACCTAAAAAGTAAATTTCTAAATTTATCAATTATTTCATATTCAGTTTTTATTGATTTTTATGCTTTTTTTTTTAACTTATTGAAGAGTTTACTGGTGTCTTTCCTCCTTGGCTTTGTGCTTCAATGCAGCAGCTGACTTCTTCCTACCATCTTAATTCCTATTAAATCAGTAACACACTGCTTCAGTATTTTGGCCGAGTGTGTGATGTGATGTGTCGTATTGTTCATCTGAGTTTGACTAATTTAAAGAGCTGGTGAGACAAAGTGATATTTAACATTTTACAGTTAAACCGAGGATGTTTCATTTTCTCCTTCATATGACTGCACTGACTCTCAGTCATGTCTGGATCCAACAGTTTATCTCTGTAATGCTGTTTCTTTGAAATCACTTTATGGTCAAAACCCTGTTAAACACAATCTGTTAGTTGCCTTCTGCCCCCTGATAGATACCAGGCAGCAGAAAACTAATAACTGGTTATTCATTTGTTTCACATGTCACGTTTTTCAGCCTGCAAGTGTAATGGCCATGCTAGCATGTGCAACCCCAACAATGGCAAGTGCTTCTGTACCACCAAGGGCATCAAAGGGGATAAATGCCACTTGTAAGTAACATAATGTTATATTTTCTCTTCTGTCCTCCCAGATGTGCTTTTGCCCTTCTTCAGGATTGAGCTTAAAACATTAATCATAACATCCACATTGTTCCAACAGCGCTTTTATCTGATGCTTCATTGTTAGGATTTGGTCATGTCAGATATATCTGTAGAAGGTCTACACATGTCTCTTTCCTGCTCTGCACCACATAGCATACTATTTTTTAAAGGCACTTTATAAAAAGCATGACAATGAAACAAAGAATTGTGAGTTTTTGTTGCATACTTTTTTGAAAAAAAAAAAAAAAAAGTTTGTATGCTGTGTTAAATTTAAATTAAAACAGAATGCAATGAATTTTATTACCAGTATAACATAAACAACAAATCATTTGTTGAAACTGAGACATTTCGTGTAAAATATGAGCTTATTGTGAATCAGATGGCAGCAACACATCTGTAAAAACTAGTTCTGACCTAATGTTTATCATTGTGTAGCATCCCCTCTTCTTTTAACAAGTGTAAACATCTCGTTGCTCCTTTTATTCCCAGCCATGTCACTGGCCTGTTTCTAATTAACCGGATTAGATGGTGAATGCACCTCCAGTTGTTTCTGATTTGCACCAATAACCCTTCCAACCAACATGATGTTGTGTGAGGCCGTTAGGTAGCAATGAAGCCTCATGAACTCAACAGACGTGTTGCTGCCATCAGATTCCAAACAAGTGAATATTTTCCCAAAAATGGTCAAATGTCTTAGTTTCAACATCTGATATGTTGTTTATGTTCTCCTGGGAGCAAAATATGGCCAACAATATGGTTACTGGCTTGTAATTTCTGTATAAAACCAACAGATATGTGGTAATGTTTTGTTGCTGAAATTATAGTAGCTGTAATGAGCTTATATGCGACTTTGTAATTAAAACCACGCACAGTCATCAGATCATCACCTCTGTGGAGATGAAGTCTTAAAAGCTGACCCATGTTGAATAAAGAGGAAAAAGCGGGTGTCCTGAAGTCTTTGGCACCGTGTAGCAGCAGCTGCTCCTTCGAGCTTTCAGCAGTGTTTTTAGCTCTCGTCTTCTCCCAAACCATCATCTTCGGCAATTTTTGAGAAATCCATTTAAGACTTGCAGTTTTATAAGCGAATGGTCATTTGTATGAAAATTAGGTTATTTTTACCTCAAAGTTTTAGTAGTTAAATCTGTCCAGTTATTTTCTTTCACCGTTATTTTGCCACCATGAACTTGGTTTCCCAGTATCCTTCATGTTTTCTCCACCTGTCTTACAGGTGTGAAGTCGAGAGTCGCTACCAAGGCAACCCTCTCAAAGGGACGTGCTACTGTAAGTGGAACTTCAGTCTGTATCCTCACTGAAGCCGGGGTGTGGGGTGGTCGCCACTAAGAACGTTCCCCGAGGTTTGATTCTTCCTGCTGTTCAGATCAAAGCAAAGACAGCTGCACGGCTCTAAAATCAGACTTGTTTGATGTGTGAAATGAAAAAATAACGAGGAGAAACCGTGCTGTAAACAAACATGTGACTGGAGGTCAGCTGCTGGATCACACAAGCTCTTTTTTTTCCAGTTAAAAGTCAATTTACCTGGTGCAAATGACAGTAGAGATAATGTTTATTGTCCCAACATAATTTTATAGCCATAAAGAAACAAACATAAAGACAGAATCATTGTTCAGATAACGTTCATTTTCTTAAACAGGGACTCGTTTATCCTTATTTTTCTCCAGGCTTTGTTTAAATCTGCCTGTGAGAATGACGATGGTATGCTGTGACATCCGATGTACACATGAGACCGGGCTGTATAGAAAGTAAAGTTTAATATAAAAGTGTTTTATAGTCACTGTTTTCTGCCGGAATGCCCTGCAGAAGTGTTAAACTCAGCGTGGTGGAACGAAGCCGCTAAGAATGTCACTTTTCTTCATATTCAAGCTTATTGAAGTGTCTTTGTTAAAGTCATGAAGCTTTAATTGCAGCACTGTAACAGTGTAAATGCTATCAGTGTGAGAAATGCATGATTTATGTCCCCCAACGGCAGCGTCTCTGCATAATCACTGATGAGATGCAAAGAAATGGTGATAGATGGGAAAAGTTAGACAGAAAGTCAGACTTAGAAGCTGCGAGTCGATACGAAAGAGAAGCAGACGGGAGGATTTATCAGTACCCCCAAAATAAAGCAGTCACAGCAAAATCTGTCTTGCCAATCCTAAAACAAACTATATTTCGCAGCGGCAAAGGTTTATTTTCTTGCTCTGATTTGAGCCAGCAGTGACGGGGGTCAGACAGCTGGCGTGGTGGCTAAGTGGCAAAGGAAATGGGTTTTCCTTAGTGGGTCAATAAAGTGGGAAAGATGCTGAAAAATGGAGTTCAGATGGAGTTTCCAGATCAGAAGGAAAAAGTCTACAGAGAAGTTTGAAATGACAATACAATAAATATTTGCTCCCTTTCAGGCATCTTTAAGTCCTACTGACTGATTTGCAGTTACATGGTCGGGTCCATCCATAACAATCTGTCTGAAACATAATGTTGTCTTTAAACTAAGCAGGTTTCCTTCTTTTCTTTCCGACTGCATCCTGCTCTTCCTCACTCCTCCGCCCGGTCCCTGCAGACACGCTCCTCATCGACTACCAGTTCACCTTCAGCCTTTCGCAGGAGGACGACCGATACTACACCGCCATCAACTTTGTGGCCACACCCGAGGAGGTATGACTGCATGGTGCATGGCCCGCTGCCACGACAACCGTCTAATGTCATCCTCTCCAATCATAATTTAGGATTTCACCCATACTGATTCTCTTGTAAACTAGTAGTTAATCTTTTATAAAAGTGGGGCAAAAGCAGCTTGGATAAGTGGGTGCATTGAATATGTTGTACAGACTGATGTGACACTGAATGATGATGCCGTATAATGAAGCAAACTCGCTGCAATCAGTCATCCAGATGTTTTCCCGGCAAACGTCGGCTCGGCCAATCCTGCCGACTGCAGGAACGAGCATCTGGAGGGAAACCTGAAAGGAAAGCTTCCAATTTAAACTTCCAGATGGTATTTTGTCTACTGACAAAGCTTTTACTGAGCTGTTAAATTGTGGAAATGCAGGTAATTTGTCAGCTGATGAAAGGTGGAAAAAAGATGTGTCCAAGGATGTGTTGCTGATCTGATTTTATGCACATCCTGTGAAAATTTAACTTGCATCTCAGTGAAAGCAACACTTAAAATGACGTCCATCAAGGAACGAAAACATACTTTGTGTAATTTCCCCTCAGGGATTGATAAATAAATTCAAGGCATCTTTTCTGAAATGGAAATGAATGATAGAAAAAACATCTTCACCATTTCGCACAGAAAGAAAAGAATATCTGTAAAATGCATCTTTTTAAAAATTAGTTTATATCTCAGGTATTTTTCTACATTTTTCTCAAATTACTTTAGGATTTGTTGATTGTTGCTGTTCCAGGTTATGGCATGATTAATTCATAACTCCATTGTTTTTCCCTTTCACAAGCCTTTTATGTTGTGCCGGTGCAGTTCGCACCCTCTGATGACCTCCGCTGCAAAAATGTCCACACACAGAAAAAACAGAAATGGGAAAGATGCCATGATATCATTATACATCAATGTTTTTTTCCCACTTAAAGATAGATTGGCTCAAAAATACCAAGCATTTAATCATTTTTAGGATTTTAACACATTAAATCTAATTAAATATTTTAAAAGTTCATTAAAACACAAATAATTATTTTCCATATAATAACCAGAATGTGGGGGAAATAGATGTGATTGTATTGGTAATCCCCCTGGACATTTTGTGGCCAAAAAATCTGTTTTCCCCATTACAGGTTAAAACCTTTTATTCTGTAATATCAGCATTTCATTTGAAAGAAACATTCTGATTTTAGGTGGATTCATGAAATTCTTGTTTGTTTTCCAGTTCTGTTATAAAGCTGTTTGGCGACCAGGGGGTGCAAAGACTTTCTTTTTGGAATGTGTGTAATCAGCTTGTAATCAACATGACATGAAATCTAAACATTTATTTATCCCAGAGGGAACTTTAAGCATCATAATAATCAGAAATCATTCCTCACACACATCCAAACCCTCTTGGGCTGCCCGGTGAAATAATTATTTTCTTTTCTTTGAGAAAAACATACAAACAAACAAATAATACTGGTGGTACAGCTGCTGATTAAACATGTTGGGTTTGTTTCCTCAGCCAAGCCGGGATCTGGACATGTTCATTAATGCCTCCAAGAACTTCAATCTGAACATTACCTGGTCCACTAGTTTTACTGGTAAGTTTCACCCAGGACCTCACATCCACTTATTCAGATCAGTGAACTCTGATGATAAACGTTTAACAGAATTTAATCACAACTTTATTCATAAAGCACTTTTGAACAACCAAAGCTGATTGAGATGCTGAACACAAGTAAAATCATGATAAAAAATTAAAAACTAATATAAAAAGACATAAAACAACTAAAACTAATTAATACAGATGAATAAGATCGTATAAAAACAAAGATTTGCTCATGTTGAAAGTCGAAGAAAAAAATGACCTAAATGTGAGAAACTTAAGACCAATTTGTACTAATATTAAATGAATGTGTGACAGTTTTTTAAAAAATGTTGTTAAAGGAAGGACAATAAGCCACTTTTTCTGTCTTAATACAATTATAGTAAAGTCCAGATTCTGCTGCTAATAATGTATTATAAATCCATCAACCTCCTATTTGCTCTCCGTCCCTCCGTCCTCTTCTTCTTTCTGTCCTTCAGCAGGCACCCAGGCTGGAGAGGAGATTCCCATCGTCTCCCGGAGCAACATTAAGGAGTTCAAGGACAGCTTCTCCAACGAGAACTTTGACTTCCACAACAGCCCCAACATAACCTTCTTCGTCTATGTCAGCAATTTCACCTGGCCAATCAAAATTCAAGTAAGCTTCTCACAATCTAAAGGACTATTTAGTCAATGAAAGCCCCATCCTAAAGAAGAGGCAATGATGAGTAGACAGAAGCAGAAACAGAGCACAATGATTTTCCCATTTTGAATTTGCTGGCAGGAACATGTCTCCAAACAGTTCACGGGGCTTCCTCTCTGTTTTTTATTAGCCTCACAAAACCTAAATCATTCATCCTAACATTCATCCTTCAGAACTCTGCTGCCCGTCTGATCACCCGGACCCCCATATCATCCCCCCCATTCTGCTTAAACTCCGCTGGCCAAACAAAGAATTGTTAGGAAATGACCTCTCCCTTTGTTCCTTGGTTTTATACTATATATATATATATATATTCTTTATAACTATGTTTTAGTTAAACTTCTATATTTTACTATTGACTTAATGCTTTTATGAGTTCTTAATGTCTGATGGAGGCTGATGGAGTGGTGGAGGCACATTTCTTAATAATATGACAGATCCTTGTTCTGGGAATAATTAGCATCAATTTCCAGATTTCTATCCTGTTATTGATGCAGTTTTTGGTTGAGAAGTCTCATAAATTGCATCTGTACCGTACCGTCCGTCCTCTTCCGCTTATCCGGGGTCGGGTCGCGGGGGCAGCAGCCTAAGCAGGGAAACCCAGACTTCCCTCTCCAC
>JBBBVT010000021.1:20908060-20929152 GCA_037177035.1 Craterocephalus eyresii
GAATATGGATAAAAATGCATTTACAGGGTCAAATAATGGATGTTCATACTGAAACTTGGAATCCTTAAATTTAAACCGTAATTATTCCCGCTTGGCAAAAATCACCTCCCTGTGACCTTTATTTGGGCACTTTCTAGAGGTGGACAAAAATGTCTACTTGAAGGGTCATACTTGTAAGTTTTCTGAGGGGGAATTTAAGGGTTTAAGGATTATTGTAAGGCTTTTGTGGCCTTTATTTGACATTAGCTGGACAGGAAAGGGTGCGGAGCGGGAAGTGACATGCAGTAAAGCGCCCCAAGCTGGGAATCGAACCGAGGACCTGCAGCCTCTCTTCATGGCGGCAAATGAGATCTCAGACAGTCTCTATGGACTGTAGGGAGACAAAGCACTGGGAGAGAATGTGGTACGGAGAATCATCCCAGTATGGATTCTGGTGCCTTGACAAAGAAGTGAAACCTGATATACTTTATATCAATCAATCTTTATTTATAAATTATTGATACAGCATGTAACTCAAAGTGCTCTACAAAAATAAAAACAGGACAGAAATGGTTATTAGGAACTGACACAGTAAGGAACGGCTACAGTGAGGAAAAACCAGACAAAAAAATAATTACATAAGTACAAGGGAGTAGTAAGATAAATCAGTAAAGGAATAAAACAATAAATGAATGAAAGATATTTTATTATTTCCTGGGAGCAAATGGAGCGTAAAAGCTTCCTGTTAGAGGGAAAGGTGGGATGTTTATCGCCCGTATTCATGGCAGGCTCAAACACAACCTCTTCTTTAAGCCGAATATTCATTCATTCGCTTCAGTCCAGTGTAATCTGATTACTGTAGAAATGTGATGAATCTGAGTGTATATGACTGAGCACCCATCAAAATGTTTTAAAGACAAGATCAGTGTGGGGGGAGTCAAAGGTTTCCAGACAAGAAATGAACCATTTAACATTTTTCTCTCATGCTTGCAGCCCAGTAGTGACATCGTGGTTTTATAGATCCCTCACAATAGCCATTAGAAAGGGAGCACTAAACTCAGCTACCTAAATCTTGCCAGCACTCGAGGCTGAATTTAATTCAAGATGCAAATCTAAAAAGTTGTCCCCCCCCATCGAGTCCTCATTACGTTTCAGGAGAAGATGTGCGCATGCAGTTTAAAGAGAGGATAGAGCAGCTCCTGCATCCGTCTGCATGCAGTAAATGGATGTGCTGTCAGGGTTGCCGGGTGCAGTGGGAGAGCGAGGCGCTGTTTGTGCGCTCTCCGTGCAGTCTGGCCCTGACGGCGTGCTACCCCAAACATCCGAGCTCCATCCCTCTGCCCTCCTCCTGCTGGGGGGAGAAAAAATCCTGCCTTCATGTCCTGCCCTGTGAGGGCTGCAGAACTCCAGCTGCTGCCAGCCGCAGGAGGTCATGAAGCCCCCCACTCCCCCCTCCTCCTCTTCTATCCACCTCATCTTCTGTCTTGCTGGGTGGGATCATGTAGAAGAACCCCCCCGCCCCCCGGCAGTTCAGCTGCCGAGTCATTTCCCTCCCTCGAACTCAAGGAGTTAAATCTTCATCAGCGAGGTAACATTCTCCAGGAAGATTTTTTTTACCCTTTCTTTCTGTGTGCTGCAGTGTGGTGCAGGCTGCTTTCTGTGCGCGTTCGTAGGCGGCGAGTCCTCCAGTGTTGGCAGGCAGAGATCGGAGAGTTTGGAAAACGGTTCGGAAGCAGCGAGCGAGAGAGCAAGGGCAAAGTGGAATGTTAAGTTGAAACACATGCTGCATTCAGAGTGGGCCGTGTGCTAGCTAAGCCCTCTCCCAAAACTTTCCTTCACTCGCCCTCTCACGCATCCCTTCAAGGTGCTTTCTGTTTGCCTTCCCGCGGTTGTTTGTAGGAGAACAGCGCTTGTTTGTTTAGCTTTGCAGCAAACTGCCGTCCTGCTGCAGGAATCGGCAGCACTTTCAGGCCTTTAACAAACTTCCATGTAATGAGCGTCAGGAAGTTTAAAAAGTCTGAAAGTCAGTCATTTGGGTTGCAGGGAAAACGCTGACACGAGCGCCGAGCGGCACGGTTCGCCGAATCCGAATCAGTCGCAGGGAAATTAGCCAGCCAGGAGTTCTCATGGCCCTACTTTGTTCTTTTTCTTTCCTGATGAAGAATAGATCTGAATTTAATGATGTTTGTAATTAAACGCAAATCCCAGACTAATTACATTAAAGAGCTGTGATCTCCTGTTCCCTGCCTTAGTGAACATGTCACGATATGGTGGAGATTAGAACAGCCTCTAATTTAATACCCCGCTGTGGAGGAACGGCAGCTGCAGCTTTCAGCCGGCTCTCCTTTTCGCTGCAAACCCGTGTAGTGTTTATCTGGGCCGCCCGGTCTTCACAGTGATCACAGAGAGGCTAAAAAGAAACATGTTGCCTGTTTTCTCTGCCAGCATGCAACAGTGGCCGCTTTAACTGAATCATAATTTAGGGGTGAAAGAAAATTGGGAAAAAGAAGACTTAGATGCATGAATAAGTTGTTTTACAAAGAAGTTTAACCACTAAATTTCATTTTTTAAAGAAAAAGATGAAAGAAAAGAACATCAGATTAAAAAGAGAAAATAAACTTGGATGTTTAGTAATAGAATAAAGTTTAGGTGTAAACAAAAAACATTTTTTTTTTAATAGAAATGCCTTCAGGCAGCTCATTATTTTTGAATGAAGGTATTATTTATCAGGGAAAGAAAAGTCTTAAAAGTAAACAAAACCAAGCTCACAGCCAAAATATTTCACCAGATGGGTTTAATTATTAATTATTTTAGGTTTGAGAAAAAAAACTGCGTCTGGTTTTTAACAGGACTTAAACAGACCGCAGTGAAAAAGGTTGAAAGTACAGTTTGATGGTCAAACATTGTTTATTATACTCCTATCTGGCTACAGGAGTTATTCCAATTTATTCCAGATCTGATTTCAAAAGGAGGAATATTCTGTTTCCTCATGATGGTGCTGTTGATTACTGCAGTGAATAAAGTGTCGGCACAAGGCCACATCAGATGGGACCCATCTAGAATCTGTTGCATCCCAAACGGGCTCAAACAGCAGATGGAAACAACAGAAACAACCACAATTTGCATAATTCTAACTGCTAATAATGGGAGGGGGGGGGCCTGTTGAGTCACTTCATGCTGACGACACCCCAGTCTTAAAGACTAAACGTTAAAGAAGAGGAAGAGTTGCTGTCAGGCTGTTTGCTGTTTTGGAACAAAACTCTGCTCCCAGTTGACACTTGAGATTAGCCGTGACATCTATCGCGTTTGCTCTCAGTGCGGCGGCCTGTTCACACTTTCAAAAATGGAGTTAGACAGCGATGGCTTGGCACAGAATCGCTTAGGCTTTTCCGTTTCCCTCCTCTACTCACGCCATTTTTCTTGGAGAGGGATGTTGTCACAAGTGAGGAAAGTTCTGAGAGATCCAATCGCCCAAAGAAGCCGCCGACTCTCTCGGGCCTCCGGTGCACCGGTGGACACAGTTTCTCTGATAATTCAAAGCTTTGGTTTTAATAGACTCCCTGCCAATCACACGTCTGCACCGTCTCTGCGAGTTTTTCTTTAATCCTCTCATCTTTACCTCCCATTTAGATTCATGAGCATGAAATGTTTCCTCCCAGTGATTTTCTCCTAATTACACATACGTGATTGGGCTCAAAAAAGGCAAATTTATATTCTGTTCATTTCAGAGAGAAAGCCGCTGAATAATCTCAGCTTCCCATCCAGCCCAGCTCCAAGACATGCAGGCTTTATTGTTACCATATGACACAGATGTATTCTTTAAACGCTTGGAGTAGAAACCGAACTTTCCCCGGCTGGTGTCTGTGCTGATGACGTCCGTTTTGAAAGTTTCCTCTTGGTATGTGAACTTATCTTCAGTGTTCAGCAGCGTGGACTTAAACGAGCTCGCTGAGGCTCCGGCGCTCTGCAGTAATTGACAGCAACACATTAGACATCCAGATGGTGCTGACTGCGCAATAAAGTAGGGCCTGGTCCCCTCCGAAAGCAGCCCGCCACCTCACCGCCGCGTCGATCTCATTTAGAGTCACTGAAGATTTATTCCGTCTCACCTCGGATTTATTTATTTATTTGTTCTTCTCATGCATGTGATGTGGTTCTTGGTCACATTAAATATTCAGGAAGTAACCTGCCGTGAACCCAGCTGCTTGTTTTGGCTTATTTCTCTTGTTTCCTTCCTTGCTAATGACTTTTTTTTTTTTTTGACGAATTACACTCTAATCCCAGCTTTGTTTAGGAATAATAATAAGGGGTAGCAATGAGTTTTGGTCTAAGGTGTCACTTCTGGAGCAAGAGTGTGTGTGTGTGAGATGAATTCAGCTTTCAGACGGGCCGCAGTACCAGGGCGCCGCCAGAGAGGGGTAGTGTTGCGTCGCTGCAGGGTTATGTTGGTTCTGAGGCATTTTGGGGTGAGGGTGGTGGGGTTGAACGCCGCTGACAGTGTTACCCCTGGCAACCTTGATTAAGACAGGATGTTGCTGGAACAGTTGCACTTGTGATGATTGCAGAAAGAGCATTTCTGCCCACGTGTGCAGGAATGAAGGGGGTCTGTGCGTAGGCTGTGGGCAGCTGAGGGGGCTCGGCTGGTGGCTTGCAGACTCTCTGACATACGTAAAGTCTGGAGGACAGATGAGCAGACAGACTGGGAGCCTCCCAGTCGCTGCGACACCATAAGGAAGCAGAAAGTGACTGAATGTGGTGGTATATGCATAAAGATATGTTGATGCATCCTGACATGAAACCCCATTTGAACGTATGAGGTGGAAGGCACATGTCCGCCCTGTGTGAGCATTTTCTGCCTGCTTTTGTAGCTTCCGTCAGATCTACAAGGTCACCAAGAGTCTGACGCTCGTGTATTTGAGCGAATAATGCTGACCTCATGTTTAAAAATCCCCCTTGTTAAAGCAGATTTCTGACCGCCCGTTGTCCTTTCTTCTTTTTTCCCCCCTCCTACAGATTGCATTTTCCCAGCACAGTAACTTCATGGATCTGGTGCAGTTCTTCGTCACGTTCTTCAGGTGAGTGCAAAGAGACGACCGTAGCGAAACATAGAGGTGGGATTTTCCCACCATCCAAACGTGAATTTTAGAGACTTCACTTTATCAGAAGGGAGATGCATCCACGCCATTTTCTGTCTACAAAACCCAGGAGCAAAGCCTGAAAGATATGAAAAGACGTTCTTTGGTTTTTTGTCTCCTAATCTGAAAACATCCATAGATTTACCCTTGCTGCAGGATGTAAAATACAGAAAACACAATAAATGCATTTTACGGAGGCTTCATTACTTGAATCATATCACAAGATGTATGTAATATTACTTCATTATCATGAGGGGTGAATTAGAACAAGTAAATAAAAAGGCTGCTCACTGCCCCGTTTTATAATTTTCATAAATCCCAGTTATGAGGAATTTAAGCATAGTTAGCAACACTTTAAATGATAGAACAGCTGGAACAGTGAGACAGAGTTTCCTGTTCGCTAGAGGAAATAATAAGAGTAGTAATAGAAAATTTATAATAAATTTCATGTCAGTCTGTTGGGAATCCGTCTAAGCAAATACACAAATCAACCAGGCCCTGTAGGATTCTACGGAGATCAGGGCCTGTTTCCTCTTTTATGAAATGGAAGGAAACGGTGAAATAAACAGATTAATGGATGAAAAGATGAATTAAGTGATAAATTCATACATTTAGAGAAAGAAATGTGTGTCTAAGCATGGGCAAATGTTCCTGATTATCTTTCTAAATGATTTTCTTTTTGATTCCAACATTTCTACATGACGGTCGTATGAGGAAGCGAGTGCACAATAGAAATATTTCCATAAAGTCTTAGCTTCAGAAGAATATCTGAGTCAGAGCTGGAACATCTTCCAGGGTTGCTGTTTTATTTAGAAATGGTTAAAAAGTGTTATTCATGTTAATAGGTCCATTTAATATTATCAGAGGTTTTATAGATGTTATTTATTAATGCTTATGTTACAAGAGTGTACCTTGGGATAGTTTTCTCCTCACTATAAGGATCAGTTAACCAGACTGACTACAATGACAAGCAGATGATGGTTTCATTCAGTAGGCATAATTCCATGAAATAAATAGTTCTCTATGTTTCATGCTTTGTTGTCGTTGTAGAGACTCGCTTCTTTAGACACACAGACCCAAAGTACGGAAATGTAATCAAATCTCTCCACTGAAATCCTTACACTGGGTGAAAGGAAATAGATAGCTTTTTTTCCACTCAAGATGTTTCATATTTTATCCATGGCTTGCATTGAGTTTTGAGATCCGATGTCTGGCTGTGTTTTGCAGAAAGTTTGCAGACTGTGTTGATTTAGGATGAAACGTCATCATGCAACAGCATGAGGCTGGGCTTACTGGTGTAAAGGCCACTATTATCCTTTCCTCCTCTGTGCATTATCCCTGCAGGAAAATAACCTGTTCGAGTGTTATTGGCAAAAACAAAACAATCAGGATGAAAAAGAAACCACTGATCTTAATTTTTTTTGTTTGCGATGCAGTAAATATGTTCCTTTTGCAACAGATTCCCTCCATTAAGCCGGATTTTCTTTCACATATTGGATGCTGTCCATCAACAATCATCTCTTCGGATCACTTGATCCACTTCAGATATATTGATATTATGTGCAGCAGCTGTGTGTGGTCCACTGTGAACTCTGGTACGAGGACGCTGTGCACGTCTCACATGGAAGGAAACCCCCACTCTTTCTTTTACATGAACATAATGCACTTAAATTGAATATTTAAACATTATTAACCTGATTTTACACATTAAGTTCAGATGGAGCAGCTTATTTACTTATTTATTTTCATAAACATTTTTCTGGCAGCCTGATAAATGAGGCGGTGACACTCATCCTCGTCTTCGCCTTTCTGGCCTGATCATCTTCTGTATCAGCTGAACACCCCTCCATGTTCAGCCATAGCTGCCCGGCAGGGGGGACATGTTGGGTTTGGCGCTTTCACTGAAAACAACTACCTTCTGCAGCAGAGCGCAAGGCTAACATGAGACGGCGAAATGACATAGGAGTCGAGAGATGAGCTTCACTACTGCAGACAGCGGCTTTTATTTGTTTTTAACTGTTTTTTGAGCATCTTTTAATTACCCTTTAAGCTCCACTAGATCGTCGGCGCCCCCCCAGCGCTATCACTTATGTTGTCAACTATTTCTCAGGAAAGGCTTGGTGGGGTGAGTCGTAAATGACAGCTTACCTTTTAAGGGATCTGTGGAAGTTTTCTAAGGTTTTTATATCCTATCCAGGAGGTTTGCAATCCAGCCACAAAATGTTTATTCAGACACTCTATGGTTAATTCACAATGAGTGATCCATAATAACACCGTTATTTATCACATTTTCATGACTATCACTACTGTGTTGGTAAGACCGCTCTATTACGACCAGGAAATAACAGTGAAGTCACTGCCTGTCAAGCTGTCAACCAATTAACTACCTTATTGACAGATATGTCCAATCAGGAGCAGCCGAAGTGAGCAGAAAGTTCTGTGTGTGTGAAATGAATGAAAATATTGGTTCTTTTTGGCTGAAATAAAACCAAGAAGCTGGAGTTAGAGTGAAGATTAGAGGTAAACAGTGGCATAAACTGATTGTGGAAATAACACACAGCTCAACGGGGCAAAGTCTTTACGTTCATTTTGCATCATTTTAGGCTCATAAAATGACAGCTGACGTCTTCTTGAAAAAAATAAAAGTCTTGGTCTAGCAGAGTAGAGCTTCATACATTTTTACATTTAAATAAACAAGACAGACCAAAGCTAGCAAAGAATGGCTCAGAGTTATAGGTTAAACTGGTGCCTTTCAGGTAGGCACAGTGTTGCTGATTTTTCTGATTACACGGCTTATTACATTCAAAGCCTGATTTTTACACTTGCATTTAGCTTTTTCTGCGTGTTAGCATCACACGTATGATGCACAATGTCTGTCTCTGCTGGCCTCAGCAGCCTGCTTCAGCTGTCTAATGTTTACAAGATAAATGTTCAGTTTCATGATGCGAGGTGAGATATGGAGATGGAACCGCTTTGCCGTCTCGCTTTGAGCACCTGTGACACATCGTAGCGAATCAGCTTTGCATTTTAACTGGAATAGTGCATTTCTTCTGGACAGTTGTGCTGCGTAACGATGGATGTCTGAAAAAGGACGAGTGTTGAGCTCTGATGAATCCTGCATTCAGCTTCGTCAGGATCTGCTGCAATGTCTTATCGATTTAAAAAAGAGCTAGACCAAAGGTACCCAGGTGTATTCCCGGCACGCTTGGCTGCATGTTTGTCTCTCTGGGTTTTCCTCTAAATGTGCGCGTATGTGTGGCTGTAACCCAAATGGAAGTGGCAGGTCTTTTTTCTTTCAGCTTCATCAGTGTGCTGGAAAAGCTGCCCACTGTTCTGAGTCCTGCTGGTTTTATCGATCCAACAGCTTATAAAAAGCTGATTTCAAGGATTCCTTTATTTTCATATCTACAACCATCCAATTTCCACAGCAAAGCAGTGACTCACTGATTTTACAGCAATTGAATATTTTATTTAATCATTGATTGTATTGAATCAGTGTGTGATATCGTCTCAGTTTGATTGCCGCGAGTCAAATCAAACTTGTTTGATTGCATTCATCCATGCAGATGGATAGGGATTTCCCTCTCACTGGCCATTTTTGCCAGCTCATCCGGGGGAAATCCTGAGTTGTTCCCAGGCCAGCTGAGAGATGTGGACTTTCCGTCTTAGGTCTTCCCCTAAGCCTCCCCCCCGGTGGGAGGAGATCGGTACTCGTCACCAGGGAGGCATCCTAACCAGACGCCCGAAACTACCTCATCTGGCTTGCATCGATGCAGAGGAGCGTCAACTCTTTTCTGCACACTCGCAAAGAAGAAAATTCTGTACCTAATTGAATCTTTAGGGGAATAAAAGGTTGTCCCTGGGCTGGTCCCCTCAAAGCTTATGCTGTTGTTCCAGTATTGAACCTCTGGGGCTGTCTTTTAAATACAATACTGGTTTTTAAAATGTACACGTAAGTATCCACCTTTGAGGGTTTCCCCCAGCTAAAATCCTTTGTTCCCCCTAAACATACGAGTGTGTGATTCCGTCCAGGATGTGGGAGCTTCTCATTTCAACTCTAAGACAGAAACGTAGAAACTTCATCTTTTGGCTCAGCTCCTGCACCACAACAGACCGATACAGAGCATGTATCACTGCAGATCCCCTGCTTCGTTATACTCAATAGTTCACAATACACCCGACCTGAACTTTCTTCCCTGCCGGTGCTGAGCCCATGTGAGTGTGAAAACCTGTTGCTTATCCAGACTGGACCCAACCGGGCCTGGCTCCAGGAGGACACCCAGTTCCTCTATTTCAACAGAGTTAACGAAAACCTTCTGACACTGACTCCTCCGGCCTGTTGGAGTAGAACATGTGACATCTGAAAACACTGGACCGCGATATTACAGGTGATCAAACTATTTTCTGAGATTTATTACAGGAAGCCGAAGTTTTGGCAGCTGGACTTGCTGCTCCCAAACTTAGTAAATGTGGGTGATATTGAGCCTGAAAAGCAGTGAGGCACCTCCATCCCTGTGCATTCAGATGTCAGGCCTGCAGTCTCCGGCTTCTGATGCCGGGATGTTTACACACCTGTCAGCGTTTGAACATTTGTACGTCAGCAATTGCAGCAAACGATTTGCACCTGCTGCGCGTTGGAAGCAGACATCACAGCAATCCCCAAACAGCAGCCTTTTCTCTCCGTTGATCCTTCTCTTCCCCTCCGTCTTTTCCTTTATTTACCACCTCTCTCCTTCACTTATCATTCTTCCCACTCCTGTCTCTCATCCTCCCATCTCCCACCGCCTCTCATCACCGCACTCCCCCATCCATCGCCTTTCATCTCCAGCTTTCCAACCTCCTCCCTTCTGCTATGTTTGCCTCCTTCATTCCTCCCTCTTCCGTCCCTCACCTCCTTTCCTCCGTCTCACTCAAACCATCCTCCACTCTTGCCCTCGTTTTCTTTGCCCTTAATCCCACAGCGCCGTCTTGTTTTTGATGTGCACGCCGTCTGCCACTGATTCAGCAATGACGAGCCGGGCGCTAAAGTTAGCAAGCCCCGTCCCTGTTCGCTGCCGGTTTCTTTGCGTTGTTTGTTTCGTGGGGGAGGAGAGGGATGCTAATTAACGAGGAAATTGTTCGCTCATCTTCATTCCGTCTTCCTCTGTTTCTTAATCTGGCTTTCCCTTTGCCAAGTTTCCCCGCGGGGACAGATGCAGGTGGTGCCATCCCGTTATCTTCAGCACCAGCACAGATACCCCCACAAGCTCTCTGCAGCCACAAAAAAACATGAATAAAACATCAGCGTTCACAGAACACGGATGCGTTTGCACGTTTACATCCAGCTGTCCGGCAGATTGGCACCTCACGTTTGCCATGTTGAATCCAGCGTTTTCATTCTAGGACCCCGATTCTCCACAAATATGTCAAAGTTTTAGTGAATATTGAACAAACTGAACGCTGTCTGCCGCCGTTAAAATTGACTGTTTACTTGCAGACACCAGAAAGCCCTGGAGAATGTGAGAATTTACCAAATAAATGTCTTCGGATGGCAATGGAAATGTTTTCATGAGCAACAGCCAAGTCTAAAATTAAAACATGACAGCGAATGCAAACACGCTTTGAAGCAATAGTGACCTGAATGACAAATTTCTTGGCACCATAAGTTTGAACTGCTAAGAAGACAAAATGTAATGTTTCATGATTGCATATTTGCTCTGGGAATCTTCAGTATGCTTTTGAAGTGTGAGAGCATACGGCATCCAGACTGGAAAAGTTGATGTTTTAACAGTTTATTTTGTTGATAAAGCAGATGTTCAGCAGCAAAATATGGAAATAAGGCGACAAGAAGAGATTAAATTCCTGCAAGTCTTGGTAAATAAGTGGTACTTGAATATATGTGTAATTAGCATGATTGCGTAAGAACAGTTTTATTTTAGCTTTGTGGCAAATTCTTCAGATCAGTCTTTTCCTTTGGTCAGAGAGCAGCAGTGTTTGGATGCAGCTGGAAACTGTAAAAAGAGAGAAATCAGGGCAGGGTGATGAAACTGTCAGGGTTTCAGACAACATCAAACCTTTATTTATTTACTTTTTCCATCTTGCAGTGGGAGCCCACATCTTGTCTTCTGTAACTCGCTTGCTTTCTAGTTAAAGTATAGAATTGCTTCTAAAGCATTTTTTTAGGGTAAACCTCATGTCGACCCACTGATTTTAACTTGTTACAGTACGGAAGTTAACCTTGTAGTGAATAATACAGGACGGAGGCTTCTTGTGCTAGAAATTTCTCTTCTTCTGGGAACATAAGAGCACATCTTTACTGCTCGATGACACATTGCGTTCACCAGAAATATGTCGAAATATGAAACATTTCTCACCCGTCTTTGGTTTGCAGACCAAACCACCTGGACAGCATCATGCAAAGCAACAACTGCTTGCTAGGGGGCGATACTTCCCTAAGCACCCTCTGACCAAGAAGAAAGAAGCAGAAAAATCTGCAATCTTAATTTTTAGGATGCTGCAACACGACAACAGTAATATGTGTGTGTGCAGTGACGTTAAAAACGGACGCACCTGCATAGATGAGGCTTACGGGTTAACCGTCATTCCCCTTGTTTCAGTATTAGAAGGTGTTCGTCTGAACTTATTAGGGCTTGGGGTTATGTTGTTTTTACCTGGACAAGCACAGGTTGAAGTAAAAAATCTCATTAGACTCAAAGTTTGATTAATTTTTCTGTAATTCTAGCTGTGCTGGAAGCGATGAAACTACCAGGAAAGCAGCAATTAAATGTCATCAGCAGACTGAGTGAAGAAACTCTGAAAATATATTATTAAAAACACATGAAAATTATTTAAGTTTCATTTTCTGATTCTGACCTTTCTAACTGAAACACAACCAGTTTAAACCAGTGCGGTCGGGCTTTTCTATGCACGTATCCCACATTTTAACAAAAAGCTGGTTTAAATCTGCACCCACAGCCTCGGTCATCCTTGAGAAATGACACCAACAGTCAGATTAATTATTAAAATCTGATTACATTTAGGTATTGACTTTTGCAGCATTTTATCAGGCAGAGTAAAACGACTTGTGAGTTATGTTGCCTCACAGAGGGGGAAATGTGATACTGATGGGACCGGGCCATTAAAGGACCAGCATGACGCTCAGTCTTCACCAGTCAGCAATGGTAATTGGTTGGCTGGTTTCTGCTTTTTGTGACGCATCCTGCTGCACGTAAATGATCTCCTGAGAAACACGTTTGCCTGAAAATCACATGAGTGTGAAGGTGAGGATGTTTTCTCTCAGCATCTGAGCAGTTTTACATTTTCAGCTCATCAGTTTAAAGGTTCTCCAGCTTTTGTGTTTTCTTTCTGCTGTATCAAAGTATTATCAGTATTGATTCCCCCTCAGAGTGAAGACAGCCATAACTAGCCGAGCAGCATCAGCATGCAGCAGAAAGCACTCGCTGACCTCCTTTTCAGCCATTTACCTTGGTACAGCGGAGAGGTTGATTAGTGTCGTCACTCAGAGATTTTTGAGTCAGCACCCTGGCCGTGCACGTTGCGCCCACTCCAGCTGTCAGCGAGCCCTCTGCTGCTCCTTCCTCCTCCCCGGCCAGGCTTTTACCTCCTGTGCTGAAGCTGCAACCGTCACTCCTGCATCTCACGACTTTGCTGACATTAAAGTTCTGCAGTACTTGTGTTCCTCATCACATGCTCACACAGTTCCTATTTCAACAACGTTTTAGCAAAAAACGTTACCTACAGTACATCTGTTTAGTTGTTAAATCAAATATCAAATTAGCCAATCACATGACAGAAACTGAGCACATGTAGTCAATCATGTAAACATGATGTAGACGACTTGATGGAGTTCAAACTGAGCATCAGGAGACTTCATTTTCAATGCTTCAGGCTACTGCTGGTGATGTGATGGTGGGTGAATTTTTTAATTGATTAAACCTATTTTAGGCCTATTTTTTGCCAACATGGCATCGTTGGCAAGAACAGCCAAATTTCACCACATCCACTACATCCACACCACATCTCAGTCCAGTATTCCACTTTTTTAATGTGGTGGAACAGGAGATTCTCATCATGGATGCAGCAACTGTGATGCTGTCATGTTAATATGGAGCAGAACCTCTGAGGAATGTTTCCATCGGCTTGTTGGACCTATGATATCAAGGATTAAGGCAGCTCTGGAGGTAAAAGGGGTCCAACCGGTGCTATCAGGTGGACCTAATAAAATGAAGAATGAGTGCAGGTTTGAGCTGGTGGTGCTCACCTGAACAAATGTATTTAAACTGTCTGCGATCAGTCTCTCCTCTTCAGTTAATAATTGACTAAATTTAATAAAGAGAACAGCATTGAGTGAATAAATGCTGTAACTATGCATCCATCTACTCATTTATGTCGATTCCTTTTCCAGCTTAACAGCAGTGAAGCAATTTAGATTAATTTGATTTATATCTGCTGAGAGATTTTAGCCACTGGGCCTGATGCTGTGGATGGTTTGCAGACGGATTGGTTATTTAGGCGAGCATCAAGCTCACAGGCGGCTCAGTTCTTCTGTCATGGTAATTTGCAGACATGAGAAAAAAAATATTTCAAATTGTTCCTTTTCACAGTCGGAGACCACCCAGTTTCAGGGGCTGTGAGAGGTTTTGACAGCTCACTTGAGGAGCTTGTGCCGCTCACATTGGGACTAAATCATGATTGTTTTCTGTTGCAAGTCAGTGAAGTGGAACATGAGAAATTCCAATTCCAATTTCTCAGACTTCTCCCCCCTCTGGACACATGGAAATAGAGGGATTGAAAAGTGGAAAAAAAAGAGGGTCCCCAGCCTTCATGGGAAGCCATTAGAGGCTCTCTGTGTTGCTAACAGACACGATAATGGCTACTCGTGCATATTTTGGCAGCAGGAAGCAGCCTGCAAAGGTTTTTTGTGATCACTGTCTGCTCCAACACATCCATACCTACATCGCTCTTAGATTCACACACCCAGGCTTTTGCTCCCACAAACACATGCACACACACTTTATTTATACATGGGAAGCAGCTGGCTATTCTGCCCTCTAAGCTGTATGAATGTCCCCCTCCCAAACTTTTCCTTCCACACAGAAAATACATTAACTGGATCTTTTCCCTCTCCTGCATCCTTTAAAGCTGCGGACCGCCGCATGCACGGCTGCAGTAGTTCGGGGTGAACTGAAAGCAATCAATTGTAAATGTCAGTTTAAACTACAACCTGTTAACTAACAACAAATCATTCTCTATTATTTCCCCGTGGCATTTGTTTTGGCCGGATCATTATGGAGCTGAAAGCCGCTCCGTCCTGTAGTTTGAAGAGAGATCAATCATAAGAAGTGGCTGAAAGGGAAAGTGACATCGGGCCAAACTGTGATATGAGAAGCGCATTGCGTGCGCTGACAGACACGGACACGGGGTTGGGTTTTTACAGACGTCAGACTGGATGAGCGTCAGCGGCACCAGTGACGGGCTGGAAGGTGGATGATTGTCAGGAAGACGCAGAGCAGCTTCTGAACATGGTGAGCTCAAGTCGACTGTATGAATACGCCCTAGCAGAGAGGCCTGATGGGGCAGAGGTGTATGATTTGGATCTCATCTGCAGCACATGGAGTTGTCTCATGCATTCAGTTGTCATTCGTTCTGGTGGTCGGACAAAACGAGGGGCGGGACCACCGGTTCTCATCAGCTCTTCTTCACTTGGAATTCAAATGAAAAAGTTCACTTCCGCCATTCAATTGTCTTCCAGTTATAATCCAGTTAAAACAAATCCATTATACGACCCACAAGACTCCAGTTTATGATGAAAAGCCGTAGTTTGCTAACGGATAGCATCGCGTCTTCTCTTTGACTTATTCCCCATCCTGAGCATGCATGGGGTGGTGGGTGAAAGCGGAGAGGAACAACTCCAACAGAACCAGGAATGAAAGGTAACCGAGCTCCACCACTCCAAACCAGGGATTACAAAATGTCTGTTTATGGAGAATAAAGGGTAAAATGAAAGAAAATTCCCAGTGCATCATGGGAAGTCCCCCAGCAGTCTAAACCTGTGGCAGCAGAACTAAAGGGGTGGCTAAGGGTGAGCCAGTCAAACCTGAAGCTGGTTCCTTAAAGGCTCATTTATACTGTCTGATCAATTCGTGTACAGATGGAATCTGTCTGCATACGCCCTTTTTGTTGCTACTCTGGCCGGTGTTGGAGCTTGCATAGTCCAATGTAGCAAACGGAGGCAGAAAGCACAGGGACAGCGTTGTGTAAAGATGTGAAAGGACCAAAGAAGAAGCTCAGATGGTGATGATGAAGATAAACCTGTTAGTGTGTGAAAGGAGCATATATGTGGTGACCAGAGGGCGGTTATATGGGGTTAACTGGGAGTTCCAGAAACACATCAGTGATTGAGGTTAAATTGATTAGATTAAGTTGCACATGATGAAGTGTTGCAGTTAAACTTGAATCCAGACGTCTGGGTGATGCAAAGTTAGCTTTTTTTTTTTTTTTTTGCTGTAGTTTTTGCTCCAAACAGTAAAATCTAGTTACCGGCTACAGATCCAACCACAGTGGAGAATTTTACATCATGTTACAACTGAAACGTTAGCAGTCATTTATCTGTAATGATGTTGTGTTTGTTTGTCTCATGAAATCGGGAATGTTGGTGTTTTTTATGCCCAGCATGTAAGTGATTCGTGAAGACTAAACTAACTCTGGGCTTTGTATCGGTGCAACCCCCGTCAGCTGGGACATAGTGCAGCGTAGGTCATGCGCTCAGGTCAACGTTCAGTTTTCCATCCACTGTGATGAAGGTGTTTTTACACAAAACACTGATGTGAAGCTCCACTTGTCAAAGACCTGGACTACAGAGGGAATAAGACCCCCACAAGCCACCCAGTTCATTTGCTTTATTCCCAGTTGCACAAACAGACTTCATATGTGTTTTCTGTTTGATTTCTTATTGGATTGCATGTTTTATAAGAAGGCTTTCATCACTTTTAGTGAGAAAAGTTTATTTATTCAGTATTGAACAAATGCTCAATATTCATTATCATCCATTTATTCATTTCCTCTATTTCCTTTTCCTTTTTTTGTGCGTCTTTGGGCTGTTGTGTGTAATTATATGGAAATTGTATTTTACACAACCCAAACTTGAGCACCTCCTTGTCAGCTTCATCTCCTCATGACGTTTAAAACTCTATAAATTCGACATGCAGACGTTATTGGAGAGCTTGTCAATATTGTGGCGTAGAGCTGCTGCCTCGTGTCATCGCTAACACTTCCACACTCTGAGTGTTGTGTTTGCCCTTTAGCTTCTTCTTTGTGCTGCAGACTGACAGACTCCCTCTCTCATCCCATGAGACAGCTGAGAGAAAAAGAGTCGGAGAGATCCTGAACCCACTTTAAAACCCTGCCCGTCTGTCCTGAGGGGCCTCTCCAGGTGCTCGGCATCCTCTGCTGCCACAATCCCGGCTGTCTTCTCCTCTCCCGGCTTCTTAGTCTTCTGTTCTTTCTGAATCTCTCCTTTTGGCTCCCTTCATCTCCATCTGAGCGTTTGCTGCAGCAAAGCTGGCTGCGCTTTCCCCACGCTGCCTCTGTTTGCTCTGCTCTTCTTACCTTCTGTCTTTATTCCCTTCATATTCCCCACCTCGTCTTCATCTTCCTCCCCTACCTGCCTTTCCTTCTGCCTCCTTTCCTTTACCTCTTGCTTCATCTGCTTTCCCCTCCTTTTACTTTTAAAGCTTCTTGCGCTTCCTTGAACACTCCTCTGTAGCTGACCTCACTGTCAGGTTGAAGATGGAGCAGATAAAGTGCAAGAAGCACCTTCCAGCCAGACCTTCTTCCTGATGGGTCCGCCATGAGCTGAAAGCTGCTCTGGGCCTGATTAATTATTAATAAGCCGGATCACTTGGTTTGACTTGGAGCCTTTACTCTGTGCTCCCCCCTCTTCTCTCCTCACCTGAGCGAAGAGGAGAGCACCGGGAACGTGAAAAAGGCTATATTACTGTATATTACTACTCCATTTTTAAATCCTCAGTCCCTCTGCAGGTATTTTTTCTTCCCCCTTTCGCAGCAGCTTTTGTATTTATTCATGAGTTTTTGCTGCTACAGTGTTGTTACATCAGTGTTTCGTGCCTGGACAGAGAGCGGTGCCGGAGATTTTCACCTCGCACTTTTTATCTGGTGAGATTTAGACGTACAAAAGAAGCTGTAAGTCACAAGTTAGATGATAAAATGATGGATTGAATCAGTGGATAGTGACTGAGTACTTTCCCAGATCGCAATTTCTGCTGTTAATTCAGCAGTAACTACTTGTTTCTTCCTGTTGGGAAGAGCCAATCATCTGGCTTGGCTGTTCATGGCTTTACTTTTTCCAGATGTGTTTGTGTCCTCTCTCAGTTCTTTTGCCAGCATGCGACACAAAGTCGCACCAAATGTCGTCCTTGGCAAATAGTCTGCTAAAACAGCCTGGACCCAATCGACCGTTTACTTTTCATTGCTCCAGTTATTTTTAAACAATAAAAACATGGAGTGAAGCTTAAATGAGCAAAATAAAGATGTTTGCATGTATGGTGAGCAGAAGTGCAGAACACTGCAAGCAATAAATGGAGTTGCCCGTCCCCGGAGGTCTGCTATGAAGCAGAGAAGTCCAACCCCTCTATTAGGGGCTTTTTTTCCAGGGGAAGTTTTTTTTGACCCACAGCAAAGTTGGTAGAAATGTGCCAGAGATTTTCTAAATCCTGTGTAAATGAAAAAAGTACCTGGGAGGAAAGAAGGACTGAGTTTTCCATCAGATACCTTCCTGACACGATCCTCTGCATCCATCAGGTCTCTGCATCTCTTGAGGCTGTATTGCAAAACTCTGATTTTCTTCCTGAGCTCAATCAGATATTTAAATAAAAATGATCTTTTAACAAAAAACACCTATCCTACATTTTTATCTGGAGCTTTAAACTTCATCATTAAATGATAACTGGGACGAATCAGATCATTGGAATAATCTAATCTGATGCATTTAAATGCACTTCTGTAATGCAATAGTTACCAAACTCTTGTCCACCCAGTCCATAATTAGATTGCTTCTAAGTGCGTACGTAGTGACATAACGTCTGGTGTGTGATGACCATGGGGGGAGCCATGGTCTTGAAGCTGCAGCTTGACAGAATTTTATTCTTATTTAAACTCTATCTTCCTGCTGCTGCGTACCATCATGTTCTCTTCTGTGTCCAGCTCACGTTGAAACGGTGTCAAACGTAAGTGACATGTGATGGATGTAAAAAACCGACGACATCAGATGCAGGGGTCATCATGCAGGACGTCCAGGTGTGTTTAATCTGGTTTCTCATAATTAGATAACTGGGATCTCCAGAACTAAAGTAATGATCAGGTTTTTGGTGTGCATGTTAGCAGGCTCACACTTCTAACAGACCCTTTCTGGATTTATGAGCTCAGATTCTGGTGGATCTGCGCATGTGTTCTCACAGACTAACACGAGAACTTTCTTGAGGTGCAAATTAGGTCTCTATTAGCAGAAAGTGATGCATATTTTTAAAGCTTTTCGTCAAATCTCAATATTTCCAACCCAGGGGTTGTAGAATATCGAGGCTCCGAGGAAGATCTCGCTCACCTTCATACAGATTGTGTGACTGAGCTGCTGCGATCAGACTGACCCAACACATTATCTCATCCCTGGTATTGTTCCTACAGGTTTAAAGTGTTTTTGTCTCATATTGAATGACTATTTGGAAAACAAAGGTTGTTTTCAGGAATAAACCAGTGTGACTTGGTGTTGGGAAATCTTAGTGAATCTAAAGATAAAAGCAAATGGGAGAGGTCTGTGTGCGCACTGTGCCAGCATGCTGCTGTTCCTCCTGTTAGAGCTAACTTTGGTTTCAGCCGTTTCCTTCACCAACCAGAGATAAGAGAATCACCTTGTTCAGCACCAAATACAAGATTATCCAGCGCACAAACGACTCGGAGCTCCACAGCTTATACAGCAGTTTGTTTTCCTGCTGCTTTTAAACCTTTATTCCATTTCAGGTGTTGAGTTTCTGTGAGAGGTCTCACCCTTCCTGCAGCTGCTGCAGGGTTTACTGATGGAAAGAGGCAGGCAGAATGGGACCTCCGAGCATCGACCGGAGGAATGTGCCTTAGTGGATGAGACTTATCGGCTACAGTGGAAATGAAATGCTGTGTGGATGCTGAGCGCTTTTCAGCAGCGGGCCGGTTTAGTATTCACCTGGCTTTAGACAACAGACCCATGTGTGCTAGTGTTTGCCCTGTGGCTGGTGCCTTACTGTCAGGTTAGCCAGCAACAAGTCACCTCTCTGGCCTCGGTAGCCTGTGGCTGTATCACACTTCCTCTGGCTCCACTTCCACACTACAACCTGCCCCCGAAAGGGGTGGAAATCATCAGATTTAACCTGATTTGATGAAGGGTTTGAACATATGCCCTTATTGCAAGTTGTCTGTTCTTTTATTTCCATAATGGGACTGTTTATCCTGCCGGGCAGCCATGACTCAGAATGTGGAAGGTCAGACATATGATATTTACCTACAGTATAAATACACAATATTCTTATGCTTCAGCATTTTAGGGGACAAAGATATCAACAATCTCTTTATGTCAAACGTTTCATTTTGAGGCGCCCTGTCAACAGTTTCTCAGAATATCCCATCCAGGAGGTTTACAATCTGATCACAAAATGTATGTTCAGTCAGAGACTCTATGGTAAATCCACCATGAATGATTACGCCATAATTTGACATTTTTACAACAAGTAAAACAATAAGTTTACCTGCCAAACCTTTAATTTTTTATTTTTATTATTTAGCCAGTCAGCAGCAAGATCAACAAGTGAGCCGTTTCTTTAGTGAATCGGACGTGGTGTCTAACAGCCAGTGTGTTGATATCCAGCTGCTAGCATGTGACAGTGTGTGAAGTGAAACTCAGGAATAAAAAGTAGATTTTCTCAGCCTCAGGATGCTGCTGGGCGTCCAGGAATGTACAATCTAGATCTCACTGTGCCAATTAAACCAGTCACAAACACATTTGGGATTGTTTGACATCACTTTTTTTTGTCTGAAGTAAATCTGACACATTTTGGTCAAAGTTATTTTATTCTTCACAATTTGGCAAGTAAGATATGAAATGATGTCCAAAAGGCATTAAAATGACTCACGCCTTGTCGCATTTTAAGCAATATCAGTGTATTTTTATTTTTGAGGGGAAAAAAAAGCAGCACCACACACAAGTTTGGAAACCCCTGGAGATTTGAGCTCTGGATAACTTTGACTGCAGTCTCAGATGTTAATCAGCCTGTGAGGGGTTAGATCCTCAGTAAAGGCCAGGCGATCAAAATTTCAAAGCTTTTTAAATACTCAGGCTCACAATGTTGTCCCAACAACAAGCAGCCTCTGGTTGTGTCTGGTCATGTTTGGCGTGTCAGGGTGTCTGGCTCTCTGAAAATGAAGATTGTTGAGAACCACAAGGCAGGAGAAGATGGAGAAGCGTTTTCAGATGGCCATGTGCCCAAACTTGTGCTGCTGCTGTACTTTACTGGCTCCTTTTTCTGGTTGTGATCAGTCTCTCAGTTTACTCCAGTCATTTACTGTCCCTGATGAGAATCTCAGTTTGCAGACAATAAACTCCACTTGCATCCAACATCACACAAACCTGACTCTCCATTAAAAACACGTAAATGGAATAAAATGATAAGCACTGTGAATGAGGGAGATAATTTTACCCTAATTCTCCTCATTTGTGTGGCTTTGCATCTTCGTTCTGAGGGAGGCAGTTCAGCGCTTTGTGCAGAGGGGGGCCTGGTCTCTGCACCACCTGCTGCTCATATGCAGCAGGTATCTGCGTCTGTGGGAAGCCAATTATTTTACCGTATCCTTCCTGCCCGGCTTTACTTTATGTAGTCTTTGGTCGTTACATATCCAAACCAGGGGGAGGTGGAAAATGTTTAAACAGATTCATTTTTC
>JBBBVT010000021.1:21021532-21032467 GCA_037177035.1 Craterocephalus eyresii
GAAGCACATTGCAAATGCATATCCCATGTTTCCTTGTGTACCATCTGTGTGGTGACCAGGCTTCCAAATGCAGATGATTTTCTCTATTGCATCAACTCTGCTTTTAATAACGACTAAATGATTTAAAGAACTTACTTGAAGTGAAATCCACTGAACCATTTAAGCGACGGTGACAGATCTGAACTAAACTTGTATATTTTACAGTTCTATTCACTAAATGAGCTCATGTCAAACATGATGCCTCAGAATAGCATCTCTAAACGAAAAATCCATCAAAGACGACCACAAACTCTTCAGCAGCTGGAAACCTATATCGGACGAGAATGGGACCAGATTCAGAGAACAGAGTCTGCATGACAATCCAGGAGAATTGGAGAGATAGTCAAGCTTCCCAAGGCCAACGTCAGGGAGCCAGATTAAGATAACAGCAGCTGTTTTGGGTCAGGCTGAGCTTGTTTCCGTCTGCCTTGAGTCTCTCAGTGGCCTCAATGGCGACTCCAACCAGCCGAATCCGGAGGTCAGTTTCCACCAACGAAATGAGGAGGTGCTATACAGGACCATGGTAACTATTGCCTTGAGTCAACTATTAAAGAGACCTGTAGCAGCATCATATTTAAAAACAAGCTAATTTCGTGCTCAGAACTGTAAAATTTCCCAGTTTAGACATCCGTCATGTTCTGTATGTTCTGCTGTGCATGACATTTTGTCTCATGGGATTTGAAAATATTTTAATCTTTCATTTTCATTTCATTTATTTTTTTGTTCATTCCTTTCATGTCTTTTCGTTTCAATTTTACATACATGCATTTATTAAGATTTAAAAAATGTCCCAACATTTCTGAAAATGTCCCAACATTTCTGGAACATGGTTTGTATCAGGGAGTCACGTTTGCTACAACATCACAGTGAGTAGAATATATACTGAGCCTGGCTGAGGGTATACATATACCCACAGCTTGCTGATAAGGAAGTGGACCGGCATACTAATGGTGCTGTGGGTCGATAGTGCTGGTGGGACGGGAGGGAAAAGTATGCCAGCTCGCTGTAAGTGTGCAGTTATCGCTCTGCAGCATGCAGCGATCCCCTGGCAGGCTAAAGGATGAGAGGTGGAACTCCAGCTGTTATCCACCCGCCGCCATGCAGAAATGAAGTGCCAATTGATATCTGCAGCGGTAAACCCTTGTGAAAGTTCCTTTGTAAATCTTTGGATGTGGCTGTTTTAAGCACCTCCACTCATATTTCTGACTTGTAAGTTTTCCCACGGGGGAGTTTTTATTTATATACTCCATAGTTTACCCCGAGCCAAAAGACCCTTTCTGTTCATTCTGTCCCCAACCGGCCCTGCACTTTGCTGCTTAGCCCCACTTTTTTCCTTCTTGCATCACCAATTTATCATTCAGAAAAAAATTCAAATAACTGCAGATATAAATTAGCTTCACCTCCATCTGTCCTCTCATTTTTCTATGATGCAGTCGGCGTGCAGAAAATGAAGGAGTCCAGAGTTAGTGCTCTGAATAGTGATTTGCCGATTATTACTGCCATGAGGAGGTGACGGCTGTTTTTAAAACCTGAGTGCACTCACTCCAGAGAGGGAAGATTTTTCTTTTTTCTTCTCAGCAGTTTTCCACTCCCTCGTCTGCAAGCAACTGCATTGTTCCCTAACGCTATTCTCCATGCTCGCCTCATTAGTTCAGAGGCAGGAAACCAAATTACGCTCAATTACAAAGTCATCAAAGGCCATCCGAAGTCCTGTCTCAGCAAGCTGGCCCAAACTCAATTGGAGGTGTGTGTGTGAAACGATGCTAAATTAGGATGCTGTCCACTTTTCAAACAGAACCGCCACAGAAGGAAAGGATAGTCTTTTGGCTGTAGATGAAATGAGTGAGACTTAATTTATTGTAAGCTGTCTGTGATTACAAGAGGAACATGGGGGGCTTAAACCCAGTTTTCCTTTTTTAAATTTTTTTTTCCTGCTCAGACGTGGAAAAATGAGGCCAGTGAGTCTGAGTTTTGTTTTTCTGGGTCTCCAAGGAGTTTGTGGTAAATGGCACACAAGAGCAGACATAGCAAGCCTGTGTATGGGATGCACGCGAGTAGTTTATTGAGAATCAAGACATCCATTAAGCAGGTCAAAATTTACAAATTTGCTGGAGAATAATGTGCTTGTGATTATTTCTGTGGAGAACTGGGAGATTTTGACAGTTTGGTTTACAGAAGCAGCGTAGTTTAACTCTTCTTTTTAATGTTGCTTCTGTTGACTGAGCTTTGCTGTCGATGCACAGCTCTCCTAAAGAGATACTAAGTTTTCTTAATGAATAAATTTCCTCTGTTTGTCCATCCATCCATTTTCTTGCCATTTTTCTGGGATTGGATCGTCGGGGCAGCAGCCTAAGCAGGGAAGCCCAGACTTCCCTCTCCCCAGCTACATCTCCCACTGGTCTCTTCCCAGTTAGATGTGTCCAGAATACATCACCATGAAGGCGGTCCAAGGGGCTCCGAACCAGATTCCTGAGTCACTTCTTCTTGCTTGGAGGAGCAGCAGCTCTACTCTGAGCCCGTCCCAGATGTCAAAGCTTCTCACCCTACTGTATGTCTAAGGGAGAGCCCGGCCACCCTGCGGAGGAAACTCATTTTGGCTGCTTGTATTCATGATCTTGCCTGACAGCTAATTCTGCATCCATCTTACATCTTACCTCCACTCATGCTGTAAATGTCAGTCTGATGTTGACTCTTGTCTCATGTCCTGCTCTGTTTCTATTTCTCTCTATCCTATAGTTTCCTCTTGCGTTTGTTCGAATCAGCCACGGTGTGTGTTATAAATGACCAGTATGTTGATATCCAGTTTGTAGCATGGGACGTGGTGCGTAAAGCAAAACTCAGCTATGACATGATGCTCCAGGCTGGAATACAAAGTTGAGAAGTAGTTCCAGGAATGTACAGAATAAATGTTGTGGTGTCAACAAAACAAGACATTAACACACATTTTTGAGGGTTGTAGATTAGCTGCTGTGTTTGGGGTCACTGAGGCATGTCCCAGTCCAGCTGTAGCTGTTTGACAGGTGGCCTCTCACTTCACTCTGGAATAATTTTTCATTTTGTATTGATTTACATAAAATTTCTTTATTTCTGTCTGTCCAAAGGAAACTGACCAAGAAATCTGGTGATTTGCTCAGATACAACTTTGCAAACCTATGCTGTTCTTGTCCTGCAGTGCTTCCAAACAAACAACACTTATTTAGCTTTTTTTTTTCCTGCCGTCATTTCAATTCACAGTCTCCGTCTTTTGTCCACAGAACTGATCAGTCTTTGACTTCTGAATTGTGGTAGCATTGGTTCTGTCCATCCAAAGCTAACTTTTATTCTGTCCTGGTTGTGCTTTGCAGGTAATGCAATATCTGACTGCAGCCTTTTCGGTTTTACCTGAGAATGTGGAGGGTGCCAGTCTTGGTTTGATGCGTTCTTTGAACTAAAAAGCCTGTTTGTGAGGGCGGTTCAGCAAATTGCTTGCGTTGCTGCTTCCAGTAACAACTTGCCAGCTCAACAGCGTTTACACCAGCAGCAGCAGTTAATAGTTGCTTGTTCCACATCTGACTTAAAAAAATAAAATAAAATAAAATAAAATCTCTGGATAGTGGATACAACTTTTTTTGGGGAATTTCTCCTTCCACTTTTACTGCTCAAGCACTTTTATAGCTCAGCTGTTCTGCTGCATGCTTAGTGGTGCAGCATTGAAAAAGGTCCCCCCAAAACAGTTTCTTGCTGTGCCACATGCCGTTGAAGCTATTTTAAAGTTGTGTGTGCAGAATAAGACACATTTAATGTAAATTAAATGCAAAAATGCACTGGTATACCACCAAGCAGTCTTCACAAGTCTTTGTAAACTTTTCCAGTTGTTTCTCTAAGATCTTTGCAGATGTCTTTCCTCCTTAAGGCACACCTGAACACTGCAGACTAGCAAAAAGGCAAAACCTCTACCCTGATGTGTTCACTCTTATTGGCTGTGGCTTAGGTGGAGGAGCAGCCACCTGCCAACCAGAAGGTGGGTAGTTCAATTCCCCTCACATGTCGAATTGTGTCCTTAACTGAACCCCACCTTGCTTCTCGACGTATGATGTCGATGTATGAATGAGTTTGAAGCACAGTGTGTATTAATGTTAGTGCTGTGTGACTGTGTGTGTGGATGTGACATGTATCGTCAAAGCACTTTGATTGGTCAGATGACTGGAAAAGTGCTATAAAAGTACAGTCCATTACTCTCACCATTTAACTAGAATCTATCAGCCTGGATGCTAGTCTCTTAATCCCAGTTTTTGACAAACAGCTTCTGTGTTTTATCAAATGAGGTAATGCATCAGGTGTTTTTGTTAAAAAAACTCATTGGTTCCCTAATTAGTTTGTCCTTGTAAATCCTGGAGTTTAAAAAAGATGCACTTCTTGGCTACAAATCTTGTAATATCAGGTTTAAAACAGTTCAGCTTCTGAATCGGTTTTTCTTTCAGCCATCAACCTTTATACCTGTTGAACAACATAAAGCATAAAGAAAAGGACAGAAAGCTTCCCTCTACTATTTACTACCTCATACGGCCCATTTAGGACTTCAGTCTTTTCAGACTCCTGTGTAATAGAAAGCACGAAGCTGCAACGTTTGATGGGATCCGGAGAATGTAATGTTGGACATGAATTTGATATTTCAACATTGTGTCACAACTGGACATAAATAATGACACTTTTATACAAGTCTAACAAGCATTGGCCTCTTATTCTGCCACCCCATTATGGCTCATGTCGCCCGTACTGACACTAGAGTCATTGGTCTGTGTTGTAACTCAGGCTGACATCTTTGTAAGAACTTGTCGTCTTTTGTTAGAAAACATAATCACCCCAAATAAACTCTGCTGTCTGTGACAGCAACAGCTACAATTTGTATTACTTTGTCCCCAGTGTCATTCTTCTGCCACTGGTGCCATCATTCATTCAGAAGGATGAGCTCCCATCATCAAAGCAGCTTCTGTTGCTCATGTTGGATGAATAAAACCTACAACAAATCAAAGACGACAAAGGCCTGGTGGATCATTCTCACGTCACACAAGCTTGAGTTTATCTGCTATTAAAATGTCATGCTACATCATTTCATCTGCAACTAATTAAACATGTCTAAAATAATCCCCCCATAACCCCCCCCATTTTAGTCTAAATAGTTAAATGTTGTGTAACCTATTACTTTTCCACTTGTCACCAGCCTGTCTGCCCCGCTCAGTTTTATTTGTGTAAAGAAATCAAATTGAATCCCCCCACTGATAACAAAAGAAAGGGGTGGTGGTGGGGTGTATTAGGCAGCAAAAGAGAAACCTTCTTTGCAACTTCAGTCAATGAGCACTAGAAGTGGACCGATTGCAGTTTTCTGGCCAATCACTGATCTTTAAAAAGCCTGACCTGCCCATTTTGACCTGCCAATTTTATTTGATTGGATAACAATGAACAATACAAACTAGTTTTAAGTGAACATGTAGTACTGTTCTGAAATATAAATAAAGTTTTGACCATTGCCACCCAAACTGCAAAATTATATTGATTCTTTTTAAAGGAGAACAGCGAAAGTTCTAGCTTTATTCCAGAAGTCTTCCCCCTCCGGCGACAAGTGTAGGCTAAACATTGCTAATGTTGTGAATGCGCATGGTCCACTTCAACCACGTTGGTCTTTGTCTACCTGCACTGCATTCAGTCCGAGCCCGGAGTTAGATGTACAATAAGTAAATATAGAATAGCTAGCATAGGGGTAGCCGAATGCTAATAAAGGCCACAAGCCTTTATTGGTAGGGTTAGTGTTGCAGTAGACGCTAAAAACGTAGCATTGCAATATTACGTATCCTGATTTCCATCATACATATCATTTACTTTTTTAGTTAGCCAGCTGAGGGTCCGTTTTATTCCCAGAGCAGATTGGAGTTCCCTCCATTTATAGAAAGCAGCTCGAATGGTGACTCTGTTTTTACTCCTGTGGCGGTCAGACTCCAGTTTGGCTGTTTTTGTCACACTAGACATTTTTTTCCTTTTCTTTGTCTTGCAGGAGTGTGTGTTGGTGTGTGAGAGGCACTTGAGGCCGCCGGTCTATTGGTATCCATTTATAGTGGTCATTGTGGTCACCTCCATGATGCTCTAACAGTGTAACAGTAACAGTGAGCCACTGACTGGCTCTTTGCTTCCACTTGCTTTATCTTTAGCCTTAGCTTTATTTCTGGCTTCAAATGCTGAATACTCTCCTGGTGGTGGTTCCTAAATGAAGAATGAGGTTTGTTTCATGAATTTCAACTTGCTATTCTTTGTGCTTTTACAGCATTAAAACTGCAGATTTCACATATACTAAAAGTATCAGCCAATTGCAATCCCCCCAGATTAAAGGGGATATACCGTGGAACTTTTGACCCAAACATTAGCATAATGTGAGTAATAACAGATGATTACTGGGGCCATGCTTTTTGTATGTCGGCGCTCTATAGGGGGCTGACTTCTTCAGAAACTAGACTTTGTCACTTTGCAGGAGCGGATCCGACTCTCATGGGATCATCTGACCTGCAGTGCTTTGCTTTGCGGCTCCGCCTCTATAAACACTGTAGTTCAGCTGGACAACAAGCTAGACAGGAAATGTAACAAGCTGTCTTCTGGGAAGAACAGACAAGCTGAGATCGTTCATTGTCATACCAACATGCTGCAAATCTTTTATGAGTCTGTTGTTGAAGGTGCACTCAGTTTTGCAGTTGAGCTGGAGGATATGAACCAAATTTCTTCACTGTATTTTTTTCCTCTTTGAATCACAATATACAATTAATCTCTATTTTTTGTCTGGTAACCAAAGAGAAAGTTTTAATCTAAAGCCTCAGGTGATATTTCCCCTTTGAGGATCAGCAACATGTGCATTTAAACCGTTGACTGAAATTAAAGTAGCTGTACATTAAATTAAATGCTCCAAAAACAAAATTAATGAACAATACCATAAGAAATATTTAAGTTGTGCAAAATCATGATACTTTTAAGTAAAAAAAACAAAAAAAAAGCCATGATATTTTTAGAAATCTTAACATTTTGCTCAACCCTATTCTATCGCTGTTTTCTGGTGCAGCAGGAAAAACAAAGCACAAACAGATCCAGAATGCTGCTTCTGAGCTGCAGCTAATTGTCCAGAGAAGAATGCTACAAAAGCTGCTGTTGACATGGACAATTCTGCACACTCTACACTACACTGTGAGGAAAGGGTGTGTCCGGGAGACATCACCCCACAAGAAACAGGAACTTATAATTAATTGTTTTTGACCAATAATTCATTTTATGTTGATTTAAACAGGATTATAGTTGTAATTATTTTAATTTCAAGTCAGATTATCTTCGGCTTTGCCAGGTAATCTAGTTTTGTGTGTATCTTTGCGTTGGCAAGTTTACACTATTGAATGGAGCATATGAGCCTTTCATGACTCGAATCGTGGTGATGCTCAGTGGACATGAGAATATTTATTCCTCTGGACATTGGGTGGACTGGACTGTCCTTATCTGGACTCATGTCACCTGCTTCTCCTCGGTGCATCACATGGCTCAGTGCTCCCGCTGATTATCCATGCGTGATCCTGACACTGGTTCCTCTGAACCAAAAAGGAAACCATGGACTCTATAAACAGTCGTGGATGACTTTGTTTGCTGCTGCAGTGTCAGGGTTGTTCCAGAGGTCTTTATTAGCAGCTGCTACTCACTCAGGCAAACGTTGTCATGGAAAAAGGTGAGGAAGTCGTTGCATTGTTCCCTGTGGTTGCCGCTTGCTACGCAGGAGCACCAGGGGCCCACGTTGGATGTGGAGTTGTCAAGGTAGTTGGGAGTTATTGTGCTTCCTGTAGAGGAGAAGAAAGGAAAGGCATATAGGTTAATCTCACAATGAAACTGACCTTGGTTTCCCTCACTTTATTATTTGATTTCAGCTTTCATTTGAGCTGAATATTCAACGTATTTCTATGCTGCCTTGTGTTATTCAGACCCTCCCACCTGCTGCTCTGAACAGTGATCCTCTTGTAAACACCTCGTGAAATGTGCAGTTTGTGAATCAATGTAAAAACCAGTGACATCGGAGTTAAATGTTATTTAATCAGAATTCTGGCTGGTCTAATCTTGTTATGCTTAGCCTGATTATGACCTCACTCTGATTACAATGATCAAATAAAGGCACCTACTTGGCAATTGCTATCATCCCAGCATCGGCTTAATCAGGTTAAGACTGGGATATTAGCCTGCATGTAGATGCAGTCATTTAGAAGGGAAGTGAGAAGAATACAAAGAGGAGCAGATGAAAGAAGGGTGTGTGCAGACTGAAGCCCTTTTCATAAATGATGTTCAGGGGGAATGAGCAGGCAATCCAGTCTGGGCTTTTTTCAACAGCGTTTGCTCACATGTTCAGCACGACAGGGGGTTTTCTGCAGGCGAAGGGTTCTCTCAGCTGGAAGTATGAAGTACAAAGGAAGGACCAAGCTGGCTAGAATACGTAAGGCATGATGTAAAATAATTCACTGTGGAAATCCTTTTACATACAACATGTTGAGTTCAGGGGATGACACTTCTCAGTGGCCATTTATGTGCTGATATAAAAGCCACATGCATGTGAATTTATCCACCAATGCCTCATTAGAGCATAGCAACATGCTTCTGAGATCTATTGCATAACTTCATGGGTAAACGTTGCTAAAAGCCAAGGTAAATGAAGAATTGTTCCACAATAATAAAGTTCATAATTATGTTTTGGTGTGTGGGGAGATCTAAGGACCTCAGATAACTTATATCTAGCGTCAAAAGATGTGGCTGTTACTATGCCTGGATAAGTTGCAATAAAAAAGGAGAAATGCGACATTTACCCTCCACTATTTGATAGAGGTTGACAACATGCACACAGATGTACTCGGACCATCCTTAAGGCATAGAGTAACTTTTGATTTTTTTTTTAACATTTAAAGTCTAAACTTTGAGCAACAGTTAAAAATGAACTTTTTTTTCTTCTTTTTGTTATTATACGGCTGGTTTTGTCTGTTGTTTACTTATACCATGAATATAAATCAATTTTCTCATTTTCCGAGAAAAGCCATGACTGGCTCATTTTGTTTCTCTGAGAAATTATTATTGCTCTTTAATGAGGCACAAATGCTGCTCATCCTATACTTGATGGACAAATCGATGGAATACTTGGATACCTAAATAATCTGGAGGCAACTTTGAGTGCTAAGGTCCACATAATCTTTTTTTCTGCCTTTTTCTGTATTTAAACAACATCCTTAAACATGTTTTGAAGTTTTACCACGACAGGGAACTTTGCAGGATCTAATAAATGAAGTTGCCAACAATGCAAAGTCTGGCCATCGCCATAGATGGTATGTTCTATTTATGCATTTATTTCTATTTATATTCTCCATCTTAAGGTAGAGTGACAAAAAATTAACTTATGATTTACCCCATATCATTTCCTTTTGCTCTTTAATCTTCCAGACCCCCCCCCACCCCTTTATTCGGTCTTTTTGTTAAGTTTGTATCAAAAGGAGAAAACCTGTGTAATACGCCTCTACATGCTTCCACTCATCGCCACGTCTGGAGTAATTCTCTCAAAACAGCAGTCAATACTTGTAATTGCGCTGCTTATAATGCCAGAGATTTTCCCGGGCACGCTGCAGCCACATTAATCAGCTCCCCATCGATCATTTAGCTGCGCTCCTCATCACAATCCTGGATTCATTCTTCTGAGTCCTGCTCGGTGCACTCGTCTGCTCTCCGCCTTCGTCCCGCTAAAACCTTTTTGTTCCCTATCCATCACAGAGGGTGGGTGAGCCAAAGCTGGCACAGGAGGATTTAGTCCATACCTATCAGGCCGGTGTATGCAACCAGACACGCTCCGTAGTTCTCCTGCGTGCATCCACTGGCGCTAAGCTCGGAGGGCTGGCAGTCATACTGGAACTGTGCCCAGCGCGACCTGTGGGAACAAAAACATGTCATCCATCATTTATGCGTGCATGGCTGACACACGCATCATGTCAACCCCGATTCTTCCTCTCAACAGCAGGATGTGCATCAAAAATTTACAATGTTTAATTAACATACCTATACGTCATCAACGCCCTTTTCAAACCACAATGGAGGCACCTTTAGTGACGTTCATTTTTTCCCCCTTTCATCACCTGTTTCTCTAGCCAGTGGTCTCCTGGAAAGCTGCCAGGCTGTAAAGAGTCAGTGAGGGGCAAAGACTGGCCTTGGCTCTACTCTCTAAACACTGTGGGTGCTGTCTGGCAGGCATGGCCACCAGGAGATTAGACAAATATGGATGCTCCATATAAATACTTCCTCCTACAGCCGCTTTGCTTTCCCCACCTCACCTTTTCTGCCAGCCACCCAGACATCTAGTCTCATAACCATCATCATCGTACAAGGCTATCGCGGCCATCATATCGCATCATTGGCCACCCATCTACTAGCATTTGCAACGGGATCCCTTCGGGGCACCACAAATCTCTGCTCTGCCCTCATTTGTCATGTCATTGTAATGATGTGCATAAAACTCGCAGGCAGCGCTGTAAGTGAATGCATCCTCCGCGGGCGGCCAGTTAATGCCAGCTGACTGGTGCAGGATTACTGGGCTGCGCCGGGGCCTTGAGATTGTCCATTCACCGGAGCCGCGGCGGAGAATACCGCCTGATCGATGGCCATGACAGATGAAGCCTTTTGTCTTCTTGACATTTGAAGAGGAACTAGATTAAATGCGAGCGACCATTTGCTGTCAGAGAGGAGGCTGCTAGAATAGATCTGAGAACTCTATGTTCCTGAGAGAGACACCCAGAGGTGAGTGGATTAGCCAAAAGCTGTACTCAAGTAAGAGTACTGTTACATGTACACAAAAGTTACTCAAGTAAAAGTAAAAGTAAT
>JBBBVT010000021.1:21032567-21053028 GCA_037177035.1 Craterocephalus eyresii
TAAAAGTAAAAGTATTCCAAAATAAATCTACTCACACAAGTACATTTTTTTCAAAAATTGACTTAAGTAAATGTAACGGAGTAAATGTAACTCGTTACTACCCACCTCTGAAGACACCGTATGAATCCTAATGACCGGGTAAGGATATTGTTGGCTTTCTGACTGAACAATTTGGAGTCAATTTAAATTTGAATAAGAGATTTGTTTTCATCAATTCCTCATAGAAGCAAGGATATAATGCCAACTAAACGCACTGAGATAACATCACACACAGTTCATTTTCTGTAAGCTACTGACTGGACCCGCTGTCCTCGTGGCATTAAATATAGTGTGGCAACAAGTGAATCCCAAGTGATGAGGGCTGTTTTACAGTGATGACTCAGTAATGAAGCTTGTTGCTTCCCTCAGAAAATGAATGCAGAATTTAATTGAACTAATTAAATACACTTAATGAGTAAAACAATTGGATTAATTAAATCCACCTCACTTATAAATCTATATAAACATATCACTCCAGGCAGACTCATCCTCCGAAACACATGAAGTAGCTTTGCCCTGAGGGAAAGTCGCTGTGGCAGGCCGAATCAACAGAACAGCCCAGTTAACAGAACTATGGTGGGAATGCAGATACAGCTATGTGTTGTATTTATCATTAAAAAATATTTACTGCATCCTGACCAATTTATAATAAATGTGTTCACATAAGCTGATTCATAAAAATAACTGCTTAGTTAAGGAAACCAAAGGATTGCGTCACATCTTCTCTCTGACCAAACATAGAGCGGTGGGTAAAGAACCGGGTTGAATGCAGCGTTAATGATGCTGCTGGTATCAGCAGAATCTTATACATTCCCATCTTTAGCCGTAGTTGGTTGCTGGGATTGATGGAAGTTTTAGAGCATGTGGAACAAGCTGAGTTGGGAACAACGACAGCCTGTAATGATGCCATCTTTGGTCCTTTTAGGCTGCAGAACAGACAGAAACAGTATGGTTGTTCGCTTGTTGTTCTTACTGCTTTGTTCGCCGTGTGATTATATCTATTCTTATTTCTCCCTTTCCACCTTAAACTAACATTTTAAACCAGTGAGTGTCGGACCTGCATGTGGGTAATCTCTAAGGGCAACCTGTAATTGGCTCTTTGCAGGACTGCATGTAAATACTGTTCCAAATAGCATTGTTTGCCGAGCCATAATCCTTCATTACGTGTTGGGTGAGAATACAGATTGATACGTGATATCATGATTTAGCTCTCTGCAAACAAAACAGATTATGCAGAAAGTCAATAAAGTGACGGCAGCTTGGCTACTACCTCACTTTCTGGTTTGGACTCTGTTTTCTCAAGTCAAAGATTTTTTGTTTCTCAGTCACTGCATGGTTACTTTCAGCTGAATGGTTTAATTAATCCAACATTTTAAGCCTCTCATCTATGGACGACCAGGAAAGTCATTGAAAAAGCAATGCAGGATTTTCATGATGATTTATTAATTGTGAAAAAAATATATAGATTTCTAAATATTTCCAATTCAGCAAATCATACAAAAAAAATTAACATGAAATTTAAAAAAATGATGAAAATGAATAATGTAAGTGCACATTTGAAATGGAATTATTAAAGAGGAATTCAATATTAATTGATTATTAAATCCTGTGATTTGAAAATGCATTTTCAAATCATGTTTCTAAAAGCAGAATTAAATGACACAATTCATAAAATCAGTTTGAAATACCTGTAAAGCTTTTATATAGCATACCTTTAAAAAAGTAATTCCCTTTTCCATTTTCTTTTCCTCCTCACATTTCAAAATCCCTTTTGCAAATGTGTTCCCTCAATGGTGTACCCTCTCCATTCAGCTATACTGTGACCCTTCTGGGCATTGAGCAGTGAAAACAAATTTTAACCAATCACAGCTGCTTCATGTGGTACTCCAGCGCTCCCATTGGCTAGGCAGTCAGACTCTAGCCTGTCTTGTGTGGAACTTGAAGAAAAACTCATCTTGTGAATGCTGTGTAGTTCCTTTACAGTTTTTCTCTTTACAGTGTGTTTGCTTTATCGGGATCTGTACTGTCGACCTGGTTAGCTAGCTGTTAGCTAGCTGTTGAGATGTAAGTGTGACTGTCTAACCAATGAGAGATGGAGTAACACGTGGAGCACAACATGGAGCGGCTGTAGTTGGTTGAACTTGGTTTCCGCTTTTATCAGGGCTCAGAGGGGTCACAGACGAGTTAAATGAAGAGAGTAACCATTTAGGAAATGCTTTAACAATAGGATTTGAAAATGGGGAAAAGAAAATGGAAATGGGACACAGAAAGTCTTTTTTAAATGTATGATATGGAAAGGTATTTCTAATCAAATTTATGGATTGTGTCATTTAATTATGTTTTCAGAATTTAGGATTTGAAAAGTCACTTTCAGATCACAGGATTTAATAATTAATTAATGAATACAATATGTAATTAATCTTTAAATCAAGCAATTTGTAATTTCACATTTAAAATGTGCAATTACAGATTATATTGTCTATTATTTCACAATTAATCAATCATGAAAATGCAGTGTTTCTTTTTCAGTGACTCTCATGGTCCTTCATACTCAGCCAAACAAGACTAGGGTTCAGGGCAACACAAAAAGCTTTAAAAATAAGCAAAAGGTCAAAGCAAACATTTAAAAATACATTTTGTTTCTTTAGTTAATCATTGATTTAATTCAGGCTACTAAATAAATCAGGTAGGTTTTTGAAAAGATCTTATTGTTGAGCTTATAAGGTATACCAGGAAACCTTTGGTAGCAATGGGTCCTAAACCTGTTATTTTCCCCAAAATTAAACCCAAATATCAGCCCCATGTTAGTATTAATAGATGATGTGTGTGGTCAACAACGTGTTTGACACATGTCGGCGCTCCGAGCGGGCTGCCCTCTTCAGAAACCAACCATGGTAACTTTCCATGAGTAGATCTGTCTCTCATAGGATCATGTGACCTGCAGTGTTTTAGCTCTGCAGCTATAAAACACAGTGGGCTGTACTTCATGCTGCTTTTTCCTTGAAGGTTTGTCAAATCTGAACAAAAGTAAGAAGGTGAACAGTGTCTGAGGAGCCCAGAAAGAGAGAGACTGTTTAATCTTGCAACAGTGTCATGTGGCCAAAGCCCCCTAGTGGCCAAAAGTTACACAGTATCCTTGTAAATTCAAGCATTGAGAGGTAAAAAGACCACTGCCTCTGATGCCTAAGACATACTCAGAAAACACAGATTTGATCTGTTCCTGTGTAATGGTTGCATGACATACAACTGGAACATGGTTCACATGATGATTGTCCTCTACTTTCTGAGAATTTACTGTATTAGCCAATCACATTTTGAGACTTCGCAACATTGTCTAATGTTCCAGTTAGTGGCCAGATTTGTATTAATATAGCTTTTATATAGAAAACTATTAAGTGAAATTAGTCTCACAAGTTATAAACATGCAGCACAATTTTCAAATGTGTAAACAAAAACTTTGTAGGCTTGCAAATGATCAAATCCACACGCAGATATCAAGAATCTCAATACAGGTAAAATAACTTTACACATGTGCACATTACAGACTGGGCAAAGAGCTTTTCCAAAGATGTTTTTTCATTTTCATGTTCAAAAAGCTGCTTGTGTATTAACGACACATAGATCTGCATTGATACACAGATTCAATAATTAACAGCATCAGTTTGAACATTGGCGGTAATCCTCTATAAGTAAGGATAAAGAATGAACATATGGTGTTCAAGAATATTTCATTCATTTGGTGAGGAAAATGTGGAAATGCAAAGGTGTGTGTACTAATGATAGTGTCAAACTGTGCTGTTATATCCAAGTTATAAGCTTATTTAGTCTGGGACAGCAAACAGGAGTGAGGTTTATACTATATCCTTCTTTTAATGTCTACAAATGGAGATGTACTCTGTTTTGACATGAACAATTAACTTTGTGACCTGTTTTGATGGCACATTGACATTATTTTACGCATCCCTGGAGCCTTCCTTGCCCTGCAGTAACCAGAAGATGAGAAACTACACTTCACAACTTTTTTCCCAGCCTGAGGGCATCGTGTGACAGGTCCGCTTTGCTTTATGGCACCACATCACACAGCAGCAAATTAATATTAACACACAGGCTGTTTTAATAAACACACACTGTGCCCGGTTTTAGCAAAAAAACTAAAAAAAAAGACAATTATTGGACAAAGCAAGGAAAAAGAGATAACACAAGAGCCAACGTCTGTCTGACTTTTACTGGCTGGAGAGAACTCCGAGTAGACAGTTCAGCTTTATTTCAAAAACAGAATGTGGTGCAGTCTATGTTTGTTAAAAGAACAGACTTTTATTTAAATGTGAATAACCTCAGAGAGAAAAGATTTGTTTCTTTTTATGATTTTGAAATAAACAGAAGTGATTGTGTTAAATTAGCATGTGATATTGTGTCATTTTAATTGATGGATCTTGAATCAAATGCAATCACATTGTGGCACAATCTGTAAACACAGAATCGTCGCCCACGATAAATCATTTCATGGCTAAACTTTTGATTAAAACCCTTTCCGTGCATGCAGATTGTTAAATACATTCCTGATGTGTACATTCCATACACCAGCTTGCATGGAATGTGGAGTTTCGACACTATTTTCCATTAGGCATACTACATTTATCTGGTGGAAAGCTGAGAGTAGTTCATCGCTTCTTGATTAAAATAGACAGGTGAGCATTTATTTTCTAAGATTCTAAAAAATGTCGAGGAACAAATCAAAACGTTTGTGCTGCTTGTAATGTGAGCATGTGTAAAGATTTTGTCATTTGCAAGTACCCAAAGATATGGTGGTTCACAGTTTAATAAATTTCTAACTATTATGAGATTAATTGCATTCCATAAAATAGGACATTACAGTCCTGATGTCCTTGCCTCATGTCCATAGCACCAACTGTGTGATTGTTTTTATGCTTTCTGTGTAAAATGCCAGGAAATGAAAGAAGAAGAAGCGGCTGGTAAAAACACATGAAAAGACAAAGAAGAGCTGGCAAATTCTCTCAGAAGTTGGGACATCCAACAAAATCCTGGATGTCTGTAGCTTCAGGCGAATGCTTGTTACATGTTAAACAAAAGAACTTCCTTTGCTGATGCGAAGCTTGTCTACTTTCGTCTTTTTGCATTAAAAAATGCAACTCAGTTTCTCTCAAAGTCAAAGACATCAGAGCTTTAAACAGCACTTTAAAACACCAGCATTTTTCAAATCAGTCAGTTTTTGACGTGTTGGATTGGCAACGTTTATCTTTTGCTGGACAGCTTCGAACCAGAATCTAATAGCTATAATATGCTCTGACACGTCTCAGCCTTATTGTGCGCGTGATATGTAGTATGCAAATATGTAAAGTCACCATTTCTCCAAATTCTTGGAAGAATATTGATCTCAACTTAGAGATGCTTGTGTAAGATGTATTTTGCAACAGGTCCATGCACGCCGGCAAATCTCTACCTGCACACGTAGTCCGCCTTGCAGATCCGCAGCTGAGCCAGACAGTTTGGTTTTTCTTTTTCTTCGTAGGAGCAGGATGGCACGATGGTTTGCCTGCGGCGCTCTGCGCAGGCCGTGTCGGTGCAGGGACAGAACAGCAGCTCATGGGTGTAGTCAGGAGGAACGCGGTCGAAAAACTTCCTCAGCGCCTTGTTGCATTTTGGTCGGTTACATGGCCCAGAGCGGGCCGAGGGCTGGATGCAGGCTGAGACGTACTCCGTACGAAGCTTCTGACATGTCTCATCTATGTTACACGCCTTGGCAGCATCCAGGCAGCGGTTCACTGTCGTTACCTCCGACTCTGGAAGGAAACACACAAAATAATTTTTTTAAAGAAGGTTTAAATGAGAGGCAAAAAGCTTTTCATCCTTCTGTGTGGTTTGAGAAAATCAAATCCCAGGCAATGTTTACAAATGATTTCACAGCTTAATTGGAGTTGGTATTGATTTGCTGTGCTCAACTGTGGATTTGGGTGCACTGTTGCATCTGCACATAAAAAATATATATAAATTAAAAAAGAAAAAAAGCCCATCTTCAGTAACAAACTAAACAAAAATGATGATTATATGTAATAGGCCTCCTTGTAATAAATAGAACATGAATGGTGTGTGAATGTTGCATGAGGCTGGGCACCGACTGTGTTTCAGCCAAGGTCTAATGGCTGAATATTTCATGCTGCTGGGTTAATGCAGAGTGGCAGCACTGAAGAAGGGCCTCTTCCATCTCTCCACCACACAACAAGGTCTGTTATTACCACTCCTTCCCCTTCATCCATCCATCTATCCATCCTCCACTCCTTCCTTACATCTGGGGCCATCCCTCACTCACCTCTCCCCCCTTTCTCTTACCATTTCCCTCTCTTGCTTTTGCCATCACACCCCTCACTATTCCATCTGTCTCTTCCGTTTCTCCTCTGAGCCTTTTTCCACCTGTTCATCCTCAAACTTCGTCCACCTCTTCCTCCCTCTCGGCCAGTGCTCTTCCCCAGTAATGAGTCTCCCCTATGGAAGCAGTGGAAACCCTCCCTTTGTAAATGTCTCGGATTTTTCTTTGCTGCATTATTTTCCAATCCATCATCATATGTTCATGTCCTCCCCCCTCCATTCTTCAAGTCAATACGGCCATGATGATGCTCAACTCCTCTGGCAAATAGTGCTGCTCATTAGTTCCTAAAATGCCCGTAGTTGTGTCTCCTGGTGAATTCAACTCTGACCAAGCTGTCATATGAAATAAGAATGACCTTGGGTAGCAAGCTAACAGCCCAGCACAAAGCGCAGGTTACTGTATTCTCAACTTAATGCTCAGAAGCCAGGAGCGGAGGAGAGGGTGGACTTTGACAAATCGTATCCCATGGCCACATTAATGGGGAAGGACAACGGCCACATTTTAATGTAAAAATTCTCATTTATATCCAAAATACCCCCAAAAAAGCTCAGCGCTGGGCTGTTTCTCACTGGCTGACTTCACTGATGCTGTTGATCATTTTCCATTCTCAGACCTTATTCTGTACTCCATCCATCTTCTATACACCCTTTTTATCCTGCTCAGGGTCTGGAGCTTTTCCCAGCTGTCATTAGGCAGACTGACCAACCACAGGGCAAACACAGAGACGCAGATAACCATGCATACTCACACCGACGGTCAGTTCAGATCCATCGGTTCATGCAATACATGTTCAGAGTTTTCTGGAGAAATCACATACAGGCGCAAGGAGAGCAATCAAACTGCACACTGGAGCCCCAGCTGAGGCTTGAAAAAGGGCCCATTTAGCTGAGTGGACTGCTAACCAACCCTGGAAGGATTAGAATAGATTTATAAAATCCTTCTTATCACATACAAAGCCCTTCACGGCCAAGCTCCGACCTGAAACACAATATTGTTCTCTTTCGTCCCATAAGACCATTGAACTCTTGGTATGCTGGTCTACTTGTTGTTCCCAGATTTCCTTGGCTCTAGAGGCAGCTACCCTTTGATGAGTCCAGGACTGAGACACCCTCCATTTTCAAATCAATGCTTAAAACTTCCCTCTTCACCTATTTATCCTGAGTCATTTGTTTTAATGCTGCTATTTGATGTTTTTTTGGTCAACTTTTCAGTCTTTGGTTTTAACCTTGTAAAGCCAGACGCCCCTCACTTGGCAGAGTTTGGGAACAGATAACTACATAAATACCTGAATTGACAACTTTTTTTTCCAGGTTTCACCATACGTGTGACTTGCTGCTGATTGCCGAAGACAGTGACAAGGAAAACCCAGAAATCTTTGTACTGCTGTTCACTTCTTCATCATTAAGGCTTCAATTCATGTCCCCAGACAGCTTACAGTAATACACTGCTTACATGTTAACTACTGCTCTTTCATAGCCCCTAAGCTTTGACAGTGCTGGGATATTAAGCAATTTACTGGCAACAAAATGAATATTTGGAAGATATTAAACAGAAAAAGGCTAAAGTGGTGGATTATTCCATATTAGTGTGAACATTGTATAGACCTTTTTAATACCTTTTTTCCTTTGGGTTGTTGGGATCTATTGTCATGTTTGCAGCTGAGAGGGAGAATCATCCTTCATGGTGGAGCACAATACAATCTCTTTTATAAAGGGTGCATGTTTGACAGTCAGAAGAAACTCAAAATTTTCCATTAGGAGACTTGACAAGGTCATGTTTATGATAGATAAACAATAATAGAGCTGCAGCTTTTTATTTATATTGCGATGTAGAGCTAGAGCTGCTACATATTCAGCCATCTGGATTTAGAGGCGTGAGCTAAAGCATCAGTGTATCAACTGGATCTAAAGGGCTGATTTCCTCACTGCTTCCCCAAGCCTGTGACCAACTTGTTGCACTCCGAGAAAACCAAACTGATGATATATTTTCTTCCAAGAAGGGAGCATGAAGTGGAAAATCCTTGTAAGGAAACACAATTTGTACCACTCCTACAGGCCAATGATGCATTAAAAAGCTTCTCTTTGGGTGCAGAACATGAACCGTTTAAAGAGAAGCAGTCTCTTAACACCACCAACTTGATTTTAGTTAGCTGATTAATGGGCACAGGGTGAAGCACTCTGTTTTTTGAATACTCCTTAAAATATGATGAGCTGTGACTCTGGCTTGCATTTTCAAGAAGGGTCATTACTCTGAGGGAGAGATGCTACAAGGGAGGACAAACATCCATTAATCACCCCTGTGTTGTTTTGGCAGTCGAGTTGTCGAGATGCATGGCATGGATGTCACCTTTGACCTCCTGTGTGGTTACTGGAGCGAAATTTATGAGGAGACAGTATAATACTGGTCAGGCACTGCTGTAAGTCAAACGAACCTAAAACGTGTTAATAAGCAGCATATGTATGAGGTCAAACAGCTGAAATGAGACGACTCCAAACTGATGGTCTAAGGAGTACACAGAAGAGATAAGGGTTAGTTTAAGGTTTAGTCCCAGTGCAGCATTTTCTAATCCTCGAACAACCCGTCTGTTTTTAAGAAGAGTGGGGGGATCTATATATCTATACTTTACTAATGTGCTCCATCCACAGTCCGGCTTCTCCGCACATCCATAACATCTGCTCTGAAAAACTAACTTTGCTATGCTCATTTAGAACAAACAGCAATGAAATAATAATCGGGTACTAAATCTTTCACTGAGTGCCAGAGTCATGGGCCTTCTGTGTTTTTCAGTCAGGTGAAAGAGACATCAGCCAGACAGCTGGTAACAACAGGCTCCGTTTGCTGGGTGAAGCCGCTTTCCCTTCAGTTTTCTGAGCTGTGTGTTTTTCTGTTCCCCACAGAACCAGCTGACAAAGCCTGGAAACGCAGACGGTGTGCGGCTGTCTGCTGGGGGAGCAGCCCAAGGCTTTTTACCCAGTGGCCTGAGCTGCAAACAAAAGAGGGACTGACGGAAAACATGCCTTGTCAAACTTGGTGTCTCCCAGATAAACGGCTGGAATAGCATCGGTTTTCATAAGAAGTTTCGTGGAAAACCAGCTGATGTTGAGAGGTACGTCTGTTTTTTTAAGGTCAAATGACATATTTCACTGGTCACGGCATGCATTGAAGCTTTGGCAGTATTGACATGAAGATTGGAAGCAGTTGCAGTTCAGTAAAGTCCCGGTTGCCCCAGCATCGAACCTCTGCCTTGTCGCTTTGTGGGAGTCTAAAGAACTGGAGTAATTGGACTGGCTGCTTTTACTGTACTTGCAGGATATCAGATAAATGCTTTCTGATTAGTTTAATGGAAAAACAAAAGGATATGTGTAACAAATTTCTGAAAAATACAGCCAGCAGATCTGTGTTGTTTTATGGGACTTCCCATCTGTCACAGTCCAACATCTTTCAGTCAAATTTATAAGGCATCTGATTTCACTCAAACAGCCAAGAAAACACACCTGCACAGAAAACCTCCATTTCCACCTCCTACTAGAGTCCCACCCAGCAGGTGCTTGTTTCTGTAAATCAGCAATGTCCAATTGTTGTCCTTAAGGGTCACTGCAGACTGTAATTGTTGCCCTGCTGCAAATGAAATGGTTCTTCAACAGCTTTTTGTCAAGCTTCCAAAGCTCATCATGACCCATTTATATGAGTCAGGTGTGTTGCAGCAGGAAGCATGTAAATCCTGCAGGACAATGACCATCGAGTTCTGGAGCTGGAGACCCCTGCTGAGTGTAGACTTCAGCTTTCTGAGGCTGTGGTGGTGCTTTGCAAATCAAAAGCAAGAAATCCTCAGCAACTGGGTCGGCTGATTTTCTGTGATGTCTTGTAATGCATTAACAATGGCGTATAGACACAGTAGGATGTAGGCTGGCCTGTAACTGCCTGCAACAGCGATTACGTCACTACCATACTCCATAGAAAAAGGGTGAGTTCACTTCGTACTGCAAAACGCTTGGCTACAATCTATTTTCACAACTTGTAAAAACACAAACACGGACCATGTTGCTATTATCTTAGCAATTAGCGAACTGTCCTACAGTACGGACTGCAGTATGAGGGAATTTGCCCTTTTGCCATGGCACATGGTAGTGACATAATCGCTGTTGCAGGCAGTTGCAGGCCAGCACCAAAAGGCTTGAAAGGACCCTGGAATAACAACAACAAAGGAAGTACATGCTGTATACAGACTAGCATTTGCTAACAACACATTGGTAAAACAAAGGTGTTTTGTGGCAGATAATGCCTTATTTAGTGGGCGAGCAACGATTGCCTGATCGCTCCCGTTATATGGATTTATGCTGATCGCGTGTTCACATAAATATTTTCTGATGGAGTTCGAGTTGTCTGGGTGAGTAAATGATCATATAACATGCTACAACATAGGTACAGGTTGAAAAATACCGAAGTTCTCCTTTAAGCAGGATTTTCACACTGCAGATACATCTTGCACACATCTGAAGCAAATGGGTCTCTCTCGGGCAGCCACCACTTGCTTGTGTGAAAGATTATGAAGACATGATTTATGGGGCATGTGGACATGTCCCAGTCTCTGACCATAAATCTGAGTGAACTGTCGAGTGACAGAAAAAACAAAACCCAGCAGTCTGCAGCCTGTCTTCTGTTTTTCTCTCGTGCACGTTTGGTCATTTTCCGTCCATAAGTTGGCAAGAAAGCCATCAAAGAAGAGCTATAGGAAAAATCTTTTTAAATTTTAGAAAGTATTTTGTGAAAAACTGTAATGGAAACACAGCTCCTGGTCAGATTTCAATCAAATAGATGAAATATTTGTCCAAAAAAACATATCTCACGAAAAAGTACCATTCACTAGTGGTATTGTCTGGAAAAGAAAACCATTGGTATTACCTCTGGCCCATCCCTCGGCTTGTCTACACCCTAACTGGGACTGTTTATTAAAGACCCTCCTGTCAGTCTGGGGCTTGTCTCGTGCCAATGTTCCATGTCTTAGAACATGAACTTGGTACAAACAATGTGACCTCCAGCGGCAACCTCCCGCTTGGAAACGTGATACCCATGCGGAAGTGCAAAATATTGCAGTACCCTCTTCATCTGCTAGCGGCTGGCTCCAAAACAGAGCCAGGTACCATTGCCTCCCATGTTCAAAACGCCAACTTTACAGCAGAATTAAACATGTTTACAGCCTGGTACAAAAAAACATTTTAGGTTTAAAATGTCAGGTTTACCTTCATGACAACTGTGGGGGGAGTGAAAAAAATTCTAGCGTATCCATTTAGAACTTATTCAACCCTAAAGTTCCTCATTAATTGTGGGCATGTCGTTTTGATTGACAGGTGCCAGATATCCGGTAAAACGAGGCCTAGCGCAGCACAACCGTGGTTTTTAGCCGCTAACAGCGCTTCATATCTTTATCCAGCCTTCCTCCCTTAGTTGGTTACCTACTGTTAGCTGCAGGTTAGCTTTGTTAGTTCGTAGCTCGGAGTTTGATGGCTGTCAATCATCCCTCCTCAAGCTATCAGCCCCCCTCCTCGTGCCTTGTTGTCGGCCATTTTTGGGCTTTCCAGTAGTCACGAGACTCGTGACGATGCCAAGATGGCGGAGGAAGGAAACGCCCAATGAGCTTCTTTTTAGCTCATCAGAATCCTATGGGTCACGTGGTTTCAGGGTTTGTCCATTATTTTTACAGTCTATGTGTGACCCCAATGATTTTAAATGAACAGAAGCTGTTAAGTGGTGCCATAGTGGAGAGCTGAGCTCTACACATCATTTTACATGTTAATTAAATTTTCTGCTTCGCTTAATATCGTTAGGGTTAGAAAGATGCACTTCGAGTCAAACATTTACAGTTTTGGCATGCATCCATTTCCCATGATGTGGATGCTGCCTGACACAAAACGAGTGATAAGGGAATGTGTTACCATCTCAAAATTGATCCTGGATTGACACACTTTTTAAAGATGTGGACCATTGTGCTGTCAGTACCGCACATGCTATGTTGTCATACCGATATTTCTTCAAGGGGGAGTTTAGGTGTAATTACCTTGTGAGGTAATATATGCCAAATGGCTGTGATGTCGGGGGGATGGTGGACTGGCAGAAACTGAAGAATGGCCAGTTGTTTGCACAGATTTCTCATCTCTGTAATGATAATGTGGATTATTTAGATGGAGGCTGGCCAAGCGCCAAAGGAGTGGATCAGGTGGCCCAGTCTGGAGTTTAGGGATGAGCACTGCGAGGTGGGTGCGCTGCACCAGACTACAACTCTGTGAATAGTCCTGGATGCTTCTTGTGATTGGAGAGCCAATCGGTACCAGTGTCCATCGGTATAGTCCTAAGATGAAACATGGTGGGTTTGAAAACATGCCTCAGGAACATCAATAAAAATCGAAGGAAGCAGTGAGCTGAGACTATTCGCTCGGCTCTGAAGGGAGTGCATGAGCACCTGCTTACGCTTATTCATGTTTATCTTATGCATGCTGCAGGAGTTGGTTGATCCAGATCTCTGTGTTTACCCACATGATGATCAGTAATAATTAATATTAAATGTGGAAATATCAAATCCAAAGCATAATACAGCAAAAATGGTCTTCCTCAGGTTTGTTGTGCTGCTGAAAACCAAATAGAATGAATCACATCTTTAGCTCAGTTTCGATTTAAAGTTTAATGTTTTCTATTGCAAAGCTTTTCTTTGTGGAACTGCCTTGCCCCAGTCAGATGTTTAACCATTACATGGTCTATTACGCAAAGATCTCTTAAACCCTCCTCTTACAAACTTTTAACCGTTCCCATTTTTCTGCCTTGCTGAAAAGCAAGTGCAGTTTACCCAATGTCATGTCACACCAGTTCTGGTTTGGATCATGAAATTTCTGCTTGACATTGACCCCTGATTGCTATAAGAAGCAGTCAAAGTGACAAACACTAATACATTCAAAGATCACTGCATCTTTTAAATCATGGCCACTATGAGAAACATCAGCAAAACAAGGGAAGATTGTGAGGCCTGAACCTCTTTTCCACCTCACTTATATTTTACTGTATAACAGCATATCACAGGCTGGTCTGAACTACAGTAGATTATCTAAATAATACACAAATGAGTGTTTGAACATCTTCCTCTCCATTATTTGTAATCATATGAATGTACTTCATGTACTACTGAATACACTTCTTTGATGGTAGTGCATGATGTTAGTCACAGGGGTCTCAAACCACCAGGCCATGGAAAATGTTAGGGGTAGTTAATATGGGAGGTAAAGACTTGAAATAAACAGTAATTAGCAGCCTGCTTCATTGAAACATGCTGTTTCCTTGTCTCCCATTATCCCTTCGGTGTCAAAAACAGTGATATTGGTGAGTAGCAAGATGCAAGATCGATCTGTGCTGTGTGACTAATGTGGGACATTGGCGTGGAAGATGAAATAACATCTGTGCATGGACTCTTAGGTTTATGATATATTTCATTCAATCTGCTTATTGCCCATTTGTACGTTTTTACCAGTTAAGGGAGTTTTCTGCAGATGTTGCTCAGAATTAAAGCAAAACGTGTGCATCAGTGTTAAATTAAAATGTAAGTTGTTTTGGACAAATAAGATCACTTTGAGATAAACCTCTTGAACAAATTATTTAACATAGGCCATGTTGGAACTAAGAGGGCAAAAGTGGGCCAATAAAATCTATTCCACCATTACACTAGCAGCAAGCTGAAGCATTGCTCCAAGGCAGGATGAATCCATGCTTTTATGATGTTTCACCACATTCTGACATTTCTGACCCCCAATGTTTCTCCATCATCTCCATCAGTTCTGGTGAGTCAGTGTGAATTGTAGCCTAAGTTTCCTGTGCTTAGCTGACAGGAGGCCCCCGGTGTGGTCTCTGCTGCTGGAGTCCATCTGCTTCAAGGCTGGACATGTTGTGTGTTCAGAGATCATTTTTTGCAGACCTTGGTAGGAACCAGTGCTGACTGGACTTCCTTTTGCAGTTCTATCATCTCCAGCCAGTCTGCCCAGTCTCCGCAGCAGAACCCAGCTGCATCGAGCCTTCATTTCTTTTTCTTTTTTTTCACTATTTCTGTCTGCTCCTATTTGTAGTCATCCTGCTACAGCATTTTTCTTTTGGTTTCTTTCTTCTTTCCACACACTGTCTTCCCCCTGTTACTCTCCTTAGTTCATTCTCTTTGGCTGCATTAAAATAAATAGGTAATTAATCCATGCCTTGAGGCCAAACAGTCACACATACAAACCCTGCGGCTTGCCCACAGGCTCAGAGGCAAGACGGAGTCAAGGTGAGGAATGTAGCTCATCAAACACTTCACAAACCCACCTGCACCACTCCCCACCCCTTTACTCAGCCAAATGACACTGAAAGACAACCAGATTTCCTTTGGAATATAACTTGATTTGGTACCCACTTAGATGATTTTTGACAGTCACAGCTGCTTTCTCTGCTTGTTAGTGTTGTAACTGAAAGCAGTAGGGAAACACTTGATCTCTCAATCACCTGCAGCGATGGAGGCCAAACGAACGTAGTCTGATCCCCTTTCCTCTGGTTCATATGGGAAGTTCTCCACTAGGTTGAGTCCTGCCAAAACAGAGGAGAAAGGTTAGCTTGTTAAGCTACTTGGAGGTCTCAGAGTTTGTATTATATGGCTTCTTATTCAGTATAACTAGTCTGACATGATGAAGAGAGTTATTTAAGACTACATCACATTTGCTTGGTCATTACTCTTGATTTCAGATAAGACACCCTGGGGAAAAGGAAGATGGAGTCCAGAAAACAGGCTGCTGTGAATAGAGCTGTAGAATAAAGATGTTTGCAAAAGATGTTGTACTGTCAGACATTGCTTTTTGTTTTAAACCACAGCATGTCAAAAGCCTTTTATATAACCTCAGGAAACTATGTCATAAAAAAGGAGATAATACATCTCCTTTTAAAGATGTAAATTAGGTTTGTGTGCAGTGCACGCATGAAGATTCATAGAACTACCTCATGTGACCTTTTTTAACTCATATTAAACATTGCACATGCTAATTCCCAAACGCATTAGCAGCCTATCATCGTAATAAAACATTAACACCCAGTATGAGTGAGCTGACGTCAGATGAACCAGTTTAAAATGGTCAAAATTACATTTAGATGTTCTTTCCCATCAAAATAATCCCTCAATCTTAAATAATAGATTAAACACAAGCACACCCTTCACCCATTAACATAGTTGTATCTGTGAATATATAAATGAATCCTACCTAAGTTTGCCCAGTTTGATGCCGCAGCTGCTCACATTTGACATCTTCTGAGACATATTAGACTCTTTAACGTTTAACTCGGCTAAACCTTGTGCACCGTGAAAAGCTAGAAGGTGGTGCTGACTGCTGATTTTCATCACATCGCCCCGTACCATTGAAAAACCACCATCTGGACATGTTAACAAGGGTTTTTATAAACTGATTTTTTATAAAGTGGCAAGGGTATTTAACCATATTAAGCAGTAGTTCAGCTCTGGAGTAGATTCACTACTATTTCAAAACATAGAAACCAAATAAAACCTGGTTTTATTGTGTTGATCATTACTTTTCCATGTGATTTACACCATTACAATTGCAGATTCCTACTGAGATTCTCATGTAGATGTGAAATAGTCTCTGAAAAGGTGTGATTATTTCCTCCTGAAGCTTTTTCAGTCACGCAAATGTAATCTGCGAATATGCTAATGCTAAAGTACTTAACCATAATAAAAAAGGAATAAAGAAACTTTAAAGTGCTACAGTCAGTGCAATGTTGAGAGAAAACATGAAATAAGGCAGTTAGACCCAGTAAAAACATTAGTTTGACAATCCATGGTTGGGAAATATCAGCTGATTAATCTGTAGGGTGCTGGGTGCTGAACTTGCAGAGTATAAATACATTTTGCATCCAAATAATGCACTTTGTTTTTTAAAGATCTGAGGCTAACACCATGCTGAAATGTACATAACCATTTTGCTTTTACTTCCGATTATTTACATGTAAGAGTAAAGAAAAGTAAGAGTAAAGAAAGTAAGAGGATTTGCTGTAAAATGCTGTGCATCATGTCTGCAGGGACTTTTGACTGAGAATTTGAGTCTCGGTATCCACTAGCTTCCCAGCTCTGTTTATTTTGATGCTTTTGTTTTTAACATCCAACATTGCTCTTGTTTTCTGATTTATTCATTTAAAATGGATTTATTTATTTTTGTCCCGCAGAACTTGGCTCAACTGTGGTTGTTTTTAAACATGCCTTATAAATAAATCTGAGTTGAGGTTTCTTGTGCTGATGTCATTTTTTCTCCCTAATAGCCTTTTTTTTAAGCAATTATAAAAAAATATTCAACAAAAAGTGGAAAGGGGACATAATGGCATATAAGTGTGGCATGACTATCTTTGTGACATGTTGCATTATCCTGCTGGAAGTATAAGATGCTCCACTGTTTCCGAAAGAGATGGACATGGTCAGCTGCAATACTCAGGTATGTGGTGGTTAAATGTGGTACTAAGCAGACACAATCACTACGAAAGTCTTACCTTATCATCTGAGTGGAGCAGCAGACCAGGTAACATTTTTCCATCTTTTCAGTTTTTAATATAGAATAAAAATAATTCTTAGATTTGTTTGGTTTTACTAACAGTACTTTTATTATGTGACTACAACTGTTGTGTAGCACTTAAGTCAACAACAACAGTTTTGATTCATTCTTGAATATTAGCAAGTCATCTTGACAATTTCTACATAACTAGATGTAATGAGCTGCTGCCATGTGATTGGCTGTGTACATTAATGGAGAGTTTTATGCCAAAGGAAATGATCAAAAAGCTTCAGTTCCACCAATGAGCAAAATTGTTCACAAGTCAAGGTTTTACATTTTGGGAAAAAAAAACTGAAATCCAAAAGAGCAGCTCCAGTCTCTTCATCCAAACGTGGTTAAGCACGAGTAGAAGAATGGTCAGATTCAGTGTGAAAAAATAAGCACCACCGTTCGTATTCTGACTGAGATATATATGTTCATTCTGATTGAGTTACAGTACTGATCTGATTATTGGTAGTTCATATGATACCTGTCTGCAACTGGCTTTGGAAGCTCTAGGGTGTGCATGTGCTGTATTAAAAGTATCTCCCTTCCTCAGACTGTTGATGTAAAGCCGAGGGAACTGTCTGATATATGTGAATCTCTGCCACGTTTGACTTTCAGGATCCACACTTGAAAATACCGTTGCACATATTTTCATTTGAGCTGAAAAAAAAACAAATTTTTGCCCAAATATTTTTTTAAATTTAAATATGAAAGTAAAACAAAGAAGAATCGTGTAGGACAAACAAAATAAGCTTAAAAGTGATCCAATATTAACTGTGTGGGTGGAATAAAAGGAATAGGAGCTCGAGATTCTACCTATTTCTGACACAGTAATCACTCTTTTCATTTGAGCCTGGATTGTACTGTTGAGCTGCGTGGAGGCGGAAGCCCGATTTACATGTAATGGGCAGCTCCCACTTGATAATCCCAGTAACATACCGTACCTAGTCCCGCCCACCACACAACCATCAGTTTGTGTGCTATTGCCATTCGTACCGTGCAGTACAGACTGGTGAAGACTCCAGTAGATACTCAGACAGTTCTTCTCTCTCTTCATCCCTCGTTTGCATTGGCAGCCATGCAAAGGGGTGGAGAGAAGTGCTGTCATGGCATTCTCACACTGGTTTCGTGCCCCTGGCCCCAGTTTGACACTGCCATCTCCTGCCACACACTGCCTGAGGGTGCGCAGCCGTGGGCTACAGGTGTCATCGCTGGAACAGGTGTCTCCAGCACGGAGACAGTCCCTCCCACCTGCAGAGAGAACCATGTGGGGGACGCCTGTAAGACAAGAAAAGACAAAGATCAGATTGTGTCCAGTTTGAGGAGACTGAAAGTGGATCTGAACTCGAACAGGAGGATTCACTCAGTTAAAAAAAGACACAACTACACAGTAAAAACAAGTCTTGCCAAAAAAAAAGAAACCAATATTATTATTGAACCTTCGGTCCAATTCGGTCCCATGAGAGCTGCAGTCCAACAGGATTTCAATGTAATCCATCTGCAACACACCTTAATAAAATTAAATGTAACAGCCAATCAAGTTCTGCAGAGTGACTCATTAATTTGAGCAGGGATCAATAGAAAACCTGCTGATTGGGGTCCTTTGTAGGGCTGAATTCAGTATCTCTATTATAATATGCTGAAGAAGTTGGTGAGAGTTGATAAACTTAAAACACTCTTGACCATGTCAAGATGACAAATTACTTATGAGTGCTTTTCTGGACACTCAAGGTCAATGAACAAAACAAGTTTCAAATACAGGGAAGGAATTAAAGACCCAAGAACATATAAAACGTTTAAAATCAGCAATAAAGTGCAACAGTCAAACAGTGGAGTAATTTCTGTCCCAGAGATACAGAGGGGGTGAGGTTCATGTCTTGAAGGTGAGAAGTAAGATTTTCTAGTCCATACAGAATTTAACTGTAAGCCAGTGGAGCTGCTGAAGGATAGGTGTTGTTCAGAGTTGTTTCTGAAAATAATACAGCCGGAAAATGGACTTGTCTGGTAAACCAGAAAGAAGAAATTTAAAATAATTAACATAGTGAGGTCCAAGCACTGAACCTTGAGGTACACCAACGGAGCAGGGAGATGGTTGGAGTTGAAGACCCTGCATGTGCTGCTTCCGGTCTCGAAAAACAGTCTTTTCACTTAACATCAGCAAGACTAAATGGATAATTATGGTCAGCTTGGTTTGGGGCAACAACAGCGTCACCTCGGAGACATGCCTGAGAGATATGGTTCCAGATGATTGTGAAGAACTCTCCACAGGCTGATCAATTTAGTCAGTTTTAAGAAATATAAGCCCTTCTCATGAAAAGTAAACTGTCTTTGAGTAATATTAGTGAATCTCTCCTAAGCAAAAGTAAACCAATAAAAACCTTGATCTTGGTAGTTGGAAAGAGTGTAATTGAACTGGATTAAATGGATTTTATATTAACATCTCTTGTCAGCAGTGATCAAACACGGTCAGTGATGCATCCCACAACTGTACTTGAACATTTAAAATTGCATTCATAAACCCACAGGGGGTGCTGTATTATTCATGAATTCATACAGTTGTCACATGAAATACATCTGGCGCCACTGGCTAGATTCTCACCAAGTCATCATGACATGCTCAGAATTACAATGAAATGTTTCAGCTCCAGTCAAAACAAAGTGTCAAATTTGTAACTGAATGGTCCAGAAAGGGTTTGCATCATTAGTGGGGGGACAACCCATTTAACCCTGTTATATTTCATGTGACACTAATCACATGCATGCTTTATTCCCCACTGGATTGTAAATGTTTGTTTATTCCCTGCTGCCAAAAAGCTTGCTCATTCTTAAGAATGAGTTTTCTTTTTCCAGTCCAGCCCTGTATAAATTTAGAATAACACACATATATTGTTTCAAGAAGGCTAAAATCAAGACATCCTGACAGTTGCTAGATTAAGCCACATAAGGCTTTATTTATGGTGGATGCTTGAACACAAGAGCAGTAGAGGCCATGCTCTAACACACCAGATTGGAGCAGGCTGTGCAAAGACGCACTTGAACTCATCCAGCTCATGACAATAGGATGCAAGATGTGGGGAGGTATGGGATTCATGGAGCACAACAGCAAGCAGTTGGAACAAGAACATCAGTACCTAGAATGGGTTGGAATTCTTAATTTTAAAATATTCTTCAGGTGGAAAGAGCTATTTCTGATCAGCTTTTTGGAGTGACATTCTATAAGACATTGACTTGGTTATTTATCAGTTGACTGATTTTCATTCTGCAATGCCTGTCCAGAAAACAGTATGATCATAGGAATAGCTAAGACACTACCTGAAACTTTTAGGCTCCCAGACCTCTGGTTAAGAACCCGAGTATGAGGTACATAACCAGACCTTTCACCTCAGTGAAAGAAATAATACCTCAGTTATGTTCATTTAATTCTGGTCATGACCAGGTT
>JBBBVT010000021.1:21086354-21112120 GCA_037177035.1 Craterocephalus eyresii
AACCCTGCCGTATTAAAAGAAGTTACTTGCAGATGGAAATATTCCTGATCTGTGTTGTTGGCCATGAAGGAGAAGCGCTGCAAGTAAAAGAAGTTATTTTGCCCAGCTTTGGGTATTAATAAGTATTATATTGTAGATTTAGCATCATTTTGGCTAATCTGAAATTTAACGAGGCTTAAATGTATGTAGATAGTATGTATAACAATTTTTAATAAACACCAACATATTTGCTTTTTGACTTTGTAAAGAGTCTCACAGAGTTAAATAGTGAGTACATGAGCTACAGTACAACACAACATCCCATATCCAGTGTGAAGGGACTAAGATCCACATACAGGTAAGATCACCATAAATGAGTCAGACAGAAAAAAAGACTGTATAATTTTCTTTCTGGCTGACTTCCATGATGACACCTTCACAGTTGGCAAACTTTGCAATTGTTTGTTTGAGTAGAAACTTTGTCAAGTCCCTTCACTTAGTGAACCGCGCACAGAAAACATGATCGGGAAGATTATAAATAAATGGGAGGAATTTGATGGAGGGAAACTCCACTGGCCGACGCATGCAGCCAAACAGCTTTTACAGTGAGCGGGAACAACACTGGCACCATTTACTGTCCCTGAAATTACCAGAATAAAATTTCCCCATTTAGAATACATGAGTGTTCAATACCAACAATCACTCTCTCCTTAAAAATCCTTTCCCAATGTGGACTCGTAAATCCCGGCATTCTCTCAGTGCACAAGAAATATTGACTTTATGCTATTGACTGGTCCCAAATCTGTGAAGGAGACAGACTTGTGTTCCTGCCAAAACAATTACACCCCCATGAGACATTTAATGGTTTGTCTTTTCAGGAAAGGGCATTAAAAAAAGCAGCAGAAAAAGAAAAGAATATTCCAGTCATGCAGGTAATCATGCAGCGTAAAGGGCCTAAATAACACACTCGTGTGCTCCTGAAGAGCTCTGTCTTTTCCAGGATTGTGCCGGAGGGCGTTCTGGTTTAAAAGCATGAACTGAAGCATGTGGTTTCATTCAATCAATCCACAGTCCGTGTCTATAATCCGCTGAGATACAAAACTTCATCTGCTTCTTCAACTCTGGACCCTTTCAAGCTGCCGTGTCACAACAAACACGCTTTGGATGTTTCAATCACCTGGAATCTCAGACAAAGCCACAGGGGCCATGAGAAGGGCTTCTCCCAGCCAGATTTCATCATGAATCGATCTGTGTTGCCCCCATGAGACGAACTCATGGTAGCTAAAGGCTCATTAATCAAGCTGACGCTCAGCATGGCAACGGCAGCGCAGCGACACTCTCTACGCCTTCTTCTTCTGTCTGTCTTTTCTTTATTTTCCTCAAACCCTCTGTGTCACAAGACTTACTGAGGCTGTAAGCGGGCGATGTCAGCATATGCTGCAAATCGCCTCGATGGTTTCACAACTGCTCAATCCCTAAAGACCCTCGGCTCATTCATCTTCTTCATGGACATTCCACACAAGTCCAGCTTGGTTTGGGACTTTCAACAACTGAAAACTTCTGGGAAGAGGGACGATGTTCTTTAAAATCATTTATACCATCACATTTGGTGCTAGATATGATCATTTTAGTCCTGGATTTTTTTAAATTATACCAGTTTCACAATATTTAATGGTATTTTTTTAAACAAATTTTCCACAGAAAAAAGAATTGCTGAACTAGATTAGTGAAAAATATTTGAGGGTTCTTGGTTGTATGGATCGTGATGGTTTTGCTATTTCCTGTTGCAGTTGGCATAAAGATATATAAATGGAATCATGTTGCGGGCCCCACCCCCTCCCTCTGCTGTGCTTCAGCTATGGTCTCTGCAGAGGTTGTTTCCATTCAGGTGTGGTGTTTTCTTGGAAAGGAGGAGATTGATTGGATTCAGTGGTTGACTTCTCACAAAAGCAGTGACTTTTTCTCCCGTTTTGTAATATAGTTATTATTATTTTAGCTTATAAAAGCTGCTGTGTAAAGGTAAAACCATAGGAGATGCTCATTTCTAATATAACTGAAAAACTAAGAAAAAGTTAGAAGAAAGGCTGATGAATCCATGGAATCCACATGTACTCGGTGTTTATCTGCAAACATAAATGATCTGGAGGGAACCTGAGCCATAGAAGAGGAAGATGTTTAATTAATTCCCATGGACCTGCAAAACGAGAACGGTAACAGATGCCAGTAAACAATTACAACTCAAGTGATCCTCAAACAGATATACATGAACATTGCGTAGGATCGCTGCCGATGTGCAATGATAGAATTCTTTTGGTTGCCTGTACGTTTTAATGATGGTTCCTTTCTGCTTTTTTTTTTAAACTCTCCATCGCTTCTCTGACAAGTCATCATGTTCAGAGCAACTTATAAATAGATTTGACTCGACTTCACTCTGCAGGAACGCTGTTGGCTGTCTCTACTGACGGCAGTCAGTCGGAGAGGGAAATCTGGAAAGCAGCCAGGTTCAAGCATAAAACGACAAGACAATGTCAGGTGTACGATTGCTTGAAGTTCTCAGCCGCAAGAAGAAAATAGAAGACCTTTCCTGCACAGACTAAAATCATGTCGCCTTCTCAAGTGGATGTTTCTCATGATGCAGTTCAGTGGTAACTCTTGGAGTGTAAATAAAATGTGGTTAAGTGAAATAGGCATGGATCTTTATCAAGAACGAGCCAACGAGCTGTTGAACCATACCAAGATAATTACTGATGGAAAACTCACGGCAAAAAGCATGGAGTTTCATGCTGAGCTAATTATGTTTATTTTGCTGGCATAATTACTTCTAATCCCTCTTTGTTTAAAAAAAAACACAACTCAGATGTATCAGATGCCCTGGTAGAAAAGCTTTTCTTAACATAGCACCCCAGTGAGGGCCTCTGTTCGTTATCTCCTGAGAGAAAAAACATTATGAAGAATCACCATCCTGCTTGTGTATTCGAACCCATCTGCAGCTCAATGGGAGCCTCCACTGCAGAGACCATGCAGGGAAAGTAGAATGCCGGACTAAAATAGCCTGCTTTGTGCTTATTGATGCCTTCTCATGTTTCATTCTGAATTTCCTCTGATTTAAAAAACAATTTTGTTGTGCCGTGGTATCCATCATTACCTGCAAAGTCCAAAACCTGGGAAAATTGGACCAAAAAAGCTGCCCAAATTCTACACTCTGTACATACAAAGATTTAATGCATTACAAGGCACAGCGAGGAGCGGATAGGTGCCAAACTCACTGCATCTTAAATGAAAACATCTTGGTTAGTGGGTATGTACAAGCTAGTAGTTGTTTATGCTGGTCGAAATGAAAATCTATTCACCTATATTTTTGGTTAAAGAGAATAAGAAGGAAAAATCTGCCTCTTTGCCAACCAAATATTAACTTCTCTAACAGTTATTAAAAAGAAACCTCCACATTAAAATAAAAGCTGCTGTTCCCGGTGAACAGAGATATGTTTTTCCTCAGGTGATGAGCATTTCAGCCTGTGGTAATGTCAAATAATTTGAGGAGGAAGAGGGAGGAATGGGAGGGAGGGTCTCATTTATTATGATTTGCAGAAACAAGATTACGTAGCTGGAGGAAATTCTCAACCTTTTCAGCAATATGGCAGCGTCTCTGATCTACTGGTTGTCAATTAAGTTCACCGTGTTGGACAACAGCATCCTCACCAGTGGATTTTTGAGGAGGCAGCACTTTTTCTTCAAGAGTTGCAAGCAGAAAAAGTTTCTTCTGAAGAGGAACTCCTCAGGAGGCCTTTTTTATCACAGAAAAAAAGCCACAGCAAGTTTGCAGATTCCTAATAAATAATGCAAATTTATTAAGGCTATGCATCACACCGCCTTTCCTTAGAATACTAATCATCCTGACAGTGAAATATTAGACCCCTGTGTACCTCTTTTAGAGCATTATCTTAAAGCTTGTCACAATGTGAGGCTGTGAACATGAACAGGCTGTTTATGAAAACTTCACATTGCCCTTAGAGAAAAAAAAGAGCCCCAGATGCAAACATCCTGTCAAGCCAAGCTGCCCCTGCTACATCTTTCACTTTGCAGGAACACCAACCACGCAGCACAAATAGTTCTGATCATTAGACTATTAATGAAATTAAGATCTCTGCAGAAATCAGAAATATGCTTCTTTGATTTCCCCCTGCAGGGACGGCTCTGGCTCGCGTTGCACCCTGGGCGAACGGCCTGCCTCGGCTAAACTCGTGCCACAAACACAAATTTCATTACATAACATCTCAAATTAAAACAGTTGTTAATTCAGGAAGAATAAAACCTGTCTTGTAAATTAGTAACCTAGCAGGAAGACATGTTGGTTCGCCACTCAGGGAGATGATATATCTGAACATGTTCTTCTGTCTTCCTCCTCTTTCATTCCTTCATTGTCTGAGTTGATCAGAACAAGGAATCTTGAAGCTGTCAGTGTTTATCTGTGTTTGGCACTTGACTCGAGTCAAAACACGACCATTCGCCCAACACGTCAACTCAGTGTCAAGTTCACATTATGTAATTCTTCTGGATGGACAGATTTGTTTTCACATTACCTCCATAAATATTACACACATGATTCTGCTGTGTATAACCGAAGCACTCGGTCAAATAAACTTTTCTTGGAAGCAGTTTACGGTATGATTGATTTTAAATATCTGTGAGATCCAGATGTGAGTGCCCACCCTCCTCTCTCTCCATTCTTCCAGCAAAGCAGTGGTTCCCAAACAATTTCTGCAGGCCCCCTTTTCATTAACAACCCTATCCCACCACCATGACCACATGCACCCCAACACCTATAATGAAACATAACTATGAAGAAATACTTTTGCTTGGCACAGACATTTTACATATTTTATTGTTATTCATTTATAAATTTTTAACTTGTCAGGCATCATAGCGAGCAGAATGATGGTCTGCCTCCTGGGATGTGTTTTCCACATTTAAATGGTTCAAAGATATTGCTGCATCTAAAAAATCAACTCACATGGGACGTGCATCTTCTTTGTGACATATTGCTCCGGACATTGTCTGTAGACAGTGCCATCATTCTATTATGTTCTATTCTATAAAACCAAACCAAAAACCACAAAAATCTGCAACATCAAGGAATCACTATTTAAACGGAATTGCCACCTGAAAGAATTGAATCGGGAGAAAAGCATATCGTCCCAGCCCTGATGCTAAGTTTATCAGCTACTTCACGGTTAAATCCTTTAAACCTCTGACATGGTTTTTAGCCATTTCACACCTATAGCATGAGGTTTTTTCAGAGCAGGAAACTCTGCTGACGGAGGTTAATTGAGGATGTGACAAGAAGGACGCTGCTTTAGTAAACCAGCTCTGCCATCCATGATAACTGAGTAGTTTATCTCTAAAGCAGTTAGCAGGCTGTTCTTAGTGTTCAGGACATAATGTCCTCAGGTGATGGTAAACTCTTTCATCTCAGATGATGATATTTTGAGACATATGACACGCTGTGGTCTCCCGTCATTACTCACCATTACCTTAACCCGGTTAAGGTCAAGTTATGGCAGGTAATGGTCAAGTAAAAGCCCAGGGCCAGGAATATCTCATCATATTTTCTTTTCTTCTTTTTGGAAGTTGTTGATTCATCATCGTTTGCCTGTTGGTATTTTTACAAATATGTCCATGTCTTACTATTAGTGCAGAAATGCTATATGTTTTAGTTAGCCTAGCTTTTCCTGCTCCCTCACGCAGATTGCACCCTGGATTGCACCACGTTTCTGCTTACCTGAGAGTCTTCCACAAATGTCCACAATCATAGCTGATGTCTCGGTAAGTGAAGCTTCATACGGCGCTGCCTGGAAGTGTGGCCCCAGTGTTATATCAACAGACGTCAGATTGTGTTGGCATCATAGTTAGGCTAGAAGAAAAGCTCACCAGGCTCTTTTCAAAACAGGGAGTGCCACACTTGACCTTGTCCATTCTGATTACAGCCGCCCTGCAGCCACCATCATGCAGCGTGTCTATTGTCATTGGCTTGATAAGACTGTAATATGAAGAGTGTAAACCTGCAGCTGCACTGCAGGGAGGCTGGGAGTGTGAGGTATATGCAGTCAACACACACACACACACACAAAACTGATGGAGACATATAGAGAGAAGAACTCAACTGCGAGTCTCTTTCTCATTGTATAGAAACTGAAACATTAATTTCCCTTTTGATGTGTATGAAAAGTACCCGTCAGGCATTAGAAAACTTTTTGTTGCTTTTTCTATATCACCACATATTTTATTGTGCTTCTGGATACAACTGCAAATCAGAAAAAGTCTAAATGGGACTGAAAACTATATTTACTTTTATTTCATGCAGACAGCAGGTGCATGTCTCATTTTATCTCATCTACCTAAACAAATTACTTAATGTTCATTTACAGTATTTGCATAAAGGTTTGAACTAAATTTAAGACTCATTATTGGTTTTAAAAAGGTTAGAAGCAAAGATGAACAGAAGATCTCTATTTTTGTCAACAAGTTAATTAGAAAATCATTGAAATGCTAGGAACAATTTTCTTCATGAAAGACTGGAGGGATTTCTTTATTTCTGCCTCCTATAGCTAATGATATAATTAAACAGTCAATGAGCTCTGTGCCTATTTTTAGGCCTCTGCTCAAACGACATACCCTCAATGAAATGAGTACATTTCTGCAACCACAAGGTCTATTTAAACACTCATAATAAAGGGAGATTTGTTACTTATCAGTATTCCTGGTGAAGATTAAATGAAAACTGCAGCAAAAACTTACCTTAAAAAAACCCCAAAACCCCAACTAATTTCAGGATGAATCAGAATGATGGAAACTGTTAACTGTTAAAGGTCCATTTTGATCCTGAACATTTTCGGTAGCTACATTTACATTGACAAATATTTAATATTGATCGAAACAACGACTGACAGATTTAATACACTCTAAAATGTATTATTTGGACATGCGTAGTCCACTAATTCGGGAAAAAGGGGATTTTTCTTTTTTCATTTTGACACTTTTGACAGTCAAAAACAATAATCCTGAAAAGTTCCGTTTTCAACAAATACGTCACATTTGCCACAGTCCTGTTACTTTTTGCTGTCGCCATTGTTCATGTCTTCCCTGAAACTCGCTACGTCACGTAACCCCATCGTGGTTCAAGCATGTGCAGAAACAACATTCACCCGGACCGACTGGAGTGAGTGTTTATTTGATCATTTTTACCTAATGATCTGATCGTGAAAAGGTTTAAACCACCCCTCTCGATTCTTTCCGATCGAGACTGATCTGATCAGCTGAGGTGTTTACATGACACATTTTTATTCTGATTGGATGTTTGATTTGATCAAAAGTGCTCCATGTAAACACAGCTAGTGTTACCTAAAAGGAAGTTCTTGGCTTTTAAATGGTAAAGAAAAAAACTTTGACAGATGTGATGTTAAATCCCCAAAAACCCATTCATGCTCGATGCCAGTGGTTCTCAAACTTTGTTGGCAGCCCCCTTAAAAATGAAGGTGACAATTTCAGAGATTTATCTACATAACTTTTTAATTTTGCCAGCCGTGATAAAAATCACAAATTTACTTGATAAATGTAAGCTATATATTTCCTACAGCGATAGGGACACAGGAAGAGAAAAGATAAATGTATTTTAATGGTTGGAGAGAACTCACAGTATAGATGCAAGTCGATCCAAGATGGATGCTGGATCAGCCTTCGATAGTGGACTGAGAACATCTGACAAAGTTCCACCAACATAATGAGCTGAGGCAGCATTGAGATTAAGGCCACGTTATTGCTGCTAATACTTGCTTTACAAGCCACTGAAATTATGGTGTTTACTCAGTTTTTCACACACTATTTCTGCATTTTGGATTAGTTTTTGGTTAAATATAAAGCACAGTGATGAGGCTGTATACACCGAGTTATGACACCTGTTAAGTTTTTCTCTCCTTTTTAGTGACAAATAAAACCTTTACATGGATGATATATACAGTAGATGGAGATTTTAAAAAAGCAAAAATGTCATAAAGGTTTTAGAATTACAGTCTATTAAAATTTCACATCTTTTATTCCTTTTTATGTTATGCAGTAGATTTAAGGCGCAGCACATGAACACTTAATCCAAGTCTTGTCACCGAGACATTTAAAAGCCAAAAGAAATGTGTCTGGAAGACACAGGAAAGTCCAGGAGCTTCAAACCCCAGCAGTTATTTCAGTGTCCAACCATGTGAGCTTTAATAGAACTGCTGTGCACCGCTAAGTGCGGCAGTTTTTACAACCGAGAATCTTTTTTTTGTTCGTTTATTTTTCTAATAATGATTAATAATGAATAATGATAATGATAATGATGATGATAATAATAATATTAACAATATAATAATAATAGTTATAATAACAACAGTAATAATAATAAAAAACAAGTAAAGCTGAAGATCTGAACATTAGTGTTCCTGGTGCTTGTTAATTATATCATTGATCTTTTAAGATCTTTGGTTTCTTTGATGAACATTGCGCCCATGGGAAAGGGACGCTTGATACCATAAAAAAGCTATTAACCCAGACTTTCCGCAGCGTGCTCCAGCTCGGGGCTTTGTCCATCATTACTGTCGTTTCATGTGGCCTGCTGCACCTCCATTCCAGGCAGGGATTGCTACAGTCACGTGATTTTTCTGCAGCCACTTCTGCTTCCTTTCCTGTACGTCGGGTTGGTAAAATGCTGCTTTATTGCATCGCCTTTTATTGCTCTTTGTGGGGAGACTTTGCCTTTGATGGGAGCAGTGGAGCACTGATAGCAAACCTAGAGAGAGAGGGAATGACACGCAGCAAAGGTCACCTGACAGACTCGAGCTGCGAATGTTGCGATTACACAGTCGCCATCTGAAGCCCTGGGGCCATCAGGATGACCCATTTGTATCAGTCTCTGCATGTCAGCGTGAGCTTCAAAGACCACCAGGAATAAACCACAAGATACTGTGCGTCATTTCCCATCAACTTTGTGGGAAGCTTATCTTGATTGTCGTGTCATGTTTGCATATTCAGTCCAGTTGATTTGTACTTTTAGAAATGCAGCTCGTGGAAAACACAACTCAGTATTTCTGCCCAAAAAGTCTGAATTACTTGATATATTTTCAATTTTTTTCTGAACTACAACCCAGTTTATTTGAGTAAAGCTTTATCACATTTCCCTCAACCATCCTTTCATTTGATGAATTATAAATCACAAACCAGATGAACTTTCACAAAAACCAGCAGCAACATCTCACATCAAACATCAATTTCTGCACTCAGAGCTGCAACATATTCCATAAAAATCTGAACAGTACATCTTTCCAGCTCTATAATGTTTTCATTCCTTCTTGCTACACTTCAAAGATGTTCTGGCCAAGAGGAAACCATCAGATGAAGCAAATTTCTGAGTGCTATTTTTCCTTCAAACAGGTTTTAAGTTGAACAACATTCCCTGGGTCTTGTAAAGAATTTGGTTCCAAATGTTTTCCACACAGTCTTTTACTGTGTAGAGACAGCTCAGAGTACAGGTAGAATGCATGATAGATGTCAGATAAGCCGTAAATAGAGGGTTCCACTGAGAAAATCACAAATGTTTTGTATCGTATTGTGTCTTTCACAGTTTGTCCCCAGTTTGAGGTTCATAGTTTGACTAGATTAATGTAACACCTTGATTCTTTTTGCTCCATTCTGCTTGTGTTTTGGATCATTTTCATGTCAAATGATCGACGTTTAGGTCATCACACAGAAGGTTTCTCATTTTAATCTAGCATACTTTGGTATACTGAGGAATTCATGATTGACATGATTTTAGTTTAATTATCACAAAACTATCCTGGAGAAATCCTGTTGTTGAAATTGTTAAGCATCAGAGGCCTCGTTTATCAACTGTGCATAGAAACTGTCCTAAATTTCATCCTAAATAAGTAATCAGCTGTTGATAAATCCCACATGTTAAATCGCCTTGCTGTGCTTGGTCATTTGCATTCTAAAAAACACTCATTTAACCATATATATAGACAAGACATCCCTATATTAGTCAGGCAGAAATTGTGCAAAAAAGAAAGAGAGAGAATTTCTGCTAAAGATCTCTGAATAAAAAAGTAAAATTAGCACAGCATAGATAAACACTGTGAACAGGAAATTATTCAGGACCAAGATATCTTCTTTTAATTTAAAAATAATGTAAGTGTTTTAAGTGTTTTTAAGAGGTGAGGGAAACTTGATTTAACATGTACACATAATCCTCCTTTCATCGTGTTTTAGATTTGTTTTTTATGAAGAGACACGCACCATGCATGTTTGTATTGTCCACATTCTTTCTGCACCCATGTGCTATGCATTCTGACTAAGGATCTCCACTTTGGTCTGGTCTGTCCAAACATTGTTCCAGAAATCCTCTAGTTTGGTCAGATGCAACTTTTCAAGTCTGAGTCCTTCTGCCATGTTCTTTTCAGAGAGGAGAGACTTTCTCCTGACTTCCAAACAAGTCATACCTCTTCAGTCTTCTTCTAATGTTATTAAAATGATATTCAACTTTCTGACTGAGACCTGGAGTCTGAGATGTAGCTCTTGGGATTTGTGCTGTTTCTCTGAGCATTGCACAGGCTGATCTTAAGGGGCATTTGCTGGAGTGTATACTCCTGGGAAGATCGAGGACAAAAGTAGCACTAGTCAAACTTTTAGAGACTTTAGCCGTTCCTCCACGTTCTTTTCAGAGTGGAGTGTCTTTTTTGTAACAATTCTTCTAAAAACTAAAAGACAACCTGTTTTCATACTTTTTGAACTGTTCTGTCACAAGCTTTAACTGCATGTGTTTCCTCTGTGGCATTATAGATTCTCAAACTATTTTTACTCATGTTCTGTTACATAAAACTTTTTGAATTAAACAGATGGCCCATTTTCTCATTCAAAGTTGGCACCACAACACCTTTCTTGTCCAAGACTGGTTTTGTTTTTCAGCAAAAGAGATACAGTAATAGCGCGGCCAACCAAAAACACTGCTGTCTTCTCACTAAACCTGAGACATAAGTCCAAATTAAATGCAAGCTAGAGAACATACGGAAGTATTTATCTAACTGAGGTAAATGCTCTTATTCATATAGCATTAAATAAACAATCTTAGCTGAGTTATCCTGTCATGTTTTGCCTCAACAATAGCCATCAAAACTATTGAAGTAATTCTACATGAGTTTTCAGCCTTAGAACTCATTCAGTCATTCATGCCCTGCAGCACCCTGAGACTACAACATTGTTTTCCAGCCCACAGCAACATGTGACTGCTGCGTTTTGTTTTATGACACCATGTTACATGCCAGCAACTGGATATCACCACTGGCTTTACTGAATGCACATTATACCTAGAGGATGTTGAGGAAGTGAAGAAAAGAAAGTTCCAGGGAAAGAGAAAAGACAAGAGTCAACATTGGACTGACTTTTATTGGTTAGAGAGAGCAAAAAGAAGAGGCAGGATGCATGATGGATGCTGAATTAGCTGTAGTTAGGGGGAGCCAAAGTAAAGTTCAGTAGTGGGACTTCAACACAGACTTTTACGGCCTTATCTAAATAAAACGGCACTAACTGTTCATATGCCAAATGTAGCACTGGTCACATTTAATCGACCATAGCAGCAAAATATATAATCCGAATCGCTGACGTGTTTTGGCCTGCGAGTCTGAATTTTGATTAAATGTATGAGGAAATGTTCAAAAAGGTCATCTCTCACCTTTGTCTGATCACATGCCTTTCAGACTTCTTGTAAAAGGTGAAATCGTTCCTGCCAGTCTGACAAACTCACGTTTTCAAATCTGCATTTTCAATTAAGCATCAGCGGGAATAAGCAAGTAATTAATTAGCTCCAAGCAAACAGCAGAACATTTAATAGACAAACTCATAATAAACCATATAAGGGATGAAATATCTATATGCTATCTTCTTTATGATGTATTAAAGGGTCATTTTAAATTCTGTTTCAAGCTAATTCTGTTGATATATTTAAATCTTTGTACATTCAGGGTAGGATTTCTGGCTTTTTATCATCTGTTTTATATTCATGCGGTTTATATGCACATAGCTGCAATGGGTATTTCATGTTGGCCATTGGGTAGTGTTGGCTCTCAGCCACCATGACAGTAGATGTTGCTGAAGAGGAAATAATCAATAATTCAAGCCGACAGATTTTTCAATCTTATAAAATACTGCTGACTGGTAAACGTGGGATTTCAAAACTGAACACAAAAACACCAAGAGACTGAAGAAATAAGAAAAACAGAAAAGAGCAAAATACTGGAGAAGACTTGAGTTTCTTTGGCCGTGAGATGAGAGGTATTTTCATGTCAAAGTATAATCAAATCTTTTATCAGAATACACCGAGCTTCCAGCAGCATGAGAAAAAGGAACAAGCTCAAAAAACGATTGGCTTCATCAAAGCGTGTGTTTGTTGTCCAGAGTCAAGATAAAAGACAGAAATTATTTCTGGGTTCATTTGACTCAGCTGACAAAAGATGGGAAACAGAGGAAAAAGCCGACATTCCTCAAAAAAGTCTGGACTGTTTGGCCGGATTCATGGTATTCCAAACATATTAGGCCCCATATGGTAGGCAGGGAGATCTTTACATGTTCATTTGACAAATAAAATAGAAGTTTCACATGGCTACACGATGCATCCTTGTCTGCTTCATCATCCACCCTGTGATGTCATCATTCAGTGCCAGATGCATCCAGTGTTGATGAGGGGTATAAAACACCAATTACAATGGATTTTTTGTTTCGGAAGTGGTCCCTGAGTCTATGTAGGGACCAGTTATACCTCATTGCTAGGTGAAAAGAATAAAAAAAAGAAAAACAGACAAGGCTGATTCGGGTTTAGGGCCCGCTAGGAATGAAGCATGTAGCGATGCAGAAAGGAAATAGATTCAGCTTACTCAAGGATCAGGCGCCTATTACAGACACCGATGAAAACATCTCAGCTCAGAGTCAAGGAACAAAAACTAGTTTGATGTGGTTGTGTGTGGCTTTGTTGTTGCAGACAGACAGCTCGGAAGTGAATGAAGGGACGGAGTCCCAAAGCCTTAAAACCATCATGTGCTGCAAGGGGCTCAAACTCAACGGCCTCTCATCCTCCCCCGATGGGCAGACATATTTTTCAATTATGCACACGAGGGAAAGGAATTAGAGGCCTAATCCCGACCTAATCCCCAAACAAACAGATCTGTGGCCTCCATTTCCGCTGAAGCCACGCTAGGTGCCCCCCACACCCCCATCTCTGTCTACTCGTGTTAAAGTCTTGGGCCCTCCAACTGGCCTGGGTGGGATAAGACTCCTTTCAGCTTATATACTTTCTTAAATTGACCTCTCCAAGACTTTACCAGTTATGCGTGTCACTGAGAATGTGTTCAAGCTACCACTTGAGATGGTTAGTCGTCTCCTTGCCATTATAAATGAAAAAGCTCAGATTGTACTTTTATAGTGTAACTCAGCCACTTACTTTATAATTCGATACCCAGGAAGGTCTAATTTAATAGCTTTGCCCTCTCCTCTCCAGAGGAGATAAAAGTTCATCATTGCAGGCAGTGGCACCTTCCTTTTTCACAGCTCATCATACTGGAAACATCCAGCAACAAAAGATCTTTTGAAACCTCTGTCATGGATCTGTGAGCATCCATCTACTATAAATAAATCAATTATGTAGACCACTGTAGGGAAGCAATATCATTCAAGAGGTGCTTGGACCAAACAGCTCAAAGAAAAACACTCTAACCATCGGGTTCTCATCACGCTGGGATCAAATGATACTGATACTAGCCTTGATACAATATCTATTAAATCAATCTGGCGAGCACTGCTAATCAGGCCTGCTGTGCATGTGCAGAGGAGATGGATGTTTGACTTGCAACAGAGGGAAAATTACTGAAAAAACAGTTGCAATTCTTTTGCTTTATCAGAAGAAAAGCAAAGGTTCAGAAACCATAAACTGAATATTAAATAAAGGTCCACAAAGACCATTGCTGTGGTTGGACAGTATTTTTGTTTAGCTGTACCTTTGCTAGCTAACTACCACCACCTGCACCACGTCTCTACATGAGGGTCCATATAAATACAAATGAAGGTCACACATTTCAGTTCCAGTTTCAAATGAAAAATCATCTTCAGTCATTATATTCAATCGTTATTGCTCATACTTGAGCACTTTTATCAGTAATATACCCTCTCTGAAATATTTTTGCCGCTGATGACCCTCTTACCATCCAAAACATTTATTGTATAAGGAAAAATGGTCACTGCAAACATTATGTGGGTAATACTGAACATATAATACATGGTGTGCTTAGTACTTCCTGTGCTTGAAAATAGGCCTTCCAATCAGTAGTTAGTTTCTGAAATCTGTGCTGCCAGGAATTTGCAACGTTGTGATTGTAGCAGTTCACACAAATGTAACCACTCCTGCAGTTTTATACAGTACTTTAGGAAACATAGCGCTCCTCTGCATTACCTGATATACATACGATCTTTACAACCTTGTTTCAGAATCTGAATCCGCAGATGAGTGTGAGCGAAATGTAATATTGAGCAATGGTGAGTAGCATTACAGCACAGACATGTCAAACCCCCAAAAAGAAGAGAAAAGTCAACCAGCAGCCATCATAAACGACCAACAAAGAATTTGCACGAAACTTGCAAAGAGTTCTGCATAACGAAGATGAAGTTTTGCACCACGTGCAAAACTGTTTATAAAGTTTATAACGTTGTGTTTGCCGTGCACACTGCCAAATGGTGAAAAGTGCTGTTGCATAGTTATTTCAGTATTTTATTTGTAAGTATTTTTTATCAATACATCCTAACCTAACATGTATGTCTTTGGACTGCCGGAGTATCCAGAAAGAACCCTGAATAGATGGTAAGAACATGCAAAATCCGCACGGAAAGGCCACTGTCTCCTCCCCAACGGGGCTCAAGCTCCATGGCTAACCACCACACCAGTGTGCAGTGTTAAGTTATTTCAGTACCCACTGCCCTGCATGTTTCAGACCCAAGACACATGATTCAGATTAATAACTTCTTGTCAGGTTCTTTGCAAGCCTGTTAACGAGTTATTCATTTCATTCCGGTGTGTTAAAGTAAATTTACCTCTTAAACATTGGGCTCTAGGGAACCAGGACTCAGAACCAGAACCATCAGGGAGAACTCAGAGTGACCGATGGTTCTGACTCCTGCTCCTCGGAGCCAGAGGCGAGTGTGAATAGTTGTTTGTCTCTTTGTGATGGCCTGTGATAGACTGGTGACTTGTCTATGCATTTGACTAAATGGTACATTTTCAAGTTATTGTTTCTTAACACATCTGAAGGCAGAAGTGCTCACTCAGAATGTATGAAGACGATAACATTGCACTCCATCAAGCAGCGTTTCCATCGTATGGTGCTAAATTGTAAACCCCAGGCATGATAGAAGTGGATATAAAATCAATAGAGACCTTGCAGACCTTGCAGACTTTCTCCCATCTTCGCACTTGTGCAATCTGTGAAGTGATGGAGTCTCCAAAAATGTCACACACAGCCACCTAGTTCCAACACTGGAAACTCAAAGCTGTCAGAATATCACAAAGGCGCTTAACCTGAGATACGCTGATGCCTCTGATGTGCAACAGTCAGCTGGGGATCTCACAGGGATCTCACAGGGATCTCTAACCAGCAGGCGTAATGAGCACATTTATTTATTTAACCCTACACACAAAAAAGTACATCTTATGATCTTAAAAAAGTACCTACATCAGATTAATGTATCACACAAACACACTCTCTCTCTTCTGATTCTTACTCAGAGCGATTCCAGCCAATCCAAGGGTGGTCAGATCCCTCTCATTTCCCTTCACTTGTACAACCAATCGATTCCACTCAAAGTCGAAGGCCACTGCTCCTTCCCCCAGCCAGCCTGCTCCTAACTTCACTCACCATTTTTCTCCATCACCCTCTGAATGCAGATGGGTTATGCAGTTGTTAGAAGTGAAAAGGAGGGACATCTATTACCTGTAAGAGTCCAGCCATGCACATCATGTTGTAGGTGCCTCATTGTGAGTAAATCACTTTTCTGACATCAAACTAAATACTTTTTTTTTTTTTGCTGACCCGTAGCGTTTGGTGTTGCCCTGCTGTGTGGTAATACACTTCCAAGCTGTGATTGTTTGGAAGCTCTGTTGGTCTTCTTGTTGCGGCGCTTCAACACTTTGTGCATTGCATAACGATCGGCTTTCTCTTGCAGTGGCCAAAGATGTGTTGTTCACAAAATCCATTCATTAATTTATGTAACCTATTATAGTTAATGGTGTTGTGTTTATGTATTCTAGAAATCTTTACTATAAAAACAGTGTAAGCCATAGCAGGTATGTAGATGTATTTAACTGCAGTGTAGTGAACATTACATGTCAGTATACGTACGTATTATGAATCTGGTATTTAGAGGTTTTATGAATGTTGAAATTAGGAAAATAAACTTCAAATCAATCAGATCCAAATAAAGAAGCATAATATCTGAAGGAAAGTAATGATTTAGTCATCGCAAGTGTGACTATCAGCCTGATATTAATATGGATGCTTTTCACTTTCTTTAAATTCCTGCTTCCACTCATTTTGTCTACAGATCTCTTTTGGTCCCACCATAGCCACTGAAGCAGGTCGAGTTCTGGACATTAATTGGCCCAATACAACCAAGGCCATAGCTACCACTGAGGGACCTCAGAATTTTTACACTAAATGCTTCTAGCTTTGGGGTTATTATCAGAGAAGAATAATTACCAGTCATGTATAGATTGATGCTGAAATATCAATTCCTCCCATACCAACTACTAGAATCGATTGTGAAACTAAATCACCCTGTCTGTAATAATTATGTACATGAGCTCAAATTTTAGTGTCTTATGTTTGTATAGTGTCCTTGGGTGCTTTGATAAGGCGCTTTCTTTAAATAAAATGTATTATTATTCTTATTCTTATTACTAACTTTAACACATTGGAAAGTAACTAAACCTTCATGAAAAGTAGGAACTACTTCTTCCGCCTGCCGTCATTTGTGAAATAAGGCACAGCGTAGCGCACCGCCAGCAGTGCAACACAGAGGGTGCTGCTCATTCACTCATCTGTGATCAATTAGATATTTCAGCTCTACAACCAACAATGACGGACAGTTTGATATGTGGAAAACGACAAACCTTGTTAAACATTTGAAAACCAATAAGAGAACAGAATCAGAGGTGATGAGGTGATCTGTAGAGGGGGAGGAGGACAGGTGCTGCTGGAGGGCAAGACAGACGTCACTTTGAAGTGCTTTGGAGCTGCAGGCAGATCTTATCAAGTTCTACCAGATACAGGCCGACTATCCAGCATCTACCTGCTCATTTCCAGGTGCTTCCAAGAGGGAGAAAATGTGAGGCTGGTGGACACTTTGCTGAATTTTAGGAAAGTAATTTCCATCCGTCTACCAGGTTTTAGTTTTTGTGCTGAGTTCCCTGCAATCTGAAAACTTCGGTTTCCCATTTGGTTCAACTGTGCAGTTATAAATATGATTACTATTGCATAAATAAATGTTACAATAAAAAGCTTCATGATTTGAAGTGATAAGTTTACAGGAATATTTCCTCAGATTAGCTCATTCAGTTCCAAGGTAAGATTGTCTGCAGAGTACGTGGGTACATAGACCGGTTTGACATTAAAATGTTCATGTCTGGGAATAAAAACAGTCACAGGGAGCTTTAATAAAAGAAAAAAAAGCTGAAAATATTTGATAGGATTGACAACAACACCCACAGTCTCAGTTGATTAAGACAGACAGACAGACAAACGGACGGATGAGCATGTCACTGGGATGTTCAAAAACATGAAAAATTGGTTGACCTCATCCATTTAGTGTTGCTACTGACAACTGAGAAATGTGTAGATAACTACTTTAAATATAATTCACAGACTTTTGCAAGAGAGATGTGGAAGGAGAGGACGTTCAGAGGAAAGAAGACAACAGAATAGATGGAGAAAACGAGTGGGAGTGGTTTGTGAGAAACATAAATTTCTTCCATATGAGATTTAGGTCATCATTTTTATCTTTTTGATGTTTGTGAGGCAGGTGGTGGACCTTAGTATTCCCTAAACCCTGGCAACGATTGCAACGCGTTGATCTTGTTTTTTTCTGTTAGTTGTACCTGGCTGATACACAACCCTTTATGCCACTAATACTCAATTTGGTCGTAGGAGATTCAATCCAGAAGGTTTTCAAATATTCCTGCATCAAAACACCTGCCACAAATTTAATGGACAAAACAATCAATCAAGTTCTGGACAATGATTCATTAATTTAAGTCAAGTGTGTTTGAGCAGGGATACATGTTAAACTTCAGGATTGTAGCCATCCCAGTCATCCTTGCTCAATGCACTGAGGCTTCACTTCGGCTTTTCAACAAACTTCTTCTTCACTTCTTTAATAAGTAATGCCATCTCTTCATCTTAGAGTTAATCTTTTCTTGCTACTTCATTTTAAAACCAGATGGGTTTAGTTTTCTATTGCATCCTTATTTGTAAAACCTTGAAATTAAAAGAGAATAAACTTTTACATTGCTTTGCAACTGGGTTGTGCAAATATTGTACTCGAGGTCAGAACTTTCAGTCAATTTTATGCCATTCAGCAGAGAAATTAAGTTCAGTCCTTGGGATCAAACTCTGCTCTCAGAGTTTAATGTAATTCTAATCTTTGAGAAAAAAATCTGTAATTTGTAAGAAATTCAAAGTATCAAAATGCATATTTTGAAAACAGCAAACAAACTTAAATAATGACTCAGTATTGCAAAGCCCTGCTTTTTCATACTGAAAATCCTTTAAGTTTTACACTTTATTTTTCACAAAATCAAAATTGGGGCTGTAAGTTCTTCAGGGAGGTGGTGATGTTTGTAAGAAATGAACCAGAGCAACGCCCTGAGATGGCTTCCTTCCTGGTTTCACACTGATCATAGCGGTTTTATTACTCTGAAATCTGCTGTGGTTTCCAGTGCAGTCTGCCTCATCGCTGTGTGCTGCGTGTTTAAATGGAAGGCAGATCCCTCCTGACTTTGCTGTAAAATCCTACATTCCTCGTAAAGCTGCCGCAGTCGGCTGGATTTATGACCACATTTCAACTAATTTACTCCTATCCAGAAGGAAGACCTTTACATACCTTTTGAATATAGTGCAGGGTAAATAAATTTGGGGACTGTGTGATCAAAGTTCAGCAGGCGGCATTTAAAGTTATAATTGAGTGATGATTTTCATTTTATATGATGCTAGTTTTTCTGATCATTATGCAGTTTCATACATAATAATTAATATTATATGGCATAGTTTTCTTGTTAAATACAGGGTTTGGGATGTAAATCATTAGATTTTTCTTTTTATGATTGACCTTTTTCGTAGAAACTGGGTTGCTCTTGTAAAGACCCCCCCCCCCCCTTAAACATGATCACTGAGCAACGATTTTTTTGTTTCAGATAAGTCAACCTGCAACTACTTACCATAAATGCCTAAAAGCCTTTGAAACACTGACACTGCATTAGATTTTTCAATACCCAGGCTGTCGGGAAGGAATCCACTGATACCTGTAAATTTCAACAACGTAGGCAGCTTTCAGTTTAATTTGTTTCAAAGGGACTCATAGAGAATGTGTAAAATGAGCTTGGATTTGATCAAGGGCTTCTATAGGCGCTGGGCTAGCGTGGCGTGAGAGAATCCAAAGCTGCAGCAATGCATAGGGCTGCTAGGAAAAAAGAAAAAATTTGCTTCACGGTACGGCTTTACATAAACTGTAATCACCACCCGAGGTTATCATCGCCTTGCATTGCTGACACAGGAGTTCCACGTGGGAACAGCAAAGATGAAAGGATGTGTGCTGTCAATAAAGCAATGAAGAGTCTGCAGTTATTGTCAAATATTTTTTTCATCTAATGTCAGGAAGCTGCAGCTCTGAGTTGTACTCTTTGACTTCACCTGCTCATGACTTTGGAAATCAAAGAATTCTCGCTTTTTCTGACAAAAGCTGTGAGAAACCTTTCACTAAAAGGCAGGTTTATATCCCTTTGCTCCTGCAAAATGATAGTTATTGTAGACTCAGAGGTAAGCTTTGTGTTGTAATTGAACTTTTTCTTACATATGTTATGACTTCGTATAGACCACATGTGCCATATTTAATTTAGAGGATTTGCTGTCCTGCATTTTAAAACTGTGCTGTAGATGTACCTGCACTAAATGAGTAACAGCCATGTTTTAATTATATTCTCCATGACACGCACAAGGAGGAATGAGAAATCATTCCTGTCATTTCATTTCTACCAGAAAAATATTTCTGTATTAGTTAGCGCTTAATATCCCCAAGGTCATAACATTTGATAGATCCTAATGTCAGTGAGGCTGATCATAACACCCCCCAATAACCCCCCCACCGTGGCAGCTACAGTCTGCTCACATCACGCGGCTTAATTGATGGAGAGAGGGGCAGACATTGCGCTCGGGCCAAGGCAATCGATTGTGACAAACAAATTAGAGACGTGTGCGAATGATTAAGTTATGTATTGATTTTGATTTAAACATTAACGGCTCATGTACTCGGCGGGATTAGATGGAAAGACAAAATGTAATCAATGCTTCCTTGTACATATCAGTGGGATTTGGGATGTGAGAAGTTGGGACAGTGGGGTAATGAGGGTCTCTGAGGCCAAACCTGCTGCTTTTACTTTGTGGATTATGCTCATTGGACAGAATTCCACAAAAGGTTGAAAGAAAATGTTTTTTTTCTCTCTTAGTAAATTGGTTTAACTTTATAAGCTACAGTCCATTGCATGCTGAAAATGCATTTAATGTTGTTTCTCTCTTGTGATTTCCTAATGCTGCTTGGTTTCCTTTAACATGTAAAGGCATTTTTGTCAGGGCTTACCAAGGAAGAAAACTAATCCTATAGTAAATCCAAGAGCATTCCACTTACTTTTGTACGACAAAAATGACCATAATGTGTCTTCTAGCAGCTGATGGCTTCTTGATCAAAACTAATGACTCAATTATTCTGTTCGCAAGTCCTGAAATTTCAACTTTTAAGACTCACTTCTTGGCCCACTTGGGAGCACCACATTCATACAGAAGTACATGATCCATGCATTAAATATTCAAGTGTTTTTTCAGGGAGGTCCATGCAAGTATTACTGTGTCAGTATGGGCATCCAAAAGAGTTTAAAGGCAACATAGGCAGAGATTAGTTTCTGGTAAAACTATATAAAGTACATATAGATACAGCTTGGTATTAGATTTTTTACTTTTCCTTTTTGAAGATGATTGTAGTAGGAAAATGTCAACTGAAAAGTCCAAATCCGACAGTAATGCCTCAAAGAATTAATACAACCCCAATTCCAAAGAAGACAGATATCTAGTCAGAGTGCAGTGATATAGCCATGTGCACCACTGCATTAAAGCATCGCCCGGTTCTGGACAAGGTTTGAGGGTAAATAAAATGAAAAAGATGACAATTATCATCAAAGGTCTAATCTCAGGTCTTCTAATGGCAAAAAAACTAATCAGAAACCTGGCTCAGTCCAGAAAACACCAAATACTTAGAGCATCATGAATCATAAAACAACAAAGAAATCCAGCAACTAAGGTCAGGGACTGATGAGCAGCTAGAATCCTGCACCAAATGGGAAAACATTCCCCCAGTAAAACTCAAGCAGCTGGTCTCCTTACTCCCCAGATGTTTAGTTGTTAGAAGAGGGGATGCTACACAAATCTGAACATCACTCTGGGACTTTTTACAGATGTGTTGCTTCCAACAGATTCACAAGGAGCGCAAAATTGTAAAATGTCTCAGTTTCTGATGTTTTTTATCATCTACTGGGAACGGAACCAGCCTGTGGTTACATGTAGTTTTATGTGAGGATAGGACACCATTTTTGCCATTTGGAAACTCCAAATCCACTTTGGAAATCATAGTCATGGTATTGTTTAACCGTGTTATACCATATAACACATTCATAATGTACTGACAGGACTAGTTTTTCCTTTGTGTGTTTTCATTGCTGCCTTTAGTGGCTTTTACTCACCTCTTCACAAGATACAGAAATATTTGTAACATAAATGAGGTCTAAATTTAAAAGCTGAGTATTCTGGCTACATTTTGAGACAATTGTGTGAATGATCTAGTTTAAATAGGAATAGTAACAGAGGAATGATAGAAGATCAGCACGGCTGCTAACTAAGAATAAAAATGCATGTAAATACTGTATCTGTGTACTGTACATCTTAACATGATGGAATATTATGGTAGTCAATTTTATGATATATGTCTTTGTTTCTGCTTCAGACACACCTGACAAATCCACCAGGTTGGCAACACCTAATAACAGCTGATAAATGACACATTACACCAGGCGGGTGATGCTTCTGAGGAGAACCTCAGATTAACACAGAAACATGGCAAGGTAAAAACTTTTTCAAAAAAAGAAGATTAAATTTTACCAACTTCATGATGAAGTGAAAAAGACATGTTCCTGCGAATTTGTCGTTTCATACAAATATCCATTTCCTCTACCTTATTTTAGAGACTAACACAAGTTGGTGCACTTACAGGAAAATTTTCTGGTCGTCAGCTGGCTGTTGTATGTTGTCACATTCACAGCAGAGGGTTGTCAGCTTAAATCAGACCCGTCTGTCAAATGGAATCTATCCACTTCTGTTCTTCCATTTCTATAAATAGGTTTTCTTTTAATAGGTCTTTGGATGTAGAAATATTCTTGGCTTTGACATTTGATGGTGTGCGAACATATATAACCTAAAACACAGAGAATCCCACATGAAAAATCCTTTTCTAACCCCTGGAAGGCTCATTTCAAATATTAAAACATAGAACATACATGACTGGCTGATATACTGGTTTTTTGTTGAATGTATGTCTTTCTCTAAAGTACAGTTTCTTTGAAGCTTGACTAGCTTCGGTGCAGAGATAAATAAGAAGGATTTTAATATGAGCTAAATCATGAGTGTCAACTCATTTTAGTTCATGAACCACGTACATGCAATTTAATCTTTAAAAATAACTGCACAATAAGCTCAAAAATCCACATTTTCAGCCTATCATCAATATGTTTGGATTTAATGAACAGTGCTTTTACAAAAAAAATTCAGGAGAAACAGAAGTGCAGATTCACCAACATTTTGTCTCAGTTACACATTTATATAATTCACTTATTTTATTTCTAGCTATTTCTATAATATAATTCTCTCCATTTTTATTTAATTATTCATATATATCTAGTACTAAAATCTATATAGGTTTTAAATGTTTAATTTCCCATGTACTGTATGAAATATACTTTATATTGAATAATTTTATCTCTTCGCTTTGGTTATTGAACGTGTTACACATTTACTTATTTACGTGTGTATTACAACTTCAAGAATGGATTTCCAAAATCACCAAACATTTAATCCTAGGTATGTGGTGATGAAAAATCTTGCTTTTCACATCATGATCAGAGTAACTTTACAATATCTAGAGGAATTTTAAAGAATTTAAAATGCACATAGATGTATATTTCCACATGTGTGTAGTAATCCTGACCAGCTGAATAGACTCACCCCATAACATAAGCTGAAGTTACATCTGTTGAATAAATAAATTCTATTAATAAAGCCTATTCAAGAGCAGTTATTCATAATAATAAAAACCACAGTCAATGGATGAAACAACTTAAAAACAATACTAAAACCAAAGTAAATTACATGAAACACAAATATAAAAAGTTAACACCATTAAAATGATGAAAAGCCTGTTTAAATAAACAGATTTAAAGCTGTTTTTTCCACAGAATACAAGTAACAAAGATATGAAAAACAGAACAAGCCTCCAAGATCTTTTGTATTTTAACATAAAAAATAAAAACCTTACAAGGACAAAGTAGTTATTTTATAAAAGTTGTAGTAATATCTTTAATGTCATTTTATGTCGTTATGTCATTTACTAGATTGGACCCTCTGGCGGATCGATTTCGGTCCCTGGAGCATATGTTTCTCACCCCTGTGTAAAAATAATTTTGTCTCTATGAAATTTTAGGAACTTCCACAACTTTATTAAACAAGCCATTATATCCATTTCTTCTTGTCTAATGGAATTTTCAAACTCATTGATTTCATTTAGTAAAAATGTCCCTACATGGCTGTGCGTTCATATATCAGGCACAAAAGCAACACACATTATGAGAGGAAAAACACTAGAGAGTCTTAGAAAGTGAATCCATTATAATTCGTATGCTTTGGCTTGCAGAGAACCTTGCATAATCTAGCTTCCCCTTCTACTTCATGAGAATTGCTCTCTGATTGAAACACATATGCTTGAGTTCCCCCGATATTAGATGTGGCCATTACAGTGTCGTCAATTGGTATAGAGGCATATTAACAAATTTATAAAAGATGAGTCACTCCTAAACCATTTTATGTCCAAGAGGGGTTTCTTGTCATGGAAGAAACTTTGCAATGTGCAATTTTACGGGGAAAAAGACAAGTATGAAGGAGATTAAAAACTACTGAAGTGGTATTTAATGCTAATCACTGCTCTGACTGATACAGCAAGGAGTCTTCACATCGCTTGGCAAAACAGCAGTAGTTGACACAATAAGTAAGCAATTAGCAACAACTGAGGCACAGTTACAGTGAGAATAATTGCCACTATCAGACACTTATTTATGTGTGTTACATTCATGTAAAGTGGTAAGTTAAATTCACATGAAAAAGTGTAGAAAATTACATTTTGTTCAACTTTTTTTAGGCCACTATTTATCTTTCTTTGACTTTCATTTCCAGCAAGTCTGGTAAACTGGATTACCTCTGACGCTGGAGAAAAGATATCAGTAACAGACCGTTTATGATCGATAACCTTTAGGGAGAATCCCACAAACATCCTGCTTTGAAATGGAGATAAAGGAGTTGGCAGCTGGTACTCAGCACTGCTACCAAAGGTTTGATTTCAATATAGCGACTGTCCTGCACTAAAAATAAATGCTTGATGAATTCCCACTATAATAGACTCTCTAGACCACGTAGGTGTGCATGGATCTGTGTGTGTCCTCTGGAGAATTCAGCGACCTGGTTTCCATAAAATATCTGAGCATCAACGCCATTTTAGTCCATCAGCTCACAATAAAATGAAGATCGTTTGCAGAAAGACTCCTCTGGGAAATAGGAGGAGGCTGAAAGATGAGGCAAAGAAAGCGGTGAAAGAGAAGCAAGAGAAGCAGCATCAAACCAACGGTAGCTACCTGCTGTTATGAATTGTTTGTACTAAGTCTGCATTTAGGGCAGATCACCAAAGACGAGGATGTAAGCTTGTTTTAATAAATAACCTCGAGTGATACATTTATAGGTGTTTTGAACAAGTAAAACTTTGTTTTAAAATCCTAATGGTGCGTTCAGACCAAAAGCAGCGAGAGCGTCGGGAGCGTCAGGTTTACATGTAAAAATTGATTGGTTGATTGACGCAGCTTAGCTTTAGCTTTAGCAGATATGCTAAGAAGTAACGTCGGGAAGCTGTTCTCATTACTTAACAAAACACAGAAATGGAGGACAGACTTATCATGCCTGTCTGTGCCCAGCCTGTCATTTATGACCATGACAGGAGCAAAATGGACCATGTGGAGCAAAAAAATCAAGCCGAGCATTACATCCGCCATTGTAGAGAGAGAGAAAAAAAGGAAAACATCCGGGTCCTGCTGAGGAGCA
>JBBBVT010000021.1:21119599-21132771 GCA_037177035.1 Craterocephalus eyresii
TCTCCCTGTGTATGCGTGGGTTCTCACCGGGTACTCCGGCTTCCTCCCACTGTCCAAAGACATGCATGTGAGGTTAAAATTCTCCCTAGGTGTGAGTGGGTGTCTCTTCATGTTGGCCCTGCGACAGACGGGCGACCCCGCCTCTCGCCCGTTGACAGCTAGGATGGGCTCCAGCACACCCGCGACCCAATTGGATTAAGCGGTTCAGAAAATGGATGGATGGATGGTTACGGCCCTGATAGTAAGTTGTTTTTTGTGTAACAGATTTAGTCATCAGGGGCAGAACGTCATTGAGGCGCTTGGGTGGTGTAACAGAAAAACCGTGCGGGCACTAAATAGTTTGCAAATCGTTTTTCCTTTTTTTTTTACATCAATTGCCATTTAAACCAGTTTGATTCGATTTTAAACCAATTTTCGAAGTGTCGTTTCATCCCTATTTAGGTTAGGTCTTCAAAATGTTTGTTCTTCTCGGATGACTTTACCTGAGCCCTTTAGTTCATAACCAATTGAAACGTGAACAGTTTATTGTGACTGTGAAGAATCAGAATCCACCAAACATGTTAAGTGACAACTACAATGTTTCTGAATTGCAGATCCTTTCTGTGATGAGCAAACACATAATAAACAATAAAACTAAAAGCTTTGCTTCTTCTGACTGATTCTGCAGAAGGTGTGAAATGACTGCATGTGTAAGTAATCCTTATCGTGTTTGTTCCAGCGCCTTGCAAGTTAGCAGAGGATCTTTTGAAAGGCTGCAAACTTGGAAACAGTAAACAAACATTTCCTGATGGTCAACATGTTTTGCATTCAAGTCTGAAACGTTACTGAGATGACTGAAGGTTTCTGTGAGGGAGGGATGGAAACAACATGCCCCATTTTAATCTCTGATAAATAACATGTAGGAATAAGCTGCTGTTATAATCTTGTGACCATCATAACTTTCCACAGGTAGAAATGAATCTTTTAATAAGGTGTACTGCTACTTAAAGCTATGCTGATTGTTTGAGTCAGTTTCTTGGTCTGACCATCACTTCAGCTGAAGCAGACGCCTCCTCATGCGCTATTAAAGCTTTGCTGCACCCCAAAAAGTGCTTTTGCCTTAAACAGAGAAGCAATTTCATTGTGTTTCCTCCCTCCATGCCAGAGTGAAGGGAGGAACATAACTGACTGTATTAGGATTAGGTATCTGACGGGCGAAAACCCTGGAGATTGCATTTTTTTTGCAAACCAATTCTGGTTCGTCCGTTAGTCAGTGCTGTCAGTGCTCTGCTTTCGCCCTCCTCCTGGGTCACCGCCATGCTTCTGTCTCATCAGGCTTTGGACCAGATGCAAACAACAGGGCTGCACATGCATGTTTCATCCCTTAACATGACACCAGTATCAAAATGAAAGGTATGATATGCCACAGCCTTCATGTACCAATAGTGAAGTCTTCCCTTCTTTTCCCCTAAAGGTTGACAAACAGTTAAACTAATGCCACAGTTCTGGTGGTAACACAGTACTGCCAGGAGCTGGTTAAAACAAGACTGACCCATATCGAGCCAGTAGTTGCAGAAACTATTGAAGCTCTAATGATAAAATGACTGTATTAGAAGAATTCAGCCCCTCTGACATCCTCTGCCTGAGTCGTCTTGGTGTGTTTGCTGCACCTGCCACAGTGCTTTTTATCCAGAAAATGTCTCTTGTTATCTTGGTTGTGATGTGTGACTGCACAGCTGTTATGTTTTGCCAGGCTAGAAACCAGAATTGTGAAGCTGGGTTTTCAGACAGTTTTACTAGCGAGGATGTGCACACTGGATGTCAGCGAGTCATCAAAATGACTCACAAGCACATCGTGTTAAGGTTGACACACTAGCATTTTAATATGAAAAAATGACATGAAAGACCCCTTGCTTGTCCAATCAGGCTATCTAACCCTGTGATTCTGAACATATTAGCACACCATTGCATCTTTAAACTTTTTTATTTTACAAAATCTTTTTAATATACTATATTAATCCCTAACGGAAAATACGTACATCTGCATCTTAACCCATCACTGGAGAACAATCAGAACCAATGAACATGTGCGCAGTGGAGCAGTGGGCAGCTACTTTTGGAGCAATGGGGGTTAAGGACCTGGTTCAGGGGTCCAGAGTGGATCGCCTTGGTGCTGCCGCATCCTGGAATCGAACCCGGATCGCCCGCGTTCAAACCTGCTACGCAAACCTTGATACCAAAAGTGTGATTGCTTGTGATGAAGCTGTGAGGAAGAAGCTGATATTCTATAAATGTGTGGTCCAGCGAGCAATGAGCACTCTCTTATCCCGGCTCCTGAGTCCGTCTGCAGTGACAGAAATCTCCGAATGTGACTCTGGAGAGAATGTGGCACATTTTCTAACACTTGGGTTCAATGTTGGAGCACATCAGTCATGGCCAGTGATTTATTGACTAAAGCTCTGGCTCTGTATTCACATCAGGATCGTAGCTGCTGCCCTCGCATCCCAGAGGGCAAGACTGCTGCAGGATATCCTAGCTAAGGGCGAGAGCCTGCGGGCTCAGTGGCCTGGTTTCTGGGAGGAACTTGCAAACAGAATAACGTTTATGAATGTGTTAGAGCGTCTTTGCACCTTGCTTATACTGTAGCCTCTGTTACTCAGCCATCTGTTCACACGGCGTTATTCATGCGTCTTATACATTTAGCTGCTTACATATTTGTTCAGTGACTCACCCTCCTCCTAGACACTCTCACATAGTAGCTTATTCACTGCTTAATGTTTACACTTGAGCAGAATCTTCAGACAAAAACAAGTTTTTTTAAGCAAAAGGAGGTAGAGGAATAGAATTAACTGAACATAGTTATTACTCTTTCTTACTGACCCGTTAACTCTACTCTAATGCTAGTTACACAATAAAACCATGAAAAATTCATAAACAGTAACCTATTTTAGCAAATGGGCTGTCTATCCTGCTAACAAAAGTTGAGGTAACAAACAAACTTGTTTAAAAGGCTGCAACATTTTAATGCTTACTTTTATTCTGATAGCTACCAGCGGGACTATAAACATATTAAGGATAGGGGAATACTTTCATTAAAATATTAATTTCCCCTCTCTTAACTGATGAATGTACAGAATAACTACCAGGGACTGGCACTCTGTCTTTTTCTTGGTCAATATACAATAGGAACAAATTGTAGCATAAAAAAAGAAAAGTCTGACATGACTTTCTTTGTCCTTATGTCACACTACACTGGATGAAGACGCAATTTCTACAACCCAACAACCTGAACTTAGGCTGAAATCATGTAGTCTGAACCAGGCATCACTGCTGATTTGACTTTTAACCACTTTCACTTGATATATTCATGCTTCCCGCTCATATCTACCGGAACACACAGCAGGTTCAGAATTTTTATGCCAGCAGAGTTTTTATATAAAGCTTGCTGCAACACTGCCTCGACATGAGCATGACAATTTTACTTTACTAAATGGGGTCAAAAACCAGTGATTGGCCCAAATCTTTGGCACAATCAAGTCATTTTGCATCTATTTTCATGATTATAGTGGCACAACTCATCATCCTGCAGATGCTAAGGGTTGCTTTTTAAAGCAGACTACTGTATGATCCTTACCTGAACCTACCGACATCGTTTTCAATTCAAAGCTAGTACAGAATTGATTTCTTTATTTGTATGTGCCAGTTCTCCACCCCCCCTCCAACCACCTTTGGTCATAAATGAACAATCACATAGTTTGGAACATTTCATATTGACAAAATGAATGCATATTTCCTCCTCCACATGCTTTGGCAAAAGTATTTATGCTACATGAATTAGAACAGCTGCAGTTCAGCACATCTCTGGTACCATTATTTGTTTCAAAGCATCATATAAACACAACTCATTTTCAGTCCCCTGCTAATCTTCTGATGGCTGCTTTCACCACCATCTGTTTTAAACTGTGTTACTGCAAAGAAAATGTAAACACCACTGGAATTATCTTTATAAGCGTAGATGTTCAGCTGAAGCCCGCTTGCAGAGGATCTTCACCTAACTTCCCATTTCTGCTCCTGCTCAGCTGCACGAGTCCTTGCTTCACACACATCTTTGATAATGTTCTTACACAAACGGTTCTCATTGCTAATCTGAGCTGCCTGGAGCCGGTCCATGGGGATGTGGCTGCTTGTTCAGTATGCACTGCTGCAGTAATGCAAGGATTTATAGGGGCTGAAAGATGTGAAAACAGCACGAACAGAAGGCCAGGTCAGGTGTGTGTGTTCTCTCTACTGGGCTTGCTTCTATCATGGGGGTACAGTTTCATTTGTGGCTGTGAATAATGCAGCCTGATTCCGCCGCTCTGCCAGGGATGTGTTGATGGTGCAAGCCTTGAGATAAGGTCTACATGTATTTACATTCAAAGGGCTGTCTGCTTTCTGGGCTTTAGAAGGTGTACAGGTGTAGCATACAAATCACAAAGATATGAAGAGTAAAGAAAAAATAAAAGTCCTGGTGGCCTTTAAGTGTTGATATGTAGCTGTTGTGGTGTTTATCTAATCTGTAACCAGCTGGTGAAAAAAACTCATGTTGACTCCTAAAAAGGAAAAGGACAAAATGCCTCTGAGAGTGAATCATGTTCCTTCCATCCATGACATCTTTGTGAGCACAGATTGTGGATATGATGCTTATCTTTGCCTTTGTTGTGCTGGAGTATTGAATTTAGGGTCAGTGCACTGAATATTCTTAAACCTGTCAGCGACATGCAGTTTCAAGCCTTCGATATGGACTATGGTGGTAAACACTGTTAAGTTAGTGTTGCGCAAACTTTTTAAGGTGAGGAGATAAAGTGAACTATTCTCTTATGTAAAATCTTACTGCTGTTTTAATCTGAGCACATGCTAAATGTTTTTCTATCTGGCAAAAAATTACCTAAGGAATACAATGACTATCAGAAGTAGGCTACTTCACACAATTCTGCTTAAAATAACAATAATAATTAAAATGGTTTAATTAGCATCAGAAAACCCCGTATATCGGAGGCGCTGCTTACCAACAGGTATAACAGGTAAATTCTTGGGGGCCCTGAGCCAGAACGTAATGACAGTGGTCGACCCCCCTTAGCTCTTTCTGCGAGTAGCGGTGCTTCTTATGGAAACAAACCAGACTGAGAGCGGCTTTACTAGAACGAGGAAAAGTTTTCTAGCTGGCTGGCCAAATGAAAGAAGGTAAAATAAGTAAAAAAAACAGGAAGAGCAAAAACCGGAGCAAGGTGGTGGTAAGTTGTGCAGATAAGAAACTAATTTATTTTATAGCAGCTCAGTCCCTCCTCCTACTGGGTTCCTGAGTGTCATAAGGCTGAAAAAATAAAAGACAGATAACTTGGATAATGTCAAGTAAAGCTGTCAAACTGAAAGTTTAAAATTATAGAATTTATTGACAAGAAATCTGCATAATGTACCACTAAAATGCATTTCCAGCAGTTGCTGTTCGTTGTGTTAGTGGTGTTTTATATTTTATTTTCCATTTGTCTAGCAGACTGTATGCTTCTGATAACTGTATTTATTTATTTATTTCCTATACTCTGCTTTTAAAGTCATCCTAAACTGTAAGGGTGTAACCATAATCTCATAAGTGAGGGGGACAAATCCTTCAGAAGTCTTTCGAGTAATTGCTAACGAATCGCATATTCACTAACATCCAAAGTTCCACACCAGGGGACCAATTTTAGTTCTTTAACCACGTACAAAATCTCAAGTCTTAGCTGGCAACTCTGGATGAGTTCACGCAATGATTCCTGATCATCTACAGAGTAAGTAGCCAAATCATTAAATGCCAAATGGCTACACTAAACAGGAAATGTTCAGTAAAACACCATTCCTGTTTGTCAAGTATTACCTAGCACACAAAATGAATGTGATAAGGTATAACCGTTACAAGCCATAAAATTTGATTTAATGGCATGAACATAGAAACAATAAACACAACATTTTTGTCAAATGTGACAGCAGAGATGTGACAAAATAAAGAAAAATGACACAACCTTCAAATACATGGAAATTAATAAGAAATATAAACCTAAAATTTCCTACATATGATATCTTTATATATTCATGCATGGTTTAACTTTGAAATAAGGCGGTCATCTCTTCATCAATTCTATAATAAACTTATATCCATTCTAGATTTCCTTTGATACTGAGAAGAAACAATAATATAATCAATATAAAATAAATAATATTTTAAAAAGAAAAAAAAGGTCCCTTGGGGGCAACCCTATATATAAATGAAAAACGGAATAAAATATACATATGCATCTTTGCCTTCCATCATATGTACATAAATGTAGCAGCACACTGATCTGACCTGAAGTCCCCGCACGTGATTCTGCACCTATAATTAGCATATGAATGAATAATAAAAACAAGTTCTGCACAGAAATGAAAGAGGACTGGGTTTATCCCTATCATAAACTACTTGGCAGCAGATGCCACATAAGCAACAAATTCTTGTTAACTACCCTAACATGATATCTTGACATGTTTTAACTAGTCATCGTCGGTTTGTTTGGAAAGATTTTTGCTTTTCGCTGGCTGTCATTGGTTTGCTGAACATGATCTGATGCACACTGTGCAGTACTTTGCTCAGAGGCACTCTCCTGTCGAACACTGGCGATATGTATGCTCAGGTTGCGTTTAAAGACGGCTCAGAAAAACACGTTGCACGTTAATATCGGATTAAACTGCTTTAATGCTTTGAAAAAAGTGCAGGGGTGAGAGGGGGCTGATACAAATGCGGAGCACATGTCCCATGCGTAAGGGTCATCGTGCAGGCTTCAGCCACACAGTTTAATATTTCGTATTAAAGCCATGTTAAATCTTATTGTCTGTGTTTAGGATCAGGGAATTCATTGTTCAGAAAGCCTTAGCGACTAATGATCACTTCACGGGTGAAATGTTCTCTTATTTCAAAACTTTGGCTAAAGTGCCGTTTGTCATTCCAGTCTCCAGTGTGGCAGCAGAAGGTGGAAAAGTGGAAAATCGTATGTCCAAAGCTAAAGTCCACAATGTGCATCCAGTAACACCAGGAATTCTCTGCTACATCCTGAGATGCAGGGGGTGTCAAAGATTTCATAGACACCTGGACAGAGGTCCCACTCTGATGCATTTTCTAAACTTGATTTCCAATCTTAACTTATTAATACCAGCTTCCTTATTCAAGAGAGGAAGAAGTTGGGGTGGGACGCCTACTGGAGAGGTTGACCGCTGTCATTACACATTGATGTCACTGCTCTGTCTTGATTCAGTGTCAGGCGGCTGCCTCTGTGTGTTCTGTATATCTGCTCGTTGGGTGATGGCACGGTGTGAATTTTCTGTCCAGCTGGTTCGGACCGAATATTAATTAAAAATGAATGAACATTAAATGCTATTGGATATGTCATTATCATCATTTAAAACATTAAAGTGGATGGTAAATAGAGTTTTTGACAGGAATTTTATGACCCTGTCAGTCAAAATGACTGACAGCGAAAAAGTCCAGCACACCCTCTGCTTGGAGGGGCCCCTATGAAATTTTGCTTGGGGCCCCAGGAGACCCTCTGCTCCATATAAAGCTGCACCCATGGTAAGATGATGGGAGCTGAATTTGAACTTATATAACCGGGTCTTGCATGAAGGAAGGACCTCTGATGACATTCAGTGGAGCCACTTAGTCATTCTTGGTCTCTAGTTGAATTTCCACCTCTGGCTAACTAGAGCATCTGTTTACTAGCTAGTCCATGTCCATGATACAGAGAAGATATGACGACATTCTCCTTTGAGCGGCTGTATTCAGATCGCCTTGCTCCAGCCTCCGTGGCTCAGATGGCATTCTGAATAAGTCTTGACCAGGGTTTTATCCACCCTATGCATGCACAATGTTCACCACAAAAGACCTCAGATGCATCCACGCTTACCAGCAAAATGAGTTTACGTGTCATGACAAAAAAAATATTGTTATTAAAATTGATTCTCATGTCAAAATGTTAATGTTTTAGTTATTCATGAGAAATATGTTGGTAATCATTGACAGGAACAAAGTGAAAGTAATTGTACCATCAGGTTCTTGTCTTAATTATACCCAGTGCAATGGAGCTACTTCTTCTTCCGCCTGACATAGTAATATCTGAGATAAAGCAGAGCATAGTGTCGCAGCAGCTGCTGTTTACTCATTAAGAAATGTGTGGAGATATTTCAGCTCCACATACAGCAACGTCGCTGAGGACCACAAATCTCCTTAAACATCTGAGAGCCAAACGTAACACAGAAGCAGAGGAGATGAGGTCATGATGAGATGATGTAAGAGGAGGAGAGGGAGAGGTGGTGCTTTGATCCCTTTGGTGCTACAGGTACTATTCAGGTACAGAGGGAGAATGTGGAGCTGCTACTGTAGCATTATCTCAGAAGAAAGAAGGGATGAAAAAGAAGATGGAGAAGATAAAGTAAATGGGAGAGCATGGTCAGAGAAAGAGAGGTTTTTGGTTCTCTTATTAATGCATTTTGGTTCTCATTTGGTGAGCTGGCATTTCTAAAACCTGACCACCACACTGGATTTGGCAGTCAAAGTTTTGGAAATGTACCTGTCTGAGCTTCCAGCTCAACACATATGTGAAACCTGAAGATAAAAATTTGAATTTGGTCATAAATATTTATATAAGTGAAAAAATCTTGTTACATTTAGTCAGATGACAGTTGAAAATGTATCAAAAATCTTTACATGTTGATAATACTACAGAGTGGCCATACGGTGTGTGAATAAGGTGCTAACCCTGCCAGGCTTTTATATAATTGTGTACAATCAATCCTCTGCAAATAATCTCATTATCATGTTATGTAATTACCGAAGATTGTGTCTAGGAAAGAGCTCTGTCAGAATAACAATATCTCAATCACCAACAGCCTGTTCACACCTTGATTTCACTGTTAATGATGTAATGGATGTGTGTAGATGTTCTTCCCCATCACTGCTAATACGATCATGATTGGAGCGTTTCATGTACCGTCCCTGCTGTTCTGAGAAAACAGACAAGTTAATACCTTTACTTTAATCATGTCCTGCTATTGGATAATTCCATTTTGTTTACAAGCTTTGCAATCCTGTTTTTTATTGTTGTTGTTTTTTTGTCAGGATTTGTCCGTCCTGTGTCCTTACTGGAAACTCAGTTGCTGTGTTTATTTACCTCGCTGTTTAACTGATTGATTCAAACTGAAACATTTTCATGTAACCCTTGTCTTATCTTTGAAATCTTATCAAACAGCTAAGTGTAGCCGGGCTCTGCCTTTGGTGACAGCAAGGAAGAATCGGGTAAAGAATGGGACGGTGGGAGCCCTGCAGGCTCGCGGGCATGGATAGTGTTTTATCTGAAGAGATTACTGAAGGCAGCCATGGCCTTTCTCCTCAGCTGCCAGGGTGCCCTGGCTTTGATCCTAACTCCCTCTGAATGGTAATCACCTGGGAAAAGGTCCCAATTATCTTGGCGAAACTCTGAGGTACAGTGTCCCTGCTGCTCTCCCACAGCCTTGGATTAGATACAGACACACTTGTACAGACAGGGACAGACACCTACATACTGTATAGTTAGGTGCAAACACACACTTTAATGCTCTGAATGAAAGGATTTTATCCAATCTTTATCCTTTCCCAAACTTTGGGCTGTCACATGATTCAAATTTCTAATCTGATTCATGATTGGATAGCTGGATTAGTGGCGATTAGTCACATTCCAGTATATTAGCACCAGGCATGTGGTCTGCAGAGAGCTAGGTATGTGTGTGTAATGCTGCCTGGCATTGAGATGTTAGGATACTTCAAGCCAGAGGTGCTTGTGTGAAAAGAAAACATATTTTTCCACCGTCTGCAAACGGATCTTGATTATTTAATCTTTGTTTTTTAAATGTTCAAGCTTACAACATGCCCTGTCCTTTACACTGTAAAGCTAGCGATAGCTTTAGCCTCAGACTAGTCAATGTGCAGTCTATTTAGCTTTGTGTCTGGGTAGTTAGCAACCACTGTAGAAATACATCTGTCCTTCATGTCAGAATTAGTAGAACTATGGCTGAAAAAATAAAGGAGGACAAGGACTAATTTAGTCATATTTTAAAATGCAGCACAGATGTTTGTGGGAGCTACATGCTAACTAAAGAAATTAGACTTATCTTCGCCCTGTTAGATCTGTAGGTCTGCTGTGGTAATTTATGCTACAGTAATTGGAGCGTAAAGGGTAAGGATTGGAGCATGCGCTCGGGTTTGGGTATTGACAGTGATTTCTTATAAACTGGCCTGGATCTCTCATCTCCCCTCCTCCAGGTCTGGTTTCCAGGAGTTTGTTGGGTTAGGCTGATATTTTCTTTTCACTTCAATTTTTCTTAAGTGTTTTTTTTGTTTGTTTTTTTTTTTACTTATCCAGCATCAAAGCAGCAGAGTGAGGGTCTGGCTGCCGGGTTGTGCCAAGCAAATTTGTCTTGCCAAGAGGAGCTTTATGGGTATAAAAGCTCCTCTTGGTACGCTTAATACTGTCCTTATTTGTTTTAAATAATGGTTTGTTACTATATGTACATCATAACTGACTGGGGGGAGGGGGTAGAAAGAGAACAGAAAAGAAAGAAACAATAGATGGAAAAAGAAGAGACAAAGGTACACCAGATAAAAAACGATGCAATCCGACCACAGACTCTGGACAACCTGCTACACTTGTACAAAAAAAACAAATAAGCTCCCATATCCCAACAAACTTTTTGCTACACTTCATGCTGCTTGTTTAATAACAAAAGGGAGTGGGGGTTCATTAAAAACCACAGACAGTCGTGCTGTCCACAATGCTGGAGGAACAGAATGGATCACCGGCATCGTTTGCAGGATCTAATTAATTTAATTAAATGATTAAACACAAAACCCTGATAAATTAATGCTATAAAAAAACAAAACATCTCCAACCTTATGGAAATATTCAATGTAACTTAAAGTGGACTATTTTTAGGGCTCCCACTTAGAGTATCAGCTGAATGTCTTTAGGGTAGCTGCTCTGCTTTTCAGGAGAGCCGAGATCTCCTTACTGTAGCTCTCCTGTAATTCAAACCCACGGTTATTTCTTTCTTTCCAGGTGGTGGTGTTTTGTTTATTATTTTGGCCTTGGTCCACCCAGGAGTCACTTTAACTGCTTTGTAGCTCCTGTGCTCTGTTTGTGTTTTTGATGAAGCTCTGTAATTATTGTAACCCTTTTATGATAGCTCTGTGGCAGGTTGAGGAAGATGACTCAGTTTTATGTTACAGGCAAGGTATTTAACTTTTACTGCAGCATAGCCCGAATTTGATAATATTTGATTGGTTATAATTTTTTTTTTCATTAGTATTCCATATTTTGGTCTTCAAGTTTCCAACATTTCATAAGATACTCTGAAAGTTCCTCCTCTTCTTGACCACAGTGACATTTGGTTGTTTCTTCTCATTTTTTTATGTTTTACTGTTATTTTTCAACTCTAAACTTCACTAACTTTGTGTAAAAATGATCAAATTTCTTGGCTCTCAGAGTACACACATGGCGACCTGTTGTCCAGCCTTAAATATCCAACATCTCAGCAACTAAAGTTGCAGTTAAAAGTCCAAGCAGGCGGTTAAAACAAACACACACACTGTGACCATTTACTTTGAAAAGTGTTTTGAACTAAACTGCCGATGAGCCATGATGTGATTACCCCGAAGGCTCAAAGACATAATGCTTATACTTACGCAGCACGTTGATGGGAATTTTCTTTTTTTTTTTTGCCTTCACTTATCAGGAAATTGCAAGTTGCTTTCAAATACAGGCAGATCATTCCATGAAAGAGCAGCAGTTAAAAGCGAAGGCATGACCGAGCAGAGAGGCCTGAGTGTGGGTCAGCTTGTGATTGCATGTGCAAACGGGGGGTGAAAATATATAATATGTAATTTTATGCAGGAGGTCCGGAGATGGTGTGGGTGATAGCAAAGAGGAGAGTGGCTGATTGAGATAAAAGACTCGGCTTTGCCTCTCTAGGCTGCCTGATTATGATTGGGTAGCAGATCAGAGAATGCGACAGAGAATAAAATGGATAGATGGGTAGATAAACTGGCATGGCTGGGTAGGTGCACGGACACTAGATGGATGGTGTGTGGGCACGGATAATTCTGAGCGGTCACACTTTACATAACCGGGATTTTTCACAGCAGGATCTCAGGAAGAGATTTTAAAAAAAAACAACAATTCCAGCGGGCAGGGAGATGTGTGATCAGCGGGGTGTTTCACTGTCGATAAAGCATTTTCACAACCAAACATTACAGATCTCTCCACAGCCAAAGGCTTCACACACATCCAGAGTTTCACTGCCCGTGTTGAGTGGTGCATCCAGGGGACAGGGCTTTTGCTGAGTCACTTCTTACAAGTGTGATTTTTCTCTCTTAAAAAAATGTAAGTACACCCTTAAAATAAGTCTCACAGCACACTAATCCCCTCTAGTGGGCCCAAATCCTTCTGTGAGATAATAAAAAAAGCACTGAATACCTCATCTTTTTTTTCACTGTTATTTGTCCTAGCTTTTTCAACAGTTTCACAATAATCCCAAGTAAGCTGAAATTCATCATCTTGTTAGTAGTTAAAAACAAAACAGCTTGGAAACATGGACCTAAGCCTGTACTTATGGATATTTATGCCTTTTTGAAATAGGGTTGGCAATGTAATCAGTCCGTCTCATCCATCGGTCAGAAAGCTCTTGGCTGGAGGAATTCTGGTGGGAAAGCTGAGAGCTTCCAAGTTGGTGGCTACAGAAGTGCTTTTTCTACCGTAAAATGGCTATAAATGGTTAAAGTGAACACTGAATATAGTGATAATATACTAATATATCACTGTTTTCCCAGCTGGCTGCCCAACATATCCTAGCAATAAGCCATCATTTGTTTAGTTCAAAAATGTATTCACAAACACATAGAGAACACAACATTTAAAGTAGATTTTACAGTGGTAGGAATGTGAATGGGTCATCAAGGAAGCTACTTAAAGCTTGTGGTAGGTCAGTTTCTTTTTAAATAAAAAGATGATGGACTTCACAATTTCCCAGAATTGTTCTGACTGCGGGCTGCACGGTGGTGTAGTGGTTAGCACTGCGGCCTCACAGTGAGAAGGCCGCGGGTTCAAATCCCAAGTTGGTCA
>JBBBVT010000021.1:21253892-21272306 GCA_037177035.1 Craterocephalus eyresii
TGATCCGGAGTCAAATTATGAAAGTTAAACCCCTTAGCGAAGAAAAAGCGTCACACAAAAGCTAAAAAAAAAATAGCTGCTATCGCTAACTAAGCTAGCCGGACGTGAAATCGGGTATAGTCCCTTTAATGCGACTAAATGTAAGATTTTGCTAAAAAATGTCTTTACAATTGCCTTTTTATTTGACCCTTTATAATTAAAAAATCGTTTGATGAGCTGACTGACACCTCAGCAGCCGGTGCATCTATTAGCCTGTATCTTATTTTCCTGACCCTACCTCAGGTCAGAAGTTCCTTCGATGTTTCTGTGGATGTGACGTCAAGCACGTTCATGTGAAATGGTTACGGGCCAGCTCATGATGCCTCTAAATATAGCAATTTCTGCCACAAACTCCTTAATTTCACCAATGTTTTGTTTAACTTGACGCGGTAGCTTCGATGACGTAACTTCCGGTCCGCATCACAGTGCCTGTAATGGCTGTAAATAACGACGGATCACCACAAAAAGCAACTCCAAGCCGCATGGAGCTCACAGAGGGATCGGACCAGCGATTCATAACAACTTATAGGTGAAATGAGAGAGTTTTGTAGCAAAAAATGTCGTATTTAGCGGCTGCGCGAGCTGGTCCCATTCACTCCCATTATATTAGATCTACGCTGATCGCGTGTGGATATAAATATCTCCTAAAGGAGGTCAAGTTACACCAAAACTATCCGGTTGAGTAAACAATGAGTTCATGCTGGAAAATAGGTCCAGGTTGTCATGGACGGGCGTACTGTGGAGGCTGCAGTGGCGCTAAGAGCCATAGATGGCAGTCGCTAGTTCAAAAAACATAAGATTACGTAATGTCCCTTTAAAGATGCTGCTTGTATACTCCAATGATTTGTCTTGCTTATATCACCCAATTCCATACTTGATTCATTCAAGGCACAGGCTCAGTATCAGCATCACAATTTCATTTGTCCGGGATATGATCCCTCACACATGCTCAGGTACATGTGATATGTCTTATATGACATGCAACTAAATATGAAGAGTTTCATTCAGATTGTAAAATAATCTGTACTCGTCTCTTTTGCCATAGTCTTGTGAGCATTTGTCTGCACCAAGTTAAATGTGTATAGAGCATCTTGGTCACATAAACAGTAAGTACACCATAGTTGCCATACATGCAAACTGTTTGTTGGACATGGATATTGAATCTTAAAAAACAAACAAACAAACAAAAACAAGTCAGGATGAAGACATCTTAGACCGTGGTTAGTTGCATAAGCAGAGTTACCTAGATTTGGCATCAGCAAGACTGGCTCACACTCGAAGAGAACTTTACATAAGTATATGTAGAATATTTTGTTTCATGGTTGATTTGTAAGCTTGGAGCACACTAGGTTTAAGCTGTGAATTATGGATTTGTTGACTGACTTTACAGTAGGTGAGGTTACTTCTGTGTAATGCTGATGTGCCACCAGTTGTAAAAGGTAAGTCTTTGATGTCTTTAATCAATATTCAGCAATAATGAATCTCTGTGTGAAAAAGGAAAAGTTCTAAAACTCTTCTGACATTCAAGTGTTGTATAGAAACAAGGCATTGAGACCAACTGGAAGAATTTATTCTGTAAAGTCCTTATAAACTCTGACTGAGCTTCTGATATACAACACCTTTCTATTTTCCCTTATAGGCATCCTTAGGCATTTTCTAGCTTTGATTTAATTATCAGAAAGGAAAAAATAACATTCTGGTGAAATTTTTGTTTGAAAAATATCAACTGTGCATCACATCTTCAATAATAGTGTCTACAAATGAATTGCAATGATTTTTCCACCTCCTCAAGAATTATTACATGCTTTAACTGTTCACGATTCATAGACTGTAATTGCATTTTGCAAGGGGAGCTTTGCTTTCATTACTCCTGTTAGAGCCACGATTGACATGCCTGTGGAACACAGAGGGATTTGTAAAACTTTACAATGAAAAGGATATTAACTATTGAGTGGATTTAATCGATGTTACGAAATAATTTGGCCACGTTCAGCAGGTAAAATGCCAGCAGAGGAGAGACATGTGACCCGGTCCAGGGTGAATTACACTGGTTACTTGTACTAGACTCCTGGAAGATGACACTTGCTGAGAAATAAAATCACATTTTATTTATATAGCACTTCTCATGCATGAGCAATACAAAGTGATTTACGCAGTATGATATAAAGAATTTGTCCATTAAAAAAAAAAAATAGAAATAAAAATTAAAACCTTTCACACGATGGACTGTGAAACACCTAAACTGGATTTTGGTGGTGTCAGAAGACATTTTGATTTTCATTTTTGAGATTATTTTTACATCACATCACATATATAATAAAACATGTATAAGCATGAAAATAAGGATAGTTGAAATCATAAATTTCTATTTATTGGTCCCTCCTAAGCCCAAAAGCTAGAGAGAATCTCTAATGTAAGTATAGTAAAGCTGGGGTCTCAGGAGGTTGGAAAACAATTAAAGATAAGAGTGACAGGAATAAAAACAACATACAAAAGAGCTCATGAAAATACTGTAGTAAAATAAAATTGAATAAGACAAAATAGAATAGAATAAAAATTAATTTAAAAACTAAGTTAAATGAACTGCACTGGATTTGCCATATGAGACTAGCTTATAAACCTTATGTGACAGGGGGTTTCTGCCAAATGCTGCTGAATGGGGGGCATTGCATAGCGTTGCATGTCTTTATATGGTTCGTCAGTGACACCCACCATTCGCATTTAATGTGAAATATAAACCAACATACCACATTATATTCAACACCAACGTCAGCTCACCTGTAGTTACTCTCAGCATGCCCTGCAGACAGTGTTGAAAGCCTGTAAACAGTGGAACTAGAACAGTGAAACCTTTTCTTTACTAGATATCAATGCATCTGCTTTAATGTTCTGTAAAATACAAATACTGTACATTAAAAAAGAAGTTGGAGAAAAAGCATTTATGTTGACACATGAACACCACACTTACACTGACATGTCAGTGAAGTCCATTATGTCATACAGACTCTGCTGTTTATTACCTAAACAGAGATGCAATGTTTTAGAGTCAAAGACATAAGATGAGTTTTGGCTTGAGAGTAAAGTCGGCTAAATGTTGGATTACATCAAGCTAATCCAGGAGAAGAGCACGACTCTGACAGCTAACCAAAGTGGCAAATTTCTCTGCCTTGCGGTGCATTTACTTGTCATCTATCATGGTAATCTGACTAAAACAAACTCTAAATTACTGCATTGCAGCCTAGGGGAAAATCACACCAACACACCCAACTACAGCTGTGGGCCTGCTTAGCATTACAGAAGCATTGTGCTATTAACCAACAAGCAGTATTAGAGGAACACAGGGTGATGTAATTTCACCATGGGACACAAAACAAAGAATTAACAAATGACCAATCTAATTTGATCGTGCTGAGTCTAAACTAGTCACATGGGGAAGTGAACTACAACAGTGCCGGTTCATTAAACATCAGGAAAACATTTCTAAATGCCAATGTGTGACTAAGCAGTTACTAAAGTTATTATGAAACCAGTCATGGCAGATGTGACTTTGATTTGTGAACTGTGGAGAAAATGGATGGGTAAACGCACATCTGTTTTTTCAACAGCATATTCACAAATATCTTATCAGGCAATCACATGGCAGCATTCCAACATGTGAAGTTAAACTGAGCATCAGAATGAGGAGGAAAAGGGATTTAACAGACTTTGAACGTGGCATGGTTGCTGGTCTGAGTATTTACTTGGATTTTTACAAACATCCATCTCTGGGTTTTACAAGAATGGTCTGAAGAAGAGAGAATATGACATCTTCTTTAGAGTTTTCAAATGTTTATCTTTTACCTCGCACAGATCAACCATGTTGCCATCTTGCTGTTTGATGGTGAATAGAAAAGTGTTCAAACTCAGCAGTTTGTGCATGCTGTTGCCAGACGTACTTTTGAATGAAATCCATTTCTTTTACCTGCGCTTATGAGCATGTTTTCATGTTCAGGTCATTTGGATGATGAAATATATATGCTAAGTGTGCCAGCTTTGCACACCACCATTGTGAAGATTAATTATTTGTTAGACACACTTTTAGTTCTTCCTGCAAATCAGAGACGGAGCAGCACCTGGCTCAGTGACAACCAATGAACCTCCGTGTGGAGCCATAAGACTCCATGTTGGCTCAAATTTCCTCCCATAACGATGCAAATATTTTCAAAGTTCATTTTGCACACAACATAATCCAACACAGAATCTAGGTCCAGTGGCTGTGGCATACTTTTTTTGTTTTTCTTTTTTGCAGGTGCTTTGGGGGTGCTTACCACATTACTGATGGCACTCATAAATCCATCATTTCATGCCATACCAAGACCACAAATGATCCACAAACACATGCAGCCTATGGATGTTTGTATTGAACAACCATTCAGCACAACTTAATGGTCTATGTTAAAATGTATTATTCACCTATTATTCACCAAAGTCCATGTAGAATCTTACCTCAATACAACACTCAAACAAAAAAAGCAACAATTGAGCTATACCAATGCCGTCAAAGCCTGCACGGATGCATCCACACAATCCACTGGATTCAGAGTCCACCGGGGTCAGAGATATGGATACGAGTTTAAACAGGTCTATAATGGCATCCTGAAACTCCTGCATGGCCCTGATCCCATGGCCTTGTTCTTCTTTCCTTTGTAACAGCAGTGAACTTTCTAAAGTTCCCCAGACAGATTTTCCTCCCCGTTCTCCATAGTGATGGACCGTGCAGGATGCTCTCCATGTGTGGGGCTCAAAGCTGGCACCCCGTTTTAAACATTAGGCCTATCTGTCTCTGTTGAAAGAAAATGTTTCATCTCCACCAATAGCTTGTCAATGACAGGTCTTCCAAAACCCCTTAAGGTGTTGTGCTATTTGAACTGGCTTTCGGACACGCTGAGATTGAGAGGAATGTCCTAAGTACAGAAAATCAGATTGCTCTCATATTTCCGTCCACTTTTCCTCTGTGCACTTTTTTGATAAGGCAGTAATGACGGCCTCTCCAGGATCATCTGCCACTACAAGGTCAAACATCGGAGCCTATAGCTGATCTGATGGGAACTTAGTCGTTCGGAATTTTCAAAGAGTATGAGATGCAGGAAAAACTTCTCATCTACCACTGCTCTGGCCTGTGTTCTCCGATGTTAGTTTGACCGTCCAATGATGTCAAGTAGAAGTAGTTTGGATTGCTGGGAGAGGTTTTTTTGACTGGCATTATGCTGGCATGCCCACCGAATGTCAGACGACTTCTCAGTTTTATGCACTTTGCAGTTTGCTTGATTTCTTGGTCTTTCAGAAACATATCGTGTACCACTGATCCGAAAATAACTTGTACAGAATTTGTAGTGTTTTATGTAATCATGTGCATATTTCACCAAATTATTTTTCTAATTGGATTTTAATGTTTGTAACTAACATGTTAATTATGGAGGACCAGGAGAGAAATTGAAAAAACAATACAGCATTTTCACCGGACATGTAAAGCATTTGTATAGGTTGTAAAATAAAAAAATAAAAAATAAACAGTTTTTTTAGAAGCCAAAGTGTTTATTTTTTCATATGTGAGGTCAATTCTTACAGCACTATTCAATTGCACACTGAAGAGAGAGACAGAGAAAAAACCAAGCCTGTTACGGTTTCGGACTTGATGAAGTCTGAAAACTTCTCGGACCGGGTCGGGCTTGGGCCCAAACGAGTCGGGCCCAGGCCCAACTCTGGCCCATAAAATATGCCAGTACAGGGCTCTGCTTGTTTTTACAAGGACCAAGGTATAGATGAGTATTTCTTTAACAATCCACATATCATCACACTTTTTTAAGACTATTTGAGATCAGATTATTTTCTACAATACACTCATGTACAACAGCCACACAGTTACAGTCGGAGAAATATAGCGGGAAAGTCCAGAGGGAGAACATGCAAACTTCACATAGAAAAGTATCTGTCATATTTGGCACAAGTGGCCTTTTTGATGTGAAGAAACGGCCCTAACCATTACACATCCATGAAGCTCAGAGAAAAGAGCGAAATGCAACTTTAACATCTTCCCATATATTTAATTTGCATTACAAACAAAGATTCATGAAAGGCTTTTTCTGGCAAACTACAAAGTCAGGCAGTTGTCAGATATATTAGACAGCTCATTAGGTACCAACAGCTGTAGGTTGCGTCAGCTTCAACCTGCTGCTGAGGCAAAACCCTACATTTACAGCAGCAAACAAGGAACTTAAAGTGCAGCTTTGGTTCCATCGTGACAACCCGGAGAGCACCCAGTGTGGTCATCAGAGTGACAGCAACACTGACAAAATATACAGTGACTCAACACCCTCAATTGCACAAAATTCCTATACAAATTTAGACTTGAGGATGGAAAAGGACATTTTATAGATTTTCCTTAAATTATTTAGTGAAGCATTTAAAGTAAACCACACGCTAACACAGTTAAGGCTCTATTTTTCTGACTCTTACACTAAGGTATTTGTGTTGGTTAGTGTTTTCTTATGGCTTTATTTTCTAGAAGAAATGTACAACAAAGCAAAAACCACAAGCAGATTGTTGAACAATTGATGATTTATCGTTTCAGCCTCAATACAATGTGTGCAAACATAAGGATGCTTTGACATCTAATCAGTCAGATTTACTAAAATAGGACATGGTTAAATATTTTTATGAAGTAATATAAAAGTGAAAGCCTAAATGATCCACCTGTTATATGATTAATTGACGAGAAGTCAGGATAAAACAGATGAGTACAACTGGGAGCTGATCTGAGGATGCATGTTGCCCTCTGGAACAAATTTGTAGTGATGCTTTGAAAAAAAGAGCCAAAACATAGAATAATAAAATCCTAGTTGTACAACTTGGTGTTTCTGCTCTCCTTGATCTATGACGGCTTGGATTTAAGCCCACAAGATAGGAAATTTCACAGCCTCTGACTTTACCCCAATCAATCTTTTGATGTGCACCCTAACAGAACAGCCACGTTTCCAAGCAGAAAATGTGCTGCAAACAGATTTGCATGAGCTGATCTAAACTGATGGGTATATTCAGGTTCAAAATACCCCCCACCTCCATACACATACACACACACAGCTGTCACTTCTAGTGTTTAACAGTCATCATCTGGGTCCATTTGCAACAGTCGGCAGTGCTGAGGGAAATGCTGTTGAACTGTCATATTCATGCAGAATCTGACACCAAGTGTTCTGCTGAGGTGGAGAAGTGGAACGTAAAATAAAACTGAAATTAGATGCAAATCACTTGTTAAAATGCAACAGTCACTATGGTTCAAAATCCAGCTGGGTTTTGCACCTACAGTGTGTTTCTCAGCGTTGCTGCTTGCAACAGTTACCTCTCTCCTCTGCTTTCTTTAGACCTGCTTGGTTGCTGCATCGGAATCTATGGGGACAAATAAAGCATAGGTTCGCATGAAACATGCCGCACATTACAGCCGTTTATTGAAGGCAGGTACATACTTGGCAAGAATAGTGCAATCCAACTCAGCTCTTCAATTTAATTCTTTAAGTGAAGCAATAATTCACAATCATTGCAATGTGATCCAATTAAAGGGTGGGAGGGCTGGTGGCTGTGAACGTGGGCAGGTATGATTGACACCCTTCAAACTCTGAGCTGCCTGTAGCTACAAGCTAACTGAACTGCATTGAAGCAACCAGCTAACAGAGGTAGGTGGATTAAGCTTAGGCCTTCGCTGGCTAAAATCTGTGGTTGTCCTACTTGCTGCAGGATATCTGGCATCTCTACATCAAAATGACATACCCCTAAATAGGAAGAATTTCAAAATTAAATAGCCTAACAGAGGAGTTATAAATGAAGTTAAACGTGATCTATTAAACCTAAATGGCCTTTTAACCTTTGGCCTTTTAAAGCCTTTTTTGGGAGCTCCACGTACCTCACCATAGGTTCCTGATTGGTGCAGACTGAATCTGTTCCAGAGTAATGGGAGCATCAGGGTAAGAGGAGGCAGATGATGTGATGTACCCATCATGCCTGGTGCCTACTGTATGGGCAGCCTGATCTAGGGCTGCTGCAGTTGATCAGGTCTTGGTTCAGCAACATTATGTGCCAAAGAATGAAGTCAGTATCTTTTGTTTTGTTTTAACATCGCAAAAACTTTTCGACACAGTGCCACAGCCAAGGCTGCTTTAATATTTGAAGTTTTATTTTATGATTATTTTATTATTTTACTTTAACAATAACATTTTAGATCTTTGGCCTTTTCACTTACTGCATTGAAAACATAAATTTTGCCCAGTGTGGACAAGCTACATCTAAAAGCAGTCCAATGAAATATTAGTGGACCTGATAATTTTTTTGGTGGTGACTATTATTTTTGGCAGGGAGTATATAACTCTAAGTTTTTGCTGAAGAAATGTTCAAACCATATTGACTGCAAGTGCTTCATTAGCTTGTTCACTTCACACACTTCATAGGAGATGAAGAAGATATTTATTGGCATGATTGGGCAGCCAGCTTAGACACAAACTAAATTTAGTTTAACTTTATCTTTTGCCCCATGGTGGACACAGTAATGATACATCAATACTTTTTAATGATTTCTATCATCACAAGGTCATACATAGTAAACATATTTGGTGTAAATTTTGTTAAAAGACCAGCAGAAGAAGTCAGATTAAAGAAATTGGAATTATCTCCATTTATTTTTGGGTCAGGCTTTAAAGGGTAAAGGCAAATAATGCATCAACTTGATTTTTGGAATATATGATTTATATTTATTGTTTTAGTAATGTGTATTTGAGGTATCATTGACCATATAAATAGTCAAATCTCACAAAATCATACCAACTTTGCTATGAACCTGTGGTAAAATAGCTCAACTATTCAAATTAACAATGTTGATTCCATGTTTAGTTGCTATGTGCCTGAATGTGTGTGTCACATTATCATTAAGTTTTATGGTAGAATTGACTAAATAGGAATGCATTTCTTTACTGTATATATTTTATCTTTTTTGAAAAGTTGAACTAATCCTGCTCCTCTAAAGGAGAAATAATTCTTTGATTTTGATGACAGAAAAGCTGTGGTCGTTTAAAAAATGCATGCCTTCATGGATATCATAATACTGCCTCTTTTTGTACTTTCAAATGGCCAAAGCTGACATCCAGAGTAAAAATGGAGCCGGCTGCTGCTGAATGCATGTGTAGGCGTTCCACTGATGTTTCTGACACCTGTTTGATTTATTCCTCTTCCTCAGATTTGCCTTGCCAAGGACCCATACAGCAGCCTGGGTGGAGAATCCTGCCAGAGGTTGGGCCCTCACTGTGACAGACTGCAGATGCAGACCCTGCTACCATACAGTTTTAACTCCAGTTCTGGGAATATTTATGTTTGAACAGAAAAAAAGTTGACTGGATTTATTTATAGGCTACGAAGAAACCCATGGTGAGTCCTATAAATGTGTTAAAATGTCAGTCTAACAGACTCCAGCAAAGAATTACTAAAAAGTAAACTAAAAGAATGAGAGATGTTAGCAAAACATGACACAATATGCTTTTATTAAGCTGTCATTCCTTTTCTCATGAATCTGTTAATTCACTAGTTAGTTATTCCTTATTGCAAGTGTGTTAGTAATGGAGTTATTATAAAAATAACTAATTACTCAGAAAAGTAATGATTTGTTACTTAAAAAAAATTCAAATATGTCTCCCTTAAGGAGCTTTACCCGATATCACATCCTACTAGTTTAGTTAGCGACAGTGGCTATTTTTATTTAGCTTTGGCGTGACTCATTTTCTTTGCAGGATTAACTTTCGAAACGTCCAGATTCCGATCAGCCAGTAATAGTGTTCCCCATGGGATCTGGAATTAAGTTACAAAAGTTAAACCCATTAGCCGAGAAAGAGAGTCACACCAAAGCCAAAAAAAACTAGCCGCTATTGCTAACTAAACTAGCCGGACATGATATTGGGTACAGTTTCTTTAACATAACTAGCAAAATAAAAGGTAACAACTGATTAATTAAGGGACCAGGAATTTTCCAGAATAATCTATTTAAAAAATCTAGGGAACTATTCTGAGGATAATGGATGAGGTGACATCGGCTCCCACTCTCCTCCTCCTCCTTGTGTGTGTGTGTGTTTTGCTGCGCACAGCGACAAACGCTGGGTTTATACTTGCGTGTCGTCTGCTTCGTGGGGGTTACATGCACACCTCTTCCAGACCTGACTGCAGCCGGCTACGCAGATGCAGAGACGTGGAAGTTCTCCCCTGTGATTGGTCAGATTGTGATACTAGTTTCTGGATATCTGGCTACCTTTTAAACCGCGGGTAAAAGTGAAATAAAACTGCACTTTTAAAGATCTGACAACAGTTTACTTCACTGATCCTGCAGCTGCGTTGGTGACACAAAATCCACTGAGACGCCAGTAATGACTCGCGTCATTATCGGACTGTGCAGCTCATATAGCAGCTGCTATTAAAGACTGATCAATGCATGGAATCAATAGATTTTAAACTTGTATGTTGAAGCACTGAAAAAACTCCACCTGAGTTTATTGACCAGTACCAGCCTACTATGTCTGCGTATCTGGAAAAGACACCGCAACCCGGCGTGTTCAACTACACTGGAGTATAGAGGATCTGCGTAGCCTCCTCGGGTCCCACCGCACAGAGCCAGTGCTCAAGTATAAACCCAGCTTTACCCATATCTCCCCTGACATTTTATCATCATCAATTATCACATAACACAAAACTGAGCAGAATCATTATGAAACTCCATCACATCTTCTGCAGACAACTGCTGGCTCTAACGTGATGCTGCTTTATCCTTAGCTAGCACCAGCTAACAACTGAACACAACTTCCTCTACTCAAGTTTATTTTCCAGTTTCAGCTGTATCCCTCCACTTTCTCTTCAGCAGCAGCACAACATAGTCAGAACCAGAGATGGAAGTAATGGATTAGAAATACTTAAGTTAGTGTAATTTCAGTGCATTTTTTGGATACTTGTACTTTTAGTATTTTTTCAAAGTGTGTAATTTTACTCATACTCTAGTACAACGTATACCATGTGATATACTTTGCTAATTTTAAAATCATAAATTGCTACTGAGTACACCCATGCACCACATTTTAATCGTGATGAAAATAATGTAATACTGGATAGACTTGGTAAACTTGTGTGACAGAGAGGCGAGTATGTCTAGGCTATGTCTTACATGCCTGTTCAAGGTTTCAAAACTTCTCTGTCATTTTTTTTAACAAACTAAATTTCTGCTCGTCATTTCTATACCGGGCTGCACGGTGGTGTAGTGGTTAGCACTGCGGCCTCACAGTGAGAAGGTCGCGGGTTCAATTCCCAAGTTGGTCTGATCCTGGCTGAGGAGGGGTTTGACACCATGGCCCTCCTATGTGGAGTTTGCATATTCTCCCCGTGTATGCGTGGGTTCTCACCGGGTACTCCGCCTTCCTCCCACTGTCCAAAGACATGCATGTGAGGTTAAATGGGCACTCTAAATTCTCCCTGTGAGTGTGAGTGGTTGTCTGTCTCTCCGTGTTGGCCCTGCGACAGACTGACGACCTGTCCCCTTGACAGCTGGGATAGGCTCCAGCACACCCACGACCCACTTGGATTAAGCGGTTCAGAAAATGGATGGCATTTGTGCAAATGTTCTGTACATCTGAGATTTTGTTCATCTGAGAAAGGTGCTTTGAACATAGTTGTTTTATACAGGTGAATTGAATAAAATGCCGGCTATTGACAACACAATAAAACATCCTTCAGTTAAAAAGTAATTAATACTCTGAGTAGTTTTTGAGAAGAGTACTTTTGCTAAAGTATTTATTTTAGACAAGTAGCCTACTTTTACTCCCAATTGAGTACAATTTAAGCAATGTAACAGTACTTGTAGTTGAGTGCAAATTTTCAGTACTCTTTCCTATCTGGTCCGAACAAACGTGAAAGTTCAGATCGCCCATTATAAAAATGAATCTTTTCTTACAGTAGTAACACACTATCAGTAAGCGTCAGTAACAGTAATGGGCAGAGTAATTAGTTAGATTACCTGCTACTGAAAAAAGTAGCGCGGCAGCGTTTATTCTAACGCTGTTAATCCCATCAGTGATAAAGACAGATTCAAATACTTCTAGCGTACTTTAATGAGAGAGTCACTGAGGAATTTTGCAACATCTGGACCATTATAAACGTTTTTCGTTTTTGTGACCAGCTGACTCCAATGATCTCATAACGTGAGATCAAGAGGAAGACGAAGAAAGAGAAGTAGGGCAGTAAAAGCAGAGTTGGTGGACCTGTCGGTGCTGCAAGAGGAAAATCCTGCACATAGCATATAGCTTTTATAAAGCAGTGACAGTAGATGACGGGACCAAATGGGAGGATGAAGTAGCTGCTGGACCTTCCTGTCCTGTTTCTAAGTTAACACCAAAACAAACTTCTCTGTTAGACTGAATGAACTTACCTTACTATCAGAAAATTGCAACCTCCGCCTCAGTTTTCATCTCCTTCTCCCTCATGAATTATCTCCATCTGGTAGCAACTCTGATGTAAACCCTCCTTTTTCCGCGGTTATTAATCCTTTTTCATCCCTTAGTAATTTTTTCCCCCTCTCTTGGGGTAAAGATGGATGCTTCTCCACCATCCTGTAGGTGTTTAAGCCTACAAGGTGGTGTGCATCTTTTAACAATATATTTTAGAAAACTGATTACAGACTAACTTATTTCTGTAAGGAATTGTCTTTGGGATTGTCTCTGGTCACACAGACTTCCTCCTCCTGTTCACAGACATGCATGATAGGTTCGTTCTCTAAATCCTCTGTGGGAGTGAGTGCACCTGTGAATGGCTGTTTGTCGCTCTGCGTTGGGCCTGCGATGGTGTACCATGCCCTGGCCCAGCTAATGGTTGGGATAGGCTCCAGCCTTCCTGCGACCCTGAAATGGACTAAGCAGTAACAGAACACGAATGAATGAAAATGTGGTGAAGGATGGGCAGAGACGAAAGTACTCCCTCAGGATCACTGTGCTATTCAAGAATAAATAATCCTAAGGGAAAACACACAAGGCATAAGAAGCATTAAAAGAAATTAGATTGAAAAAAAATTATATATAAAAACACTATGTAGAAACTAATAAAAAATGAGTGTGACAAACCAGTAAGATTGACTTCTTATAAATATGTCAGAAACCAACACCTGGCTCTCCTGGTGTCTCAGCCTTCCACCGTGCAGAGGGGTTAACCCATGTAGATATTTTGACAGGCACAAAATGAATAGTAAAGACAGCCATTAACGCGCCCCTACAGCTGTCACAGTCTGGCTCTTATAACAGCCAAAAATCCCTAAACTAGTACAGCAAACTGCAGACCTCTCCCTGTCACAGCAACTCGGAATGAACCGTAAGCTTCCCATACCGGGTGCCAGTGACATACATCGATGAAACACAGCCATACAGGATTATTTTCCGATTGGTGCATACCTCATTTGTCATAAGGAAACACTAAGCTGGTAAAAACCTAATTGGGATAGAAAGGTCTTAGACTGGATGTCTTGTATTTTTCCTTCATAATGTATGAAAAAAGAAAAATCCACGTACAGATTTGTACTGAAACATACATGTAAAAGACCTGATCATGCTTTGTTTCTTTGTGCTGTAGTTGGAGGACGATTATGACATCATCATAGCTAAACCTCATTTGTGCTCTTGCTTACTGGAGATATTCTAAACCAAATGTCCACTTGCCCGCTTGCAGAACTAAAACTCTGAGGAGACTCTTATCTGGTTTCCTCAAGGCTCGAAAAAAAGACCAGCTAGCGTTTAGCAGAGTTGCAGTGACCTGGAGTAGATGGTTGAATTCAGGCTATAAATCCTCATAATGATGTTTTGCACTGTGTTTACGCAGCACTCTTTGTGCAGCTTTAATATTTCAGCAGTTGTCTGTCTGAGCACCTCTGAATGCACAGTCAAAGATTGCATAGAGGTCACTTTCCTTCACTGAATGCTGCATTTGAATACATGAAATGATGTGTAAACGCTGTGCATACTGTAGGTGTACTTTGTGAGAAGAACTTCTGTAACCTTTAGACTTTTATTGTCTTTATTCAGAAAAGCAGACACTGCATAAGACTTTAGCAGCAGCACATCTCCTTTACTTACATTGTTGGCTTAAAGAGAAAAAAAGTTTCAAATATTGCTAAAGCCAAAATCCTGGAAAAGACTGCAATTGTGACGGCTAAAAATACAAACAACAGACAAAGGAGAGCTATGATATGGGTGTAAGATCCTGGCCATTAAATGTTTAAATTAGAATACATGCCGGTTTACATGCAGATAATAGATCCCTCTATAGATGTCAGGAGGGAATAAAACCTTTATGCAGCATTGTTTGAGTTCATACGTAAACAGTTGGCTTATGCATGTTAGAACTAAAGAGCTCCATGTAAAAACATTGCGGCACTGTTACAATTCTAGCTAAATTTAATTTACTTAGAGTAGGGACATATGGAGCTGGCAGACATAAACAGTTACCGGGTAATAATTGGCATTGTGATTGTCATCTTTGGAGATAACTAAGGGGCGTCCTGCAGGCCACTGGTAACAGGTAAATGAAATTAGTTTTTAATATCCCATACAAATGAGCCGTGCATTCTGGTCTCAGATGCCGGGGGCATCTTCCCAGCGCCCTGATTGACAGATGCTGGATCACCGCACAGCGTACGCGAGGCAAACAGAGCAGAAATCATTCTAACTGAAACAAACCATGTGGATGCTAGGATGTGAACACCCCCAATGCTGTAACTTTCTGGCAGTAGATTAAGTTTCCACGTTATTCTTACGGTGGAAATGTTGTAGCAGGAAAGGATTCAGCAGACATGCATGGGTGCGATGTGAACACACCATCAGGGAGAACGGGAGACTCAGTCAGCTGAGAGTTTTGTAGCAACGGTGTATCTGTTAGCTCCAGCTGTCTCTGGTAGAAGATTGGAAATATACCAGGTGAATAATGAGACAAAGTTTGGGAGTTATCCTGGATTCTGTACCACGACAGCTCTGCATAAAATGAGTCCACCGATCTACATCCGTTCAGTGATCAATGAGCCAATCGCAGTGGTTCAAACTATCAAAAACTGATACAGTAATCATTTGTTAGATACTTGTGCATTTTTTTATCCCAGTTGCATAAAATTAGTCAGGTTCCATCCATATCTCTCAAACTGCACATAACCAACCAGCATCTTACACACAAATCATCTTTCTTTGGGGAAGAAAACTTTATTTAAATATAATGCTCCTAGAAAGTAGACGAGTAAACAAATTTTTCAATTTTTGGACCCTTAGTCTGTTCAACAAACCCTCCTTTTCTGTTTTGACTGGCATCTTTTTTTTAAATTCCCCTCCAGGGTGTGTTTATTTACTCGGCTGCTAAATTGATTGATCCAAGCTGAAATATTTTCATGTCATCCTTATCTTATCATTGAAATCTAATCAAATTGGCAACAGCAACTGGGGTCTGCCTTTGGTGACAGGAAGTAAGAATCGGGTAAAGAATGGGACAGCTGAAGCCCTGCAGGCTCGCAGGCATGGACAGTATTTAATCTGAAGAGAATACTGAAGGCAGCCATGGCTTCACTCCTCCATGCTGCCAGGGTGTTCTGCCTTTGCCTACTTCAAGATATTGCGTAAACATTATTAAACAGTAGGACAGCGTTGTCTGAAATTAATACTTTCTCCCTCAAATTTGAACTTTGTGTACCAAACAGCAGGCGTGTAACTCTGGTCCTCGAGGGCCACAATCCTGAAAAGTTCAGACGTCTCCTCGATCCAACAAACCCGTTCTTAATAAAACCAAATGGCTCTTACAAACAGTTTGTTACCAGGTTCAGCATTTATCAGACACGTGTATCCAATTTAGGTGTGCTGCCACAAGAAACCCTCCAAACCTGCAGAACGGCTGGCCGACTGACTTTGGACACCCCTGCAAATTTAGGCACCAGGAGTTAGTGAGACTGCCTTTGAACAACTGATGACATTACCAATTTGATTCAAGTTAAAGCTGAATTTCTTGCAATAAATGTAAATTTTATGCTTAGAAATATTGGTAAAGTCCAAAAGGGAAAGAAATTTTTAAAGCATGATTTATAAAAGTGCATAGAGTGATTTGCTTCAGTAAAAAGAAAGTAAAACATAATAGTCAATTTGCGCCATAATGGTCTATGAACCAGACAAAGTGAGGTGGAATTTTAATAAACAAAACCGTAAGCACTTACAGTAGTTACTGCTAACAAAAACTAGATGCTATTTACTCTAGAAATTGAATGGACACAAAAACTGTTAGAAGGGAATTTAATTAAGACAACGGTGGGCTACAGGTGCTTTAAGGCAATTTTTTTTTTTACAGAACCTAAATAACTCAAACTTCTGAAACAGAGTGCCCTCTAGTGAGAAGCCACAGCGAAATCGTGAATAACTCCGTAATAAATCTGTAATGTACTGTAGTTCTTGCTCAAACTGTTTCAGAAGGGCAAAATACTTCTGAGTGCAACGAGCATTGTTTGTTGCAGATAAAGCATGCACTACTTCAGATCATCCCTTCTGGAAAACAAATGCGAAAAGACCTTAACACTGGTTTAACTCTTCCTACCCTGAAAAAGGCTTTAATTTTTCCTTGAAATAAAAGCATAATGCTCAGGACGTTCAAATTAAGTTTCGATTCTCAATATTTTAATACTATTTGAAATCCAGACACTTAAAACTTTCAGACTCCTAGAGATGTAAAATACATTTCTCAACGTCTGAGTGTTTGGTTGAGGCTATCTGAAGGTATTTTTGCTGACAGCCTAACACACCCGGGACCATTAGATTAGAGGAAATGCTAAATGTTTGCCACAGCACTGGCTGTATGCGCATATTCATTCCTCAATGAGTTTTCTCGTTCCACTATAATAAACTCACAGATGGGAAAGATGTGCCCGGGTCATCATCACCAACAATATGGGATAAGATAGTCCCTTCAATAATGCAATATTACAGCAATATCGGACGGTGTCAGGACACTGCTCCTTCAACATCTACAACATCCCAAAAATAGCATTGATTTCCATCGAGCATTTATTCTCCATATGTGTGAATAATCTGTGGAACTGCTGTGGGCGATAGTTGGCGATACAGAGGCAATTACACGGTAATACATTCAGTCTCAGGCCAAGAGAAACATAATTGTAGAGTGACTGCTTGCCTGAGGTCCAGAATATTGTATATTGTGACTGTGATTATACACACTTGGCACAGAATGGTGTCATTACCCATTTAAAATCAGCATATGAATGACTGACATCAAGATATAAGACTTCAGATCATGGCTCTGATTGTGCTGTAATGTTTGTCTGTGTCACTTTCAAAACCCCCTTTTTGTTTTCCTGCTGGCCAGTTGACTGCGAAAAAAAGAAAAGAATGACCCCCCCCCCGTGATGTTGTTTGAATAAAATGTAAATGTCGGGAAAAGAACGCCCAAAAGAAAATGAGGTATTCAAAGAAAACAGCGAGAGCTTTGGTTCATTTCAGTTTTACCTGCCAGGCATTTAACTGACAGTAATTTCCATCTGCCCTTCATGAAATAACATTCAGTTGGAAAACCACTGATTGGTGACAAAGACAAACTCTGTGCTCAATAATAAAAGCCTGTTCACAAGGGGTTTGTCTCTGGAGAGGCTGTTTACAAGACAGAGGTGAGATGTGGAAGGGGAAAAGCTGCTATGTTTGGTGAAAGTGAACGAGACATGATGTGTAAGGATCAATGGCAGAGAGCAGAAAGAGGTCAGAGGACCAGCCGTTCATACTTGGATGAGGAATGACTCAGACATTACAGAAGATTTCTGCATTTCTTCATATTGTGTAAAATTCATATCAAATCCTTTTTATCCATAAATATCCATAATATTTCCGCATAATTATCTTGTTATCTGCAGTACAAATCAGCAGGCTGTTGTTAGGTCATTCAGACACTACATTTTCACATGTAAAATAAAATTTTATTCAAATTAATGTCTTTAAGTTATCCGCTGTAAAATGCAGAAAAGGGATTATAGTTAGTTAGTTAGTTAGTTAGTTAGTTAGTTAATTAGTTTATTTTGAACAGTAACACACATATATTCAGGAACAAACAAACAAACAAACAAAAAAAAAGCAACAACAAATCAAACACAAAACAAATCAAAACACCAATTTTATAATTCCGCCTCTGTTCAAAAAGGAGTGGGAAGAAGACCATGCTTATCTAGTCCCACCCCTTTTTTTTATAATCTATAATCTACGTTCCTCCCCTTCCTCCTCATAGACATCATCACAATCATCACCACTACCATCA
>JBBBVT010000021.1:21291572-21302061 GCA_037177035.1 Craterocephalus eyresii
TCAAACACCCACAATATATACCCAAGCCCCAATAAAGACCCTTGAACTTCAACTCTCGGTCTCAGATTATCTGTTCCTGGGGTGTCCAGCACATTTGGCTCTTTAACGTTCCTGTGGAGCATAACAGTCAGCCCTCCTTGTGACTCGCCACCTGCTCCTTGTTTCTAATTAGGACTTGTAATCTCTTTTCTACAGTTCAAGTATCCTGTGGAATTACTTGGTCTCTGTCAGATCTTCTGTAAATATCCAGATACATCTCACCTGTCTCTTTCCTTAACTGCTTTACCTCCCAGTTTAGATTTTGCTTGTTCATTAAAGTTGTGGAATTATATCCCCCTGCTTGTCTGGATTTTTTCAATCATCAATCTCTGATGCTGGAGGTGGCACTCTAACATGACCAGGCACTTTGAAACTCTGCAGCAGGACATCCATTATATGAGAATATCTCATTCTAAAAATCTGTATGGTCTTGTCTGTGGTTGCTGGATAAAGGGTGATGGATGAAGGTGGTTGCCTCGGATCATGGCTTCTGCTCATTTTATGTCACTCTGTCATTCTTATTCAGTTTATGGAGCACTTGGATTACTCCCTGTTGTGACTACAGGGTCATGCTCGGTGTGTATCTGTTACACTTTCATCATTTCTCACAGACATTTCATCTCACATGCTGCTTTGCCTCCAAAACTCAACAAATTTGAGGGATTTTTAACGTTTTACCATTTACTAGTGTTTTGCTGGCGTCTCTTTAGTAATATTCATGAGGATAGATTCCAAAACCCCAACACAAGCGATCAGAATCTCATCAAAAACACAAACACCCACATTATATCTACCCAACAATTGTGACTCTTGTAGTATCTGAACATGCTCCCAATTTAAAGCTTGTCTTTTCATTCCAAAGTATTTTCACATCTATTTGAAAGCTCTGAATCTTCTATTCCTCCCTAAGGTGGGTGTAGGGATGAATCACGGTCTCAGCACACATCTCAGACAGAACGCTGATTAGAGGCACTAATCTGCAATAAAGAATATTCATGCGACTGTAAGTGATCGCAGGAGCGAAGCAGAGCTGCTGTTGCAGGTACAAATGAATAGCGAAACAGCCATTGTTTTTGCTGTTACTGCGAGAGAGCTGCCGACTACAGATGCCTGTGCACACTGTGAGGAGATTGAGGACTCCAGGCTGTCCAATTAACTCTTTCTAAGTACTCTTTGGGATGTTTCTTTGCAGGCATACAAGTATTTTAAATAGGTATATATTATTGTTGCTTTTCATTAGATAAAGGATAAGTAGACAAAGCTTATAGCAAAGCCAACTTTTTTCTTGCTACCAAAAGGAACTTAATTACACTGCAATTGTCATGGGACATAAATATTTACTAGCTCAAAAACTGAAGTTGAAGAAAAGCTAATTAAAGTAAAGCTCAGTCTTTTTGGCAACATATAAAGTTACAAATAAAATCAACTGCAAATGAAGGAGAAATGAACATAAAAAAAGCTGCAAAGTCAAGAAAAATGGGAAAAGTTAAGAATAAGATTAAGGTGAGTCAGAGCAGAGGATGGGAGTGAAAAAAGGTTAGTCAATGCTGCCCTCAGGCAACAGGAGATTTAAAAAGTTAACCTGCTTCCTGATTCTATTTGTCCCTGTCAAGCCTTTTGTCTTTTGTACATTTTGTGCCAGTCCTGTTGTGCAGACAAGCAAGAAAAGTTTTAAAAACCTTTTCCATTTCTGCATAACTTTCATGCGTTCGCACTGAAGGTGCCAGCGGGAGGAGGTGCAGTTCACCCTCTTGAGCATGGCCATTAAGTCTGTCCCCATTAGTGCTAAAATCAGATGTGACAGAGAGGAGACTAAACTAGCAGTGCAGCCCAGCATCAATCACAGGAACAAGATTCAAACAAAGAATCCAATTCAACTTGCTCTGAGGACCGGCTCTATAACAACCAAGTCAGAACATAAGATCATCAGGTTAGTGTCACAAACATTTGGTCTATAGCAACATCTCGGCAGCAAATGTGTGACTCCATCATAGTTTAACAATAAACATCTGTACAACCTCAGATGGTAATGTATGTCTACAGTGGGTTGTCGTTTTATGTTTTACATTAACAGGGACTCTATGTAATTGCTTTGTTTTTGAACTAGCGACTGCCATCTATGGCTCTTAGCAGCACTGCAGCCTCCACAGTTAGCTCCTGCATGACAACGTGGACCTATTTTCTAGCATGAAATCTGATCATTTACTCACCCAGACAGTTTTGGTGTAACTGTAACTCCTTTGGGGGTTATTTAGATCCACTCGGGATCAGCGTACATCCAATTTAATGGGAGTGAACCGGGCCAGCTCGCACAGCCTCTACATTCGGTAATTTTTGCCACAAAACTCCTTCATTTCACCAATGTTTTGTTATGAATCGCTGGTCCGATCCCTCTGTGAACATCAGCGTAGCTTGGAGTTGTGTTTCTGTGGTGGTTCGTCATTATTTACAGCCATTAACTTTGAGTAAGGATTTCGATGACGTCACTTCTGGGCCGCGTCTCAGTGCCTGTAATGGCTGTAAGTAATGACGGATTGCCACAAAAGTGCAACTCCAAGTTGCATGGAGCTCACAGAGGGATTGGACCAGCGATTCGTAACAAACTAGTAAAATGAAGGAATTTTGTGGCAGAAATTGCCTTATTATCACTGACCCGTAACCATTTCACATTGGACGAGCAGTATGGAGGAATATTGAAAAGTTTTTGTGGACTTCACCGGGCTCTATTTAGCATCGTTGTAGCCGCAGGGAATTAAGATGTAAACCTCCCGATATCTCCGGCTACATGATGAATATCAAGAAAGTGTTCCAACGTCTCAATCAGCATGAGAGTGAGTAAACAAATGAAGGCACATCATTCTGAGGGCGGAGTATTCCTTTAAGTCTTAAACAATTGTTTGTGTAACATATCATTTCCAACATTCCATGTCACCTCCATCACAACATGTATTATTACACAAAATTGACTTAAAAAAAACAGCACTAATGCATTTTGGGTCAAAGTTCATTCCTGGTATTGAAAAAATAATGACAAATGAAATTGACTGAAAGACTTAAAGATGCATTCATAACTTTCCGATCTGGAAACTCGCCTTTCCGTTCTCGTTTGATGGTAACTATTATGTGCATTTCCGGAACCATTGCTGCTCAGCAATGACACATGGCTGAGAAACCATAACACAAGTGTTTCGTCAGGGAAGCCGTGTAACTTTGCTCTGAGTTTCGCAACAAGTGGATATGAACACACCAGCCGTTTGAATGCAAAACATGGCTGATTCAGCAAGAAGCACAAATATACATTATCAGAAGAAGAAAAGCGATGAAAAGAAAGAGAGAAAGACAGAACAGCATATAAGACAAGAGTCCGTATAAGACTGGGATGCAAAATAGATGCTGTATTAGCCATCAACAGGGTGATCATCACTGAGAAAACTGAAAAAATTCAGTAATTCGTCTTAAATAATTTTATTTAATGATTTCATTACAACCACTATTAGAAAGTGTTTCTAAACATAATGAGGAATTAAGACATGTTAAATTAACTTTGAAAAAAGGTTTCTCCTAAATTTTGCAGACCAAATTAGACCATAGTAGGAGAATGACACATAAAAAGGCTGACAGCTTCATCTCAAGAGAACACAATTAAAAACAACAAAAAAGGCTCTGATGTTTTATGTTGTTGAAGTGGTGACATAAGTAAAGAGAATGGATCTGGATGCTTGTAGTGGAGAGGTGGCAAATGCTTCTGATGAGGCTCCTCTGGAATCCGAATGAAGAGGTGATGAGGAGGAGGCAGGTTGTGTGAAAGATAAGTGTGATGGAAGAATGACAGAACAGTGGAAGGTTTTAAAGAACAGGGATCAGAATGATTGGCTTGATAAGTAGTAGGCAAAAAGCTCACTGGACCACAGTTGTAATGACAGAATTAAGAATGAGGTGAGCTTGACAGTGTGGGAAAGAGAAGTGACGAAGAGTAGCTGGATGAAAAGCCCAAACTCCACATAATGAAGGCAGATGGAAGCTGAAGGATCTCCCTTACTGAACCTCTGTATCCATTTTATAAAAACATTAGATTTATCGTTTATTTAATGTTTATTTCACTCTGAGTTTGGGTGTTCTTTGGGAAAATAAATGTATTTTCTTTAAGAAACACTTCAGACATATCCAAACCTCTGAAGAAAAATAGTAAATGAAAGCTTCAAGGGACCACTTGAAAAGTGAATTCCTTTAAATTCATCTGAAAAAAGGATTAATGTAATGATGAAAAAGAAAAACATATCCAAGCAGTTTGAAGAAGATTGAAAAACTGGTGTTTTGATTCACTATTTTTACATTATGATTGCTAACAGTGTATGAGAACCAGACTGAAAAAATAAACAAAACCGGAGGTAGTTTTGGGCTACTAAGCATAGTGCTGTAGACACTTTTAGGCCCTGATCTAGTAAAGCTTGGCATGTACTAAAACAGGTGCAAATGGGTTTGCACACTCTAAAATTGACCCCAGGTGATCTATCAAAACCGCAAACAGAGGATTGCGCCTGATATCCTGGCAAAATAGCGCCACTTTCCAATTTGCGTTTCTGCTGCTGCTGAATATGCAATATGGACGTTCCGGCCAGAACGTGTGTATTGTTGGGAGGGGACTATGCAAATAAATCACATTGTGCAGCAGTGTGATCTATGAAGTCTGCATCGAGTTTACGGTGGATATGTTTGCGCTAAAAATAGTGCGTCTGAAAAGCAGGTGCTAATTGGCAGAACAGTATAAGCACTATGGCTGCAGCAATAATTTTAACGAGGAGGCACAGAAACAATGAAAGGCGACAGAGAATGCATTTCATCGTGTTTCTCTGATTATTCAACCACAGAGCGCGTTCTAAATGGCAGCAATGTTGATATCCAGTTGCTAACATGATAGAGTGTGTAAAGTGAGACTTAGCTGTTATGTTTAGCAGCTTACTGGCTAATCTGATGAGAAATGATGGTGCCTGGATCTTATAATAAATACCACTGTGTTATCTAACATGCAGGTCAGAAACACCGTTTTATGACTGGAGAGTTACATAGCGCTACTCTGGTTCTCTTTCACTGAAATGGACTGAATTGAAGTGTACCTTTGAAAGTACCTTGATATGAGTGTGTTGTGAACTGGTTCCTAGAAAGCTGAACTGAATTGGGCTGAATTGAAGAGTAAATTACCTTGGGTTATTTTAGCCCATGGACGGGATTGTTCATAGGGACTTTTTTTACTGCTCATCCTCTAAGTTTTATTTAGTGTCATAGTAGTTCGGAAATTAGGTCTAGATCTTGAATATATGTGAGAAACCTCACATTTTCTTGAGTTTTTGGAAAATAAACATCTCTGATCCATTTTTCAGAAAAAGGGGGTTTCTGATCCTTCTAGGACAGAAGAATGATGAGCCTTGTAATCAGTAATGTAAAGGCTATTACCACTCTGATATGCCGTCTGATAGAACAGGATTCAGGATTATGTCAAGAGATGAGTGTATTAAGTTCAATACATTGGTTTCCCATTGGTCATCCATCATGGTTAATCTCTCCCAGTTCCTTCTAACATCCAAAAGAATGTGTGGAATGATGTCCAATAAGCATTTATAAAGGTTGAGGCAGCGATTTTCCCAAAGTGGTGACGAATGGTGAGGATAGCAAAGGTCTTTATAAATAGTTCTAATGAAAATAGAATAATGTCATCTGCATATAAAGATATTTTATACATAAGACTCCATGCCTTATGGAACAAACATAATCAAATCCAGTGTTTTACTAGCTGAAAATGGGTATATCCATTGAACTCTGTGTGAAAAAGTGGTCTAATATTTGAACTAGAGAGTTAAAAACATGGCCACAGACATAATTCCTAGTATCTAGCAGAGAAAAGGAATGACATGAGGCTTGTTGAAGCAGGCCTTTCCTCTTTATCGCTTTTCGACAGTAATTACATCTTGACATATTGTTGGGGGCAACCACTGATGCAAACCTTTTATATAATTTAGAGGTATATCCATCAGGCCCTGACATTTTTTTAATTTAATAGCTATCAGGATTACTTGACAAGAAAAATAGCTGGCAGAGTGAGGCAATCAGAAATGTGATTCACTTTAGACATATTACCATCATATTCAGATTTATAAAAGTAATCATGATACTGCTTGTAGTTCTTCATCTCACTGCGATGGGTGATGATCTCACCGGCATCACTTGAAGTTTTTGGTATTAGTCTAGAAGACAGAGCCTGACAAGCTTGTTTAGGTAAAAGTTTGAATTCATTTTCACCAGAATCATAAATGTTAAATATGGTTTTGGTGAGTAAGTACCACAGATGGAATTGTCAGTGAAATGTAGATTGTGCTCTGACTGCAGTTGCAACCTCTCATGAGGAGAGTTTTCAATCACTGCAATAGATTGTGAAATGTTATCCACTTTAGAGTCCTTTTCTTTTTTTTTATTCTTGAAGAATTCACAATTAATTGGCAGTGGAGATGGGCTTTGAGGGTCTCCCAAAGGGTGGTGTGGGATATTTCTGCAGTGTCATTAGTGTCAAGGAAGAGTGAAATCCGAGTGCAGACATCTTGAGTGAACAGCTCATCCTCAAGAAGTAGAGGATTAAGTTTCCAGGTGTGAGTGGGTTGATAAGAGCTATCTGAAATGAGACTGCTCCATGATCTGATATACTTATACTGTTATATGTGCAGGTGGTAACACCACTATCTATCAGAAAATAATCTATGCAGGTGAGGGTTAGAGCAAAGGGGAAATGCATGTGGTTTCACATTAAATAAATCAATAAAATCTTATTAATTTTGGCTGACTTGGTTAGAATCCTCTCTACTTATCTCTCTACTTCTATAGGACAATCAGACCATAATCTGGTTCTTCTCAACTCCACCTACAGTCCCATTGTTCAGCAGCAACCAGTTATCTCACAGACATTAAAACCTGTTGTAATGAAGCTGAGGATGCTCTGAGAGGCTACAGGCTGGAATGTCCTCAGAGAACCACATGCATATGGCATCAATACAGTGACTGAGTGCCTCACATATTATATCAATTTGTGTGTGTGGAAAGTATCATCCCAGCAACAGTGAGGCACTCTCCTACTGACAAACCCTGGATCACCAGTGACCTGAAAAAGCTGTCGAACAACGAGGAGACAAGCAGTCGTTGAATACAACACAAAAACAAGCTAAAACACAGATTAAGAAGTGCAAGAACTGTAGGAAGAAGTTAGAGAGTCAGCCTCAGCTCCATGATAGATGTTAACACAGCCTCTTCTCTCTCCAAATCAGAACATACTGATATGTCCTCTGGCTCCACCTCTGTCTCCTGCAGTAAGGTGAAGAGGCAGCTTCAGAAACTGATCCAGAATGAGGCTGTAGGTCCGGATGGTGTCCAGATGTTCTGAAAACCTGCTCACAACAGCTTGGTTGGATTCTTTAGCACCTTTTCAACATCAGCCTGGGTTCGAAAATATTTCCTGCGCTGTGGTACATCTTGCCACGCTCCAGCGCCTAAAACATCCCAACCATCTGAACACAAAAAGGGAGACCAGTCACACTAACATCTGGAGTCCTGAAAATCCAGCAGATAATGCTATTGGGCCACCTCAAAAAGTAAGTGAACACCTTTCAGAATCCATTTGTTTGCATATCTTTACGTGTTTGGGGTGGAAGATGCCATACTTGCTTCAGAGAGGCCACTCTCCTCTGGAGCAATCAGGAAGTACTTCAAGGATCATGTTTTGTTTTTTTTATTTATCAAGTCATTTTAATACAATTCAGCTGTTCTTTTTTGCGAGAAACTCCATAAATTCCAGGTGGAAACATTCTCATGCAGCTGGATTTGATTACAGAACAAATATACCAAAGTTTATGAGACTGGAAGGTTGTGTGTCTGAGATGGTGGTCAACAGCTCAGCTATACCTCAAGGCACTGTACTCTCACTGTTTCAACTCACACTGCACACCCCAGACTTTGCAGAAATACTCTAATCACTATGGAGTGTTGCCGTCTATCAGTGATGGATAAAGAGCTACTGTAAATAAAGAGCTGGGTAGTCAAGTTGTGAGATGGTGCAGAAACAATCGCCTCATCTTGAACACAAACCAAACAAAAGAGATGATTGTTGACTTCAGGAGGAGCAGGAGTAAATAAAGCTCTGTCTACATCCCAGGGGAAAAGGTGGGGGTAGTGGAGGAGTGCAAGCCCCTCAGAGTTCAGCTGGGCAGCAGGCTACATTTAAATGCAACACAGAAACATCTAGAAGAAAGAACAGAGATTTTAGCTGTTTAAGGAGGCTAACATTGTTGAATGTCTGCTGTAATGTGCTGCATATATTCTATGAGTCTGTTGTGGAAAGTGCAATCAGCTGGGCAGCTTCTGCTGGGACAGCAGCATCTGAACCAGAGACTAGAAGTTGAACAAACTGATGGAGAAGGCTGGTGCTGTGCTGAGCTGATTGTCCTGATGAAATGCTGAACAAGCTGCTGAAAATAATGGATGATTCTTCACATCCTCCACACAACACAGTGAGGAAACAAACTTTGTTAGGGAGAGACTTCTTAAAATCCAATGCAAGATAGAAAAGTACCAGAGATCATCCCTGCCAACACACGTCACCCTATGGAAAAAGGCATTATCTTCTACTTAGAACCATGAATGAATGAATAAAAAACCTATTACAACACTGCAATTCCCGTCTGGGACTGATGGTGTATTTTCCATTTAATTTTCATTTCACTAATCCATTTACACCCATGTATTCAAACACTGAAAAAAAGAAAAAAAAGTTTCTCATATTGGTGTTATGGCTCTGCCCGGTGCATTTTTGCACCTGTCACCCGTGGGGCCTCCATACTCGCGTCACAGGACACACGTTCCTAGAATGTGTTATGCATGGTTTAAGAGTACATACAGACTACAGTAGTAATAATAATATAAACACAAACTTATTCGTAACAATAATCAAACAAACAGAATGTTCATGCCTCTCAGTAGGCAAGGCAAGTTTATTTGTGTAGCACATTTCCAAGTTCAAGATTATTAAAGTGCTTTAAATAAAACATTAAAAGCAGAAATGCAAGAAAAAAATACAATAAAATCATTTAAACACAAAGTCATTAAAAATTGATTAAAAGCAAGAGAAGTTAAAAGATACCATGCAGTAAATACCTCAAGTTAGACTGTTCCTGCTGGAGACTGTGCAGGCGGTGTTCATGTGCGGTCGGGGCCTATGGAACAAGTGATCCAGCCTCCCTTGCTCTGGACAGTTATCTCCTCTATCCACTTAAAAAGTTCCTCCATGTGAGAGTGAGCAATGCGCTGTCAACTTGCTGGTCTTCAAAGGCTAATTCCTGTTAGCATGTACTCATCATGATTACATTCAGGACTTTCTGCACCTGCTGCACCAGTGGAGTAGATTTTTTATTGATCATTCCCACATTTACTAGGTTTTCATGCTTGTCCACATCATTTAAGTCTCGAAATAACATACTGTTAATTTAATTTGTCAAGATTTTAACAAAGCTCTCCCAGTCTGCAGAGTACTCCATTATGCTGCCCAACTGGAACTGCGCGGCTGTGGGTTTCGCACTATAATGAAGAAAAGACTCTTGAGCTGTAACTGGTGCAGTCAAACTGAGCTGTAAATAATTTAGGAATTGCATTGCATGACTCATCCCACATTCGCAGAACACCTTGATATTTTACAGTTCGTTAGCATGTGTTCTTAAGTCTTGCATATTATACTTATATACAAGTAGAAAACTGGAAAGTTTGGGAAACAATCACTCGTTCTCCTGGTTTAAAAAGACATTTACAATATTTATTCCTGCCTGGCAGCTGTCGGCTTAAGGCGAGCAGAAACCAGTATGGGACCAATTTTCAGCCCGGGTGTTTCTTGTCCGAGACTGCCTTTCCTTTTCATACAGCATGAGGGAAACTGGATAAGTTAAACATTTCACTTTTTGCCGTTTGGTATTATTTTTCAACTAGGGTGTTTTAAAATGAACATTGAGTTTAAATAAGGCTGACTATTTCATTTCAATTGAATCTGCCTCCTGGTTTCTGGACTTTCGTCTTTGTGGTTGTGAAGTTATCTTTTATGAACATAAATATTTAGTATTATAATAATGGAGAACAATGAAGTTTCAATCTACAGTGTAAATATAAGAAGTTTCCAAACAAACAGATGTCATGTACAAACCTTATGTGATTGTATTTTATGAAAAAATGTATTGTTGCATACTGAACACTGATAAAGTTTAAAACTTGCCTAAAAGTGATCAGACTTAAAGGGGCTAAAAGCGAAATTCATTGTTTTCACCCTGAAGGAATTAAAAAATCTTTTTGTGAACAACCGGGTGTGTATTTTCATCTGGAGTATAGCGCGACGTCACACAGCGCCTCTGTGTGTTGATCTCCAGCTCTGTGT
>JBBBVT010000021.1:21328884-21340106 GCA_037177035.1 Craterocephalus eyresii
TGTTGTATGTAAAGCGCTTTGAATTGTCTTGGACCTGAAAAGCGCTATATAAATAAACTTGCCTTGCCTTGCCTTATCTCGCCTCTTTGTCTCCTAGGCAGTTTCATAAATGGACGTGAAAAAAGAACATTATTCTGTCTGCAGGGTCAAAACTGAGAAACATCACAAGCCTGGAGATGAAATAACATTTTGGCCAGAGCTGTATTTCTTTATTTATTTCATTTTTGAGTCTGACCACATCAGTTAGCAAATGTAACCCAGAAATTCAGAGGGCTGCTCTGCTGGAGCGTAACAACATCCTCTGCTGTTTCACCCATCCAGAGAACTGTCCTGATTAATTGCCATACTTAGGATGTGTGGACTGGAAGAAAGACATGCACTCCTCACCCTCGGGAAGTGAGAGGAAGGGGTGGCTACAGGACTGTTTGTGTCTGCGAAGCAAAATATGGTCAAAATGGATTTCTACTCCTGTTGGCTTCTCATTAACTAATTGATTTTGTAACTAGGACAAAAAGACAAGAATGTGGAGGTCAGGACTGGTGAGACGAAACCTTAACTCACTGAAGTCATTTTAGTATTTGGGCTGAAAAAAATGGCTTTGGGTCCCCATTTAAACAAACATTTAAGATTTACTGTATATTTAACACTGATTTAAAGAGAATTTTGCTCTGGCAGACTATTTGTAACCAAGCATTTATTATGAGAGTAGACAGATTGTGTGAATTTTAAATCAGATTAGTATCAGATAATCACATTTAAGCCTTACAGTACATTACTTTATCTTAATATTTAAAGTGTCTGTTTAGACGCAGAAATCTATGTGCTGGACAGCATTATCCTTCTTCTAATATCTGGATTCATACTGCCCTGCAACAGTGACCATTTTCACTGAAGGGATTTACTGTACACCAGTAATCTGGTTCTGAGATTAATTAATAATTTACTTCAATAATTATATCCTTAAACCGATTAGACCTGCCTTGTAATTTTCCTCCTATACCATCGGAACATGAATAAGGGTTTGGTGAAAACCCAATTTCCTTTTGTTTGGCTTGGATTATGAGTCTCCTTTAAATGTAGCCCTATGGTACTTAAGTTTCCGACCTTGAAACTCTGTGCTTCTGACTCATTTTGATGGCATGCTGACGTTCATTACGCACTCCTGAAGTAATTATTGCACTGCAGCGTCCCCAACCTGACAAACAACAGCTTTTTTTTCCCCTCATACCCTCCCGGATGTGGGCTGACCAATCAGCCAAAGGAATATCCCTGTGGTCAGGGCACATGATCAAGCAGAGGCATAATGACAGGATCACAATGACACACATGCTAAAGCTAACATTACATGCAGAGACTTGATTGTCCCAGGCCACATCTGAGGGAAAGTGGTCCCTCAAGCTCCTCCTGGATCTACCCCGAGCTCTTCTCCGGTTGGGACATGCCTGAAACACCTCACCAGTGATTGGTCCAGAAGGTATTATAACCTCATCTGGCTCCCCCATATGCAGAAGACCGGATGACTCAGCATTTCCTCAACCAATCTGTAAAGGAGAGCCCACAGCATTTCAGACACACCTGTCCATGATCTTCTTTCCTGCAGGTGAGTATGCTGCTATCTTGATGAGCTGACTGTATTAAGATGAATACTGGTGCATTTCCTCTATGTAGCTTGTCATGTGACTTTAAGCAGCTTCATTCAGCAACTGCAGCCAATCAGTCCAGCCGCTTATTTCCCCCTGATGCAGCTACAATAGTGAACTCTTGAACTTATCCTCTGAATTCTTACTTACATAGCTCCGTTAATATAACACTGTTCCTGAGTCTGGATCTCATTTGTCTTCCATTTGAAGAATTCCCTTTGAGGTTTCCTCGAGGTTTGGAGTCGCCACAAAATAAGCGTCCCATTCTTTTCTTCTGCTTTACTGATATTCTGTGGATGCTGCCTTATTTAATACTTCACTATCAACACCAAAGCATACTTGAGGGTGAAATTAGAAGTAGTTCATGAACTGTCTGCATGTGTTCATTGTGTAAATAAACTAGTTTTCATTTTTCCATTTCAAGAGCTTCCAAGACACCCGTGGAGCAGAGCTGGAAAGCAACAGTGGCCCCTAAAGTCTGTTCTGGAAAAATTAATGTTCCCGACTGCAGCAGCAGTGATTAACATTTTCTGAGCCAGATGGTCATGAATTTTTTTCACTCTTTTCTGGCAATGATTTAGTTTTGATTTGATGTATTAGCAAAGGAAAACTTATTAAACAGTAAGTAATCTTGATGTTTTAAATTTTTCATACAAAAAAACAACTGCTTGTCCCTTTTCCAGTTTTAATTAGGGATATTTTTATTAGATATGATAAAGCATCTCTGTAGGCGGTTTGGTTAAATCAAAGCTTTCAAAAGCCAAAGCTAATTATTTTTAATATTATTTCCTCATAAAAAGTATTTTCTGCATCTGAGGTCATTTGTGTCCAGTGAATGTTCTTTTAACTAAACAGATCCACTTAGTTTCGGACAAATACATACATATCTGGAGCATAACACTGTATTTACTGAGTGTTGGAAAGAGAAAACTATAGAACGTGACAACAGACCAGAGAGAAAAAGTCCAACCAAAACATTCAGTCCTCTTACAGAGTGGCCCTGAATATGCATGGAACTTTGTGAAATCTAATTAACTGCCTCAGGTAAGTCAGGTTTGAGTCAGAGAACAAGTTAACCAAAAACAGCTTTCTGATGAATGAAGAAAAAAAATCTGTTCAATCTTGCACCTTTTCATTACAGAAGTGTATCTTCAGTTACATAAACATGTCCTACAGACAACACGTAGCTCTAAATAATAAGAATATAGTGAGTTATAGTCAGTATGAGATGCTAACAGAAAACTTACGAGCAGGGATTCATAAAGATAATCTTCTCTGCTTTGAATGAAACATTTTGTTTTATAACTGGAATCTGAACGAGATCCATAGGTGCAGTAAAAAGTATTTATGCTTCGTCTTTTGACCTTTTCACATCCTCGACTCATTCATAACTGCATTATTTACCTTTTTTTCAAAGAAGAATGACTAAAATTGCTTCAGTTGACCTCAGATTATGTGTAACGGTAAGTGTCGAGCAACAGCCCAAATAAGCACCTTGCACAAGGCACAAACAAAAAGATTTAAAATGATATGAGCATCTTTAGCCCTAACCCTCTTACAGTGTCTTAGGAAATTCAGGAATAGTTTTCCAAATTTCTTGAAGGATTTTTCAAAGCTCTTCTTTGAATGTTGACAGCATTTTGGTTGTTTGATAATCATCCCGTCTCATTACTCCTTCTGCTTTAGATTTTCAGTTCAGCTTTTTTCCAACGTGGTTTACATCTGCTTTATCCCCCTGCTTTTCTTTGCTTTGCTTGTACTGCTTTGTCAGGCTAGCCACTCTTTCACACACACACCTTCTTCAACCACGTTCAAGTCAAAGTATCTTTAATGATCTCTCTTGGGAGACATTTTCTTTTCTATATAAATACAGACATAGTCTGTAAACTGCGACGCTGTACTTATAGCTCTTTTAGTTGTTCCATATTGTACATTTGATTAAACTATTTGCTTGTGCAATAGTTTTGTAATTTTTTTAATCTTAGTTGTTCTTTATTATTTTCTTTCTATTTTTTTTACTATAGATTTTTACTGTAATATTTTCCCACTTTTACTTTTTCTTTATTTTGCATTTGCTGCTTTATAATATATTTTTCTTGTTATATTTTTGCCATTTTTCCTATGGGTTTGTAAGATGTTCTACTTGTATATTTCTATTATTCTGATTCTCTTCTTTATACTTGTTGTTTCGTTCCTTTTTTTTTTGCTATTATATAATTGTCATTTTTTTTCTTTATCTCACTCTAAATGCCTCCAGTATGTTTAATATTTCTTTAAGTTTACTCTGATTGACTGTATTGCTGAAGTAACACCTGAATTTTTTTTAGGCTACAGGATGAATGAAGTATCTTAATCTCATTTTCTACACCTGTTTACTCCACTGCAGTGTTCTTGGAGCCTTTAACAGATGCTACTAGGCAGGGTGCATGCATAGGTAGAACATGCAAGCTCCACTCAGAAAGACCCCAGCTTGGTATAAAATACAAACCTTGTTGCCATGCAGATGCAATTTTATTCAACCATATAAAACTATTAAGTGCAAGATAATTTTCAACAGTGAATGAATTTAATAAATGAATGTTACTTAGAGGACAGGTTATTAGGAACTATTATTATTACCTAACACTGGTTCATCCCATGTGTTAGATGCCCTTTTTATATTCAATTGATTCATAAGTCAACATTCGTGACTTTGAGAAAAATAAATTTCTGTGAAAATTGTCGGGTACAAGGACTGGACTGAAAACAAGTGAAAAAAAATGTCCAGAAGAAAATAAGTAAAACCAGAAAAATCCTGGAGAAGTGAGCAATTTTAAACACCAGCTGTCGCTGCTTTGAAGAAAAATATGAAGAAATAAGGTTTGCCACAAATAACCGAGTTGGAGCACCTGTGTGTGCTTTGATTTTACTCGTCCCCTTTAAACAGGACTTTTTTGAAGTACATCCCACTAACCAGTCTGTTTGTAAACTCTTAAATACTGTTCGCCTCTCTCGGTGGGGCCATTTGTTCTAAGAACAGACAACCACGCTGCTAACAAGCTTCTAAGAGAACATTATGAATTATAATTCAAGAACATTACGTGCTAATTTCTCCAGAGGTACCTCTGCTGGGCTGTGCTTTACTCGGTGTGAGGTCCTTTTCGTTTCTGTCTTCACACACAGTCACCAAAGAGTGAAACCGTTACATTTCTCACTGTGCTGCTGCAGTTTATATATGTATATATAAATATATGTATATATTATATATGTATATATAAATATATGTGTGTGTGTCTATTTTAATCTAGATTAATCTAGATTAATCTAGATTAAAATGGCTCATATTAAGCAGCAGCCATGTCAAGGGACGCTCCAGTTCAGTTCTGTTCTAAATATCAATTTTCGGCCTGCATGATTACCAATAATCAGAATTTATATCAGGACCTGGAAAAAAGGACATTGGTTCAAGTCTGTTTTCATTAGTTAGGTTACTAAAGAGATAAATGTTTCCAGGTATTTATTGTTGATTTTTTTAAAAATACATAAGTGTTTCAATAAACAAATATTTTAAAGTTTAAAAATAGTGCATTTGATTTTGAATAATTCCCCTGCTAACTACTTACATTTTATGACTGGCTAGTCTGTGTCTCTGTGGAAAGTCCTGTGTGTACCTGACGCAATTCACGCTGTGGAACTGAAGCGTCCGATGCCATGGCTGCTGCTTATTATGAGCCATTTTAATCTAGATTAATCTACATTAAGTCTAAAATTGCTGTGAGATTAATCTAGATTTTAAAAAATCATCTATGCCCACCCCTGATATATACACACACTTATATACTGTATATATTTGAAACATGGCATCATGGGAAATCTCAAGTGGAAGTTTGCTCACGGTTATCAAAAAAGTGTCACATAAGATGCAAGTTCAATGGGGGCTAGAGACATTAATTTTTATATCTGCAAAATAACTGTATTATTATGCAAGAAAAACAATTTTGATTTTCATTCTGATTATGAAAGCTCAGGTTTAACCACTTGCGTGCTGTTTGACTTGGAATCATTTCTCCTCCTTATTTCTCAAAATAAACCCTGTGGAACAGGATTTTTCTGAAAGAAATGATCTAATATCCCTAGATATTCCAAAGCGGCATTTTCTCCTCAGTTTCCTTTGCTTGCATCATTTGTTCATCATCTGCATAATTCTGATTTTGATTGTCAAGTGCAGAATCATTCCAATTGGATAAATGACTGTAGAACAAAGTTGATGGGCAGTGCCCAGAGTGTAGGGGATGGGTGAATCGAAACTTTGGAGCTAATACTTATACCAGCCAGTAAAAGTATCAGAATTAATACTTTGTTGAATATCGAGATACAAACCTGCTGATAAGAAAACATCCTATTTGTTTTCAATTCTCTGAGTTTTAACAACAAAACTGTACGTGTAACGTCGATTCTGCTTGTGTTAATGTAGGTTTAATGCACATTATAATCTATTATATTTATCATATAATCATTATTTTTTATTTTTCATTAAAATTAGGATATATTTATCATATAATAATTATGTTTTATTTTCCATTAAAATTGTGAATAATCTTATATTAATCTGTAATTTAATTATTTTGTCATTTTGAAAGTGTTTTTATCTAATAATAATTATAATAACAATGTCCTTTCGGGGTGCAAAAAAGTAGCGGTATTGATGAAAAAGTGCCATAAAGGGCTGCACTGTTTCGAAAGAAAAACATGGAGTATCACCCATCTGTACCAGAGAGCTGCGTCTTAGGGTGAGCAGTCTCAGGTCACCTGTTGGTCAAAAGTTTAAGGGTCTCACATACATGCCGCCATTTAACTGGCGCTCCAGACTCATTCAACATACAGGTGGGATATTATTTTTTATTGTTTGGTTTTATCAGTGATTATAAACTGAACCTGTGTGGATCATAAAATGGATTTGATTCAAACTTCAATTGAAATATAATAAATTGAACTGAATTAGCCTGTCTATAAAAGTTTGTTATGAACTGATGCTATACAAATAAAGCTGGATGGAAGTGATCTTAATGTGAATCTGTCCTTAACCGTCATAGATCGTGTCTTGTTATCATTTATTATCTATATGCACCATACAAGAATTGATGTTCAGTGCAGTCTTGCTAGAGACTGAATTAGTATTCAACACCATAAATTCAACACAATTATAAATACCAAAAATTATTGTAAAGATAAAGTTGTAACTTCTGTAAGAGAAAAGTGGCACCAACATTTTTTTACTCCTGTGATTTAGAAGCACACACAAAAGAAGAAGATGACATTTCATTCAAAGCATAGCTCCAAAAAAGGGTCAAAGAATTAATTAAAGCAATTAAAATGTTCCAGCTTCCGTGAAGTTTGCTTTAGCCTGCCATGCTGTTTAAACACAGTCAAAGAAGACCACTGAATGGACACAGCAGAGCCGCATCTCTTTTCTTTGTGGACAAATTCCTGATTACGAAGCAGTCGGAGTGCACCTTTAAACCCAGCAAATTTGTTCAACTCTATTTAAGATTCCTCACATTTTCCAAGCAGTCTTGTTACTGTGAAACCTGAGAGTGGCTGAACAATGCACCGTGTGCTGGTGCCTCAGCAACAATACCAATAAGAAGTTCATTAGCTGTATCAGCAGCACCTGAGGCTGCCCGAGTGTGACACACAGATGTGAAATCTTTTCAACTTCTTACACTGTTAATTCAGCCAGAGTTGCTTTTCCGGTACATTGTGTGTTCTCATTACCCGATTCTAGCAAGTGTTTTGGGAATTATTTCTCATTTCATACAATTTATTTGAAATCTGTTGCATAAGGAGTTGAGCCAAGTTGAGTTTTTGATATGAACAATTGTTGAAAAATATTTTTGTAGAGGAGTCCAAAATTAAACTTGTATAGAGGTGGAAAAGAAACTGATGTCTTCTTATTGCTTTTCCTGTCTATTTCATAGTTGTAGGTAACACGGTTGCTTGTTTTTGCTTTCTCATACATTAACTGGTCACTCGATGAGGTCCATCCTGTTGGTACCAGGCTGGACCCCTTTTACCTCCAGAACTGTCTTAATTCTTGGTGGCAGATTCAACAAGGTGATGGAAACATTCCTCAGAGGTTTTGCTCCATGTGAAGCATTGATCCAAGGCAGGATGGATTCCTGCTTCATGATGCTTCCACCAGATTCTGAGCCCCGCATCTGAATGTGGAGCTGAAATGGAGACTCATCAAACCAGTTTGTCCAGTTCTGGTGAGTCTGTGTGAATCATAGCCTCAGTTTCCTGTTCTCAGCTGACAGGAGGGGCCCCCGGTGTGTGTTCAGAGATGATGTTCTGCAGACCTTGGTTGGAATGAGTACTTACTGGACTTCCTGTCTTCCATCATCTCCAACCACTCTGCCCAGTCTCCTCTAACGTCTGACATCACATTTTTCTAGACAACTGCTGCTCACTGCATATATTTTTCCTCCTCAGACAATTTTCTGAAAACCCTAGAGATGGCTGCATGTGAAACTCCCACTAAAGACCAAAAAACATGTTGCGTTTCAAGTCTTAAATCATCTTTCTTCCTCGTTAAGATGCTCAGTTTGAACTTCAGCAAGTCGTCTTCATCATGTCTAAATGCACTGGACTGCTACCATGTGATTGGTTGATTAGCTTTTTGTGTTAAAAAGAAATTGAGCAGGTGTACCAAATAAAGTAGTAAGTAAGCGTAGGCCTATATGCAGAAATGTATGTCATGTATCAGATTAGGAACTGTTTCAAACGATAACCTTTCTGTATGGCTCATAAGAGCAGAGGCGGCCTTTTCTATGGACAATGTGGGCAACTGCCCAGGGCTCAATCTACATGGGGGCGCAGGAACGCCCTAAGAAAAAAAAAACGAAAAAAAAAAAACACGGCAGTTTTTTACACTAGTGTCAGGTGCTCAAAACACGCAGCGGCGGACGCTTCTTGACGCCCCTTTACATAGGCTTATTAACATGTAAACGTGACGCTCTTGCGGCTTTTGGTCTGAGCGCACCATCATGCCGCTGATTCCCACGTCATGTTAATGGGCACTGGGGCCGCTTCACCCCTTTCTGTCATACCAACTTGCTGCTGAGAGTCACAGGTGTGTGTGTCAGAATAAAAGGCTGGGGGGAGACGGGAGGGGGGATCAGCTGCAACTACAGAGGCTGTGAGCAGGTAAATCTCAGGAAAAGGAAGGAGGGGGGCGAGGGACTGACCTAACAAACTGCTGCTTCCACATAAATGATTGAATTTCATTTATAAAATTAACACATATGTAGGCTATTATTGAATTTATTTGGTTATGTGAAAAAAGAAATAAACAAAGAAAGAAAAAGAAAACATAAACATGCCTGATCAACGTGAATTTGTCACATCATGTGACGTCACTATTGACTGAGTGTTTGATGGACGGAAAAAGGGATGATGTTCAGTCGAGTCAAGGTTGATGACAAAAGATCTAACAATCATCAGGTGCCCAGTTCAGAAAGCGAGGGAAAAAAGAGGAGAAATGCCCAAAACATAAAGATATCCAAGGCTCTATGAGTAACGTTAGTTAATGCATGTATGAAAGAGTAGCTTTTCAGAGGCGGAGCTAGACATTCTCATCATCAGGGGCTTAGCCCATAAATAGTTCATCATACCAAGGGTGATTTATGCTCCACTAACTGTCCTGAGACTAAAAAACTGCACTTCACAACATTGTGTTTCTATCCCAGAGAATCACCTGACAGCTGCCTTTTGTTTTATTCCACTGCATCACATGCCAGCAACTGGATATCAACACACTGCTCTAAAAGTTCTAAAAGTACACCGTGGCTGATTCAATAGAAGGACCCAATGGGACCTCATCACAGGAAGCAGGGGAAGAGAGTCAATATCAGACTGATTTTTACATGGTGGAGTGAACTCGGGAAAAACAGGATTCAAGATGATGCTGAGTTAACCTTAGTGGCCACTAGTGTGTAGAAGTTCAGTAGTGCTGCTTTAATGTTATAAATAGATACCACCCGGATAGGATTGAACAATTCAGTCTTTTATTCAGCCCTCGATTGTGAATCTACTAAATTTTTATGATTTGATTGTGAAAAAAAAAGAATATGATAGTGGTTCCTTTGATTTACTGTGTGAAATTTGAGAGATGTGTGATAAATAAGCCTCTAAAATTCAGCGTTCACATTGTTTTAATGAAGACTGTAGGCTCTAGTTGATCAACCACCCAAACATAAGCGATTACCTACAGTGATTACTGATGTCTTAGAAGGCCATTTTTAGGATTTTACTGAGAGAATTATACCATCTGTGATCAACCCCAGAACCAGCAGCAGGAGGAGAAGCGGTTCATGCAACGTTGTACAAAAGTCAAAGGAGCCAGAGAGGCAGACAAGGCAGCTTCAGCAGCTTCTGTCCAGGATGGTGAAGCTGCAGTCCACCTATGGATATTAGAAATTACACAGAACTACTCAATTATTAATTTGTCAGAAACGTAGTTAGCAATTAATAACTGAAATGAGGCTCATTCTATAAGTAATTATATTACATTCCTTCAAACAGCATAGCTTTACTTCCCTGTATGTGAACACTATGGCTAGAAAAAGCTTTTATAAGCAAAATAGTGAATCAAACTACATATTTCAGGAGGTGTGTGCGGATGTGTGCTCAAGTATACACAAAATCCCGGATTCAGTACAATTCATTGACTGTAATTGCTTCACAACTACAGCTGTTGGAAGCATAAAGCACCGATAACAGCAAAAGCTTGGCAGCTTCTTTATTAATTCTGGTTCTGATGATAGATTAAAAACTGGCTAGCTTGCATTATGGTGGCTGTGTAGAGGCATTATTTGAGTGAGCAGTTCCCCAGTCCTATGGAAGAGTAAACACCCAAGATTTCCACATTACTCAAACATGTTTCTGGAGATAGAAGCCCACATCTTCAGGGAAAGTGGTTATGTATGGAAGGGTTCAGGGGGCATTTATGGCCTGAGTGGGAGACTGATTCAGCAAAGCAAAAGACAAACATTTGACTTTGACAGAGAGATTACACTATTTTGTAACCCAGGGTAGAAAACAACCTCATGTTATGTTTGGATGCTATGACCAAAGGAAGGTCACTTACATAGTAGTTGCAACGCTGGGGTCCTTCACTGCATTTACCTTTCTGGTTCAGTCTCTCTTTCATACTGAAGACTGTTCCACAAATTTACCATGATATGATTTTGATTTGATCTGATTCGGGAACCATTAATGTAACTGTAACACATTGAGCCTAAATATTGTAATTATCATATAACAGAAAAAAACAGGACATTAAAGCAGGACATTGTGTAAAATTCACTCCTTCTTAAACTCAAACCCATTTTTAAAACTAGAGTTATAATAACCAGAACATTACAGTCTACCATAGTTATACAACACACCTTAAAAAGCCACATTTCCTCATTGCATTAAGAAATGAAGATAAAAGCCATTTGATATCTCACAAGTGATTAATGAACCAATTTTTGAACAGTATTTTCAATCAGAAAAAAATTCTACTGCATTTTGTGATTCAGATATGATCATAAAAGCAGC
>JBBBVT010000021.1:21436255-21451017 GCA_037177035.1 Craterocephalus eyresii
AATTGTTAAAATAAACGTGTTCAACTACATGGTCATCTGCTTGTTGGGCTTGTGATTGTGATTTTAACTCTGTTCATTCGCATTTCGAAAAATGGATGAAAAGTCACCATATGTTTTTTTTATGAAATAAGATGTATCGTAATATTTGACCTCAGTATTTGAAAAATCCTGGTTACGGCCCTGCCGATAGACTCACTGTGTCTGGAGCAGACTTATGGGAAATAATGGCCTTGTAACAGGACTTCCTAAAAAGAGCATTAAACATCTGCAGCTCATACAAATGCTGCTGCTAGAGTTTAAACAGGACTAAGAGATCTGAAAACATAACACCAGTTTTAAAGTCTTTACACTGGTTTACAGTCAGTCAGAGAATAGATTTTGAAGCTCTTTGTTTTAGAAAATATAAAATTTCCGGAGCTCTTTGATTCAAAGACTCAGGTCCTCTGGTCCAGACCAGAGTCCATACCAAACACGGAGAAACATGTCTGTTCTCATGCACATGTGCATGAACTCTGCACAGTACCTTTGAACTTATCTTACTTTTAATCAAGTCAGTTTGGGATTTTTTTATTCTTTTTAAAATTAACTTAATTTTAATGATTTTATTGTGATTTTTGCTATTAGTTGCTCCCTTTTACTACTTTTTAATGCTTCCTTTGCACCATCTGTAATTCTTCTAATTTAAAGTAATTGGATTGCTCTTGTACAGGAAATGTGCTATACAAATAAACTTTCCTTGCCTTGTCTTAAAAGGACCATCATTGAAGACATGCACTGTAGTGCAGCTGCTAAGAGCTCTTTCTTTTATCTCTTTCACTTTAATTTAGTCTACTTTAGTTTACTAAGGTATCATTTAGATCTGTTTTTGATAGCTTTTTCATTGCCCTTTCCATAACAGAATCTATTGGTTCTGATTTGAAACCAGATTTGTTTTCTCAAACATGACATACGAAAGTAGGTGGAGCTGCTTCTGCTTTCATACACGCACTAATGGTTTGAAATAAGTATAAACTTTAAAATCAAACCCTTAAACTTTTCAAATTTCATCAAATGACGTGATTTTTGCCATTTCCTGTAGCTGTTATGTACAGTACATGTACAGTACATGTACAATGTATCCACTTAGATTCATTTCTGGACATATTTTCAGTCTTATTCAAACTTGGGCATGAAAACCATCCGTTTGTGTGAGACTTCTCACAAAAACATGCATGGGCGAGACATTTTTATGCAACACCCACATGGAGAATGATTAACCCAGACCAGTTTGTACACATCATTCTTCAGTACAGGGGAAGCAAACTGGAGGTGACTAAGATTCAGTGAGAAGTCCAGTTGTGTTGAAGCAGCATGGTGGTGGTCATGACTTCAACATGCAGCTCATTTGATGCGAAACCAGCGAGCTTTAGAGATGAGCAGCAGCTCATGTCCAGATCACCACATGAAAAGGTTAAAGCAAGTTTTTGGTGTTTTTGAACTATGAGTCACACTTCCTCATGATGAAATAAAGCAGCTGAGTAAGAACAACAGGATGTGGGTGAAGGGAAGGGGATCAGCCAGTTACATAGACCAATGACGGTGAGCCCTGCAAATTTGAAATAAAGGAAGCAAAAAGCAACACAGACAGCTAGAAAACCCTTCTGTCTGCTGTGCATTCCCAGCAAGGAGAAATAAAATATCCTGCACCTGCACGACGGCATCTCCGCAACTGGAGAGACAACGTACGGATAGCAGAAACATAGGCGGGAAAATGCTAAGTTTCAAATCCCCCTTATCACTCAGAAGCAAAGTTCATTGTTACACCACCACAAACCCCACCCGGGCTTTGAAGCCGCAGCTTTCTGCAACTCGTATGCCTCACTTGTCAACCTGTGAAGCTCTTTGATTTCCAGGCTGTTTACTCAGTTTGCCGTCAGTGTCAGAGGGCGACGGCTCTCAGCAAGCTGGTGCAAACGGGAGACACCCAGGTCGGAGGTTTTAGTGTCAGGGATGTTTTGAGCAGCTCATGGCGGCGTCAAGATTACAAAAGCAAGGTATAAAGGTGGAACCATGAAGGAGAGACGGTTACCGGGTGGGTGGGGTCATTTTTACAGAAACCCTCTGTGCTGCAAAATGAAGACAAATTTGTATTTCATCAAGGGGCATGTTTCTGTTACTCATCAGCTTCTAGAGTATGGCAATTAATTTTCTTTCCAGAACTTTTGCTCCAAAGGTACATTCTTATTTATATCAGGCGATTATATTCTGATAGTTTCATTTAGTCGTGAAGCTTGGAAACTAAAATGTCTCTTTCCCCCACACAAGTTTTTAACATAAACTAATTACTCAGCTCATTAACTAATAATAAATTTACTAAATTCATAGTAATGACTCACTGGCCACTTTATTAGGTCCACTTGCCAAATTTGGGTTGGGCCTCCTTTTATCTCCAGAACTGCCTTCCTTCTTGGAGTCACAGATTGAACAAGTTGTTGGAAACATTCCTCAGAGGTTTTGCTCCATATTGACACACAGTTGCTGCACATCTATGAAGAGAATCTCCTGTTCCACCACATCCCAAACAACTGACTGTGGAGGCCACTGGAGTTGAGTGAAACCAGTAGGAAATGATCAGAGCTTCATTGCACTGTGCATTATCCTGCTGCAGGACTGGTCACTGCGACCTCATGCCGAACTCTCATCACCCGTTTATTTTCCTGTACTGGCTTCCAGACAAATTCAGGATTCAGTTTAAACTCCTGCTCTGTGTTTATTAGTATTAAACATGCCTCCCACAAAGCACAGAGAGCTTTTAACGCCTTATTTTCCGACTAGACCCATCAGTTCCAATGGCCAGGGGTCTTTCAGTTGTTTTCTGCTCTTAATGGAGAACTCAGACCTATTTTGCCGTCTCAGCAGCTTTAAATCACGTGAACATGTGAAAAGTTCTTTGTTTTGATTTTGCTGGCTCACCAGTTTCGCTTTGCAACACAAAGATATAAATGACTTTCTACCTCAGCTTTTTAAAAGTTGTAAAAAGTTAAAAACTTACTTGCAGTTAATTATCCTGTAACCTGTGCTGCAAGCATGCTAACTGGCAGAAGCTGAGTTTATTATATACTTATTCTTTGTCAAATCCCAAAGTTAAAATGTATATTCAAAATAATACCAAATATATTCAATGAAAATTACAACTGGAAACGGTTATAGATATGCCTCTATTTACATATTCTTAGTCTTTTTCATTAATCATAAAGGCCAGGTCCTGTTTTCTTCATTAAGCAGGATCCAAATAAAAGTGTCCTTCAGCCATCAAAAATGTTTGCACGCTACATTTGATTCAGAGAATTAAAAGTCATGCTATTATCAAACTGAATTAGCAAGAATTAAGAGAAACAGAAGAAAGCCTGTACTGTAAACCCCAGTCTTTGTCTTTTAAGCCAAGAGGAATAATATTAGTAAGATGCAGCCAAGATGCATAAGAAAACCAATTTGGGACTGAAATATCTTTATAAAACAAACTCAAAAAATCAAGTTAGGAGTTACTATTAGAACATAAATGTATGTACTTTTCCTGAATTCTGAGCTAATAAAAAAAAATTATTTTGAGCCTAATGTCAGGTTTTGCTAGATTTGCTCTGGAGATGTGAGTCTTAAATGGTTTAAGTTAATATTGAAAGGCCTCATGTAAAGAGCTGCTTCCTTCACTCTTCAGTCATTTCATGACAAATAGGCTGATATTTCCATATTTAGATTTTTGTCCTGCTCCCTTTCAGTTTGATCTAAACATCCCAACAAGACCCTTTTCAGTAAGAAACTGTTGGCTGTTAATGAGTCACCAGAGCTCAGTTATTGGAATGCAAACAGAGGCTGGCTCTCGTTCCCACAGCCGCGCAACCTCTGGAAAACAAAAACGTGATTTTAAACTTTGGCAAACAGCCAGATGGCAGAAGGCAGAGCTCTGCTTTTCTACCCTCCCTTTATCACGTTTTCACAGCACGTGGTGGCTCAGAGTTTGTTTTTTCCCCCCTCTTGCAACAGAAGCGTCAGGGCACGTCAGGCGCTGCCTGCACAATGAGGAATGTGCGAGGGAGAGGAGGACATGTGTTTTAACAGAGAGGCCACTCCCAAGGCTGGTTGAGAAAGGGAGGGAGAATTTGAAAAGATAGGAACTGCTCTGTCTGGAGGAAAATGTAAGTCCCCGCCAAGCACAGCCGAACAAACAAAGTTGTGCTATTCTTAAGAGTTTAAACATGGACCATGAAGATCGTTTGAAACCAGTTCGACATGAATTTCTACTTTTATAAAATCGGTAATAAAAAAAAAACATAACTCACCCCTAAAAAAAAAAAAAAAGGAGTAAAGTCTTCAAACATTTAAAAATGGCAGTTCCGAAAGACAAACACTGGACTACACAATGCATTGGAACGCACATTGGATCTTTATTTCAGCAGCTTCCCCACCAGCCTGCACCAAAATATATAAGCCACCCTACTCATTATACACAGACATCATTAGCTCTGCGGAGGGCAAGACATTTAATCTCTGTAAATTAAAAAGGAGCCAAAGCAAAACAGAAGATACTCTTTTCAGATAAAAAGAAAAAAAAAGAAAAATCTTCTCATACTTGCTGACCTGCAGCATCAGAATATCTCACTGCAAAGTTAACAGGTACTTCAGTTCGCTTTGAATCAGATCAGGAAGGAGAAGAAAGTCTCCGTTCTGATCGGTTTACGTCATTAAATTATCCAATTAGCTTCTTTTTTAGAAAGGTCAACTCATTAAAAAAATTAAAAAAAGGTAGTATAAAAAGCACCTGACCATTTCAAGGTTTTAAATTAAGTGCTTAAATAAAGATTAAACATGACAGAAATAAGAAAAGAACTGAATAAACAAATGTTTGGGTCATTAAAAGAAAAAGAAAAAAAAAAAAAGAACAAAGTAGGTCCAAGTGGTTTTAGAGAAAGAAAATAAACTTTCCAAAACTCTCAATTTCTCTTTAGAATTTGTATAAATAACCATCTTTGCAAAAGTTTCCTGAAAATTTGGGGACTTAAAAAATAAAAACAGAAACAAAAAAAGGAAAAAAATTGCCCTTTTCTGCTGGTGTGACACCTCAATTTCCTCGTAGGAGGGGCGAGGGTGCGGGGAGTCTGTTTGTGAGGCAGGGGAGGAGGGAGGGCGCTCACAGGTTCTTCAGGCGGCTGTACATGTCCCTCTTGCTGCGCTCGCCGGCCCAGGTGCGGCTTTTGAGGCGAAATTTCCGCAGATCCTCCCTGAAGTCTTCGTGGAGCATGGGCCGGTAGGACTGAGGTTCACACTGGGACTGCAGAGGAGGATTCAGAGGGCGGAAAAAAATTTTCAACTTTGGTAATAAGGATAAATGAGCTTCGTATGTTAAAGACAAAAATAAGGCGTGATGTGGATCAGTCCCTGTTGGACAGTGAAGATCCATCTTCCTCATCAGCTGGACGCAGGACCTGAAAACTCACCTGAAAATCATTGAAGAAGTCTTTGTATCCGCCCTTCATGACGTAGAGCTCGGGGTAATGGAGCTTGGGATACTCATTCATGGCGCGGTCCTGCTCTCGGACGAAGCGGCACATCCGAGGGCCGCGCTCCGACGAAAACTCGCAGTGGAAGACGATGATGACCCGTTTCTCCGTGCACAGCGGGACGATGGGGGTCTTAAAGAGGTAATCCCTCACCTGGTCCTCGTGGTGCAGGTTCAGCGCTCCCTGGGACAAACACAGAAAAGCTGACTTACCATCTTCCCAATGACTTTAGAGACACGCTGACAGACTGACTCACCTTGATGTGTCCTCCTTCAAACTCGTAGGGGTAGCGGCAGTCGATGACGATGACCTGCTCCACTAGATCGAACTTGCCGGTAAGAGCCGCCACCATCTAAACACCACAAACAAAACATTTTTACTCAAACCGAGCAGCTTTTAAGATCACAATATTTCCCAGGGAAAGTCTGCTCACCATCTCTGAGGTAATGTACTTGAGGTCTTGATGTTTCCCTGACACCGTTGGCAAGACGAAAGGCTAAAAGACAGAAAAGAAAGAAATTGAATTAGATTTGTCATCTTCGTTAAGTGAAAGGGGGGGGGGGGGGGATTCAGTCCTTACCTGAGAAAAATCTCCTATTAGCTCATGAGAAGCGTCCTGCTTGTCGAGCAGCTTCTCGATTTCCGTCTCACAGAAGGACTTGGACCTCTGCAGGAACAAGCAGCCCTGCAAGGAGACAGGGGGGGCAGGTGATGAGGAGAGAGACTCGTTTAAACTCCATCAGGTCCGTCTCTCCGTTACACCGCCTGCATCCCAGCAACTCTCCGGTTTTAATTATAACATCGTTTTACCTCCTTAAACAAGGCTGATTTAGTATCATAGGAGACAGTGAGTAAGTAAAGTACTTAAAATAAGCATTTGTGACTAATTTACTTCTCACATTTGTCATCAATGAAACAAAACTAGCAGTGATTGGTTAATAGAAAAGTGAGCATGTAGCTGCAGACTAGAGGCTAATTGTTTACAGATACTAAAATTTGATGAACGAACAACAAAAGACAAGCGATAAATGATAAAGTTTAAAATTTGAACCATGAACCTCTGCTTGTGTTTGATGATTAATGTAAAAGTCAGTCTTTCCCTGCTTGTTTGCACATCAGAGATAAAGTACAGTTCTGGTGGAGAACTGTCCTGCAACTTTGGGGGGAGAGAAAAACACATAATCTGTATGTGTCAAGCAATTTAAGAAAATCCAACTGGTTACATGTGATCATAACAGATTGGGTAAAAGATAAACGGTCTCTTTAGTTTATTTAAGTGAAACTGTTTTCCCTCCTGTTTCATTCATTTCCTGTACCGCTTAATCCAATTGGGTCGCCGGTGGGCTGGAGCCAATCCCGGCTATTTGCAGGCGTGAGGCGGGGTACACCCTGACAGGTCGCCAGCCTGTTGCAGGGCCACATATAGGGTGACAGACAACCATTCACACACACAGGGAGAATTTAGAGTGCCCAATTAACCTCACATGCATGTCTTTGGACAGTGGGAGGAAGCCGGAGTACCCGGTGGGAACCCATGCATACACGGGGAGAACATGCAGACTCCACACAGAAAGGCCCGAGCCAGCAGCCCCCTCTGGCTCCAGCCCGTCCAGCCCGGGCTCCAGCTCGAACCAGCGACCTTCTTGCTGTGAGGCAGTGGTGCTAACCACCACACCACCGTGCAGCCCCGTTTCAGTTTTATAACAAAAGCCAGAAAAGACAAAATGTTGGAGTTGACTCATTCATTCAGGCTTTACTGGGTAGTTATGAATAATTTCCTAAAGACTAGCTTATAATAAATAAATATCATAAAATCTAATAATATGTGGATCTCTGCAGCCTGTTCACCGCGCTGCTACACAGCAGAAAAAAACTCAGGACGTCCAGACCTGGGAAAATTTTTTCACCTGCTGGTTTTAACCTCAACTTTCCTTTTGAAAGAAAAACTTTTCATTCGTGTTGTACGCCGGTCCAGACGGGGAGACTCACCGTTCTGGGGGATTCCACGTTCTGCTCCAGGGTGGTGACCTGAGTTCCTGCCAGGCTACGGCGCCTCTTCACCCTGACGGGCGTGTTCTCATCCCTGGAGCAGTCGGGCCGCTTTGCGGAGGGGCGGGACACCGGACTGGGCATGGAGGGCGAGCGAAACAGGTTCCGTGGTCTGCAGCGAATTACGGGCTGAAAAGATGAACAAACCCACAAATTAAACCCGCTTTACACTTTTTCACCAGCTTCTCACCACGGCGACGCTTACAGAGTCCTCTCCTGTGTTGCTGGCCATCAGCGGCGCCGTGAGCAAGCTCTCCATTCCCATCGGCATCCCAGCGTCATGCTGCAAGGCAAGAGGTTATCGTTACTGCACTGCGGGAAAAAAAGCAAATGGACCGAAACAAGTCCATGACTATCTTCGTTGGCGGGAGATTCTTCAGAATCACGCATCAGAGTCTCACCTCCATGTTGTCGTCAAGTATCTCCAAGAAGCCGTCGTCGTCGTCGTTCAGAGAGGAGGTGAGGGAGGAGCGTCTCAGAAACATGGGGCTGGAGTCGTAGAGGTCCAGCTGCTGGGCCGGAGGCGGCGAGGAGAGCTGGAAGAGAGGAAGAGGGTCAGCGTCACCGCTGCAGACGAGGCGACCCGCTTTCAGGAGAGATCCTTCGTACCATGAGAGCCGGCGCCGAGTTGGGACGCTGAGCAAAATCCTTCGAATGCCCGCTGGTGAAAGAGCGCATGCGACAGCGCGACACCGGCTTGGATGGCTTTTTGAATTCAAAGCCCTCCTGAAAGGGAGAAGGTAAAAAAAAATTTATTAATAAAATAAATTTAAAAAAACACGAATGTCAACACCAGGAGGTCTCACATGTAAAAAACAGATTTACAATTTTCCTGCAGGTTTGTACCAACAGCCAGTTTACAAATCTACGATTTTCACACAGACGTGGTTTATGTTGGATACAAAATAAATGATCTCAACTTCAATCTGAATGATGCAACGCTGTCACCGTGGTAACAAATGATGCTTGCAGGAACTCCTGCCTGTTTAGTGACGCCAAACTACAGGGTCGTTTACAGGGCTGTGCAGAATCCGAGGACAAAAAGTCACTTACAATCGGAGCTACGCTCACACAACCCAACCAGCAGAGAAGTTACTCATATCACAACTGCCACATCCTCATAAATGTGTTTATCTTTTAAGAATGATATTAAAATATGCCTGATCTATTTACATAATATTAAATGGATGCACACTACTCACAAAGTCGGGTTATTTGTTTTGTATGGTGGCAGAATGAACTGAAAATAAGGTTCACTTGTAAAGCCAATTTCACCATCTTTGTTTTTGAGTGTACAGACAAACGCACTTTGTACACGTGCTGTTATCAATGTGAATCACTTAAAAAAAAAATGTCTGAGCCTTGAGACGTTCACTAAAAGTTCTGATTCGATGACAACTTGGATGTAAACCGTCCTCTTTATCTATCTCACTGTTGACATTTAGACCTCAGAACAAGAGACAACCAGTTTCCGAGATATTTCCATTATTTAAAGTTGTGCTGTTGACAGCTTTTCCGTGGAGAAATTTGCACGTCATTCTAATTAAATGCCATAAATTCACAACAACATAAGTCAGGGTAGCATGAACATTGTGTTCTGCAAATTTCACCTGAAAGCTGAATATCCAACTTTGTGTATGCATGTAGCTGTGTGTTGTACAGATCTGCATTTGAGTTTTATCCAGGATATATGTTTACATTTATGCAAGTGTCGTACTGTCTCCTTCTCCTGTGACTAACTTCTAATTGTTAAATTGAATCAGTGTCATTGATCTTGTATTCTTAAAAACTGCAGTCCAACCTCTTCCACCTGAAATATGAGCTTCATATAATATTTTACATTATTGGTTACCATGAGCAATCTAAGCATAGTAACCTCCTACCAACTGTCTTTGGGGGAAAACTTTGTTTTTGTAACACTTTTTCAGAGTCCTATCCCACTGACCTCTGGCACGTTCTCCTTGTCTTCATGCTGAGAGCCGGGGGAAGCATTGATTTGGGGGGGCGGCTGGCCAAAGACTCCGTAGCGGTTAGAATCAGTCTCCTGTCCTTTCAAACATGGACTGAAACCCAAAAGCTGCAGCTGAAGGGGGGAAACAAAAGGAAACCAGTTGGAAAAGGCTCAGTGGCCGGAAACAAACTGTACAGCTACTGGTTGAGAGGTTTTATGGGTCATTTTCTTTTAATAAAACAATAAATCTCCCTCCATTGTATTCCTCTCTGTGTTTTAACACTTTTTGGGAATGTTCCTGAATCCCCTGAATGTTTGTGCAGTTTGCACTGATTGTGATGGAGATATGCAGGGATGCACAGGAAACATCATAAACACAGCTTACTGGCAGCGAGCTGATTCTTCGAATTGGCATCCTCCTACAGTTAACGAGAGGAAAGGAAGGAGTTGGAGTCAGTACGGATGAAATTAAAATGCTGATATGCTTGTTCAGTTTGAAGAATAAACCGATCCCCAGAGAGCAAATCCGTGCAATTAGGAGGCCATAACTGCCAAACACAGTTAATAACTTTATCTCATCGACTGAAAGACAACTTACTCGTTAAAAACTCTGCTTGACTGCTCAATGGCTTTTTCAAATCTGTAACAGAACAAAAAAAAAAAAAGGATTAATAATCAAGATTTTCTTAGTATAAGTGCCAAAACAGAGATAATCATAAAACCCGAGCCTGGGAGCTCTTTGGTAAATAAAAAAAAAAAAAAAAAAGAAAAAACAGGGAGAACAGTTAAGGTTGAGGAAGGAGGCAATAGGTGGTCCTTTGCATTGCAGTAATGCCCACCTGTATGCTAAACAAGAGGAGCTGAGGGGGAAGGGATGCAGAGATCAGCTAATCCACCATATGCCTGCCGGAGCCAGCGCTGCAGCCTTTTCTGCAAGAGCCCTTTGTTTGGTCAGGGGGGAGCGTGCCCCATTCAGCACAGACCAGAGGAGGGGAAAGCAGTTGTTCTCTAGGGGTGCCCTCATTTCTATAGCAGCAATGTAGAAGAGGAAAAAAACCTAAAGACCCCTCCTTTTTCCTATTGAAACAACAGCATAGGAAGAGTGTGCCAAAACCGAAAGGGAGGGTGGGTATCAAACCCAAGCCTAAGGGACCCCCTCCTACCCCCCCGAGCCTAAGGCGCACCTAGCAACAGAACAGCTGTAAAGGGCGGTGAATGAGGTCAGCAGCACCCAATGCTGCTGTAAAGGCTCTCAGATCAGAGAGCAGCAGATGTCTGCAGAGACTCACCCAACAGAGTTAGAGGCCACCCATGATCAGCCAGCTGAGGGTATGCTGACTAACTGGCCGAGATAACAAATGCAGAGCACAACCGCTGCAAACATCTTCACTGGGGTGGGCATCCCAGCACACAGTTAATCTCTTTGTGCCAACAGAAAATTTTTAAATATGAATATTTCTCTCCTTGTCTACTTATCCTTATGCTAAAATTTCCAACTTCATCCTAAATAAATAAATAAAAATAATCAGGGAGAGTGTGACAGGACTGATACCTCTTTCACTTAAAAAAAAGATTAAGAAAGTTGCACTCAGATGGCTCATCGGCTAATCTGGTTAGTAAAGAAAGATAGAAAAAAAAGAACCTTGATCCCAGCTATCTTAAAGCCAACGGTAGAAATAATAATCCTGCAAATGAGAAATGGGGAAGCCAAGCACAGGGTGGGGTGGGGGTGGGGGGGCCTCACAAGTTGATTTATTAGAAAAGACAAGGAGGGGGGACAGTGCGACTTACGTGTCCTCTATTTCAGCATCCACAGGACTGGGGAGGTCCATACCGAGACCTGAAGTAGGAGATGGGAAACTAATTAATGATTGTTAAAGTGGAGCATAAATGAATGAAAGAATTAATGAAAAATTATTTATTAATCCCAGAGGGAAATTCATATTGTAGTAGTTTTTTAAAAAGAAACCAATTTTCAGTAATTTATATTTTTTCATAAATATAAAAGAAATGAAAGCGTTAATTAGAATTTCACCACAATAAAGCTCATTAAATCATGATTTTTAGACTTAACACCCCAAATCTGAGATGTTTAGTTACACAAAGGAACATGGCAAACCATCAGAAAATTTTGTGTTGCTAATCATCTCAATTAATAATAAACTGTAAAATTACATCCGAATTTCATGATCAGAGCTTATCTTAAAAAAGGGGTTAATGTAAAACCAGGCTCCAGTGCATTAATCCTAATATCATTAAACACACACTATGAGTTGAACAGGGACTCACCAGCATCAGATGAGACATCAGAAGCAAAGGAGGGAACCTTCTCCAGAAGTGAGGGCTTTCTCCTTTTCGGGGTATCACATTGGCTAATTGAAAGAATAAATATGAATGAGTGATTTTCAGAAAATATCTATATTCTTTTATATTGATGTCAAATAAAAGCCATATGTAATTAGCATAATATCGTACAGAAACGCGAGCTTAATGAACATATAAGTAAATAAAACACCATTAATCATGTATAGTAATTAGTACCTTCCGAGCCCAGCCCAATTGTTCATATCAACAGCCAAATTGGTGACCGGAGACAGCACAGCCGCGGGTCCAGGGGAGAAGAGATTCCTGCAGTGCGTGGTCTTTGTGCCCAGCTCCGGCAGGGTGAGCGAGGAAAGCACAGGGTTCCCTTCGGGCCTGCTTCTAAAAACTGATTTAGCAGGACTTGCGCTTCCAAATTGGGATTCCATCTTGCTTTTTCTATCCAATCTATATTAATACTGCAGACGGTCTTACTTTGTGGTTAATTGAATCAGAGCTGCGAGTCAGACAATGCTGATTAGAAACACGGTCCAAACTTTACGCTAACCCGGAAGCTAACCTGCTAGCTAGCGAAATTTATAAGAAAACATTTTCAAAAACACCGACTGAAAGGGATTCGATGGTTCCGTGTGGAGTGAAACTTTCGTCCGACCTGGAGGAATTACCGGAGCCACATAGTTGTTTATGTCAGAGAGCTGCAGCACTAAGTACTCCCTCTCTGACAGCCCCTGGTTTTTGAGAAAGCTTGCGATGCTGCTCGTATTTATGTTCAAAATAGAAGCCTAGGAGCGGCAAATTTTCTGCCAATCAGAACCATACTGATTTTTAGACAACCAATCAGCGCTTGATACGACACTGAGTTGTTGTTCTTTCGCCGGATATGGAATAGGAGGAGGACGTGACATAACTCTTTAAATTTTCCGCACATCCTTTGTCTTCACACTGACTGCAACGCATGCAGTTTTTGATACTTTTTGTTTTATATGTCTTGACAAATCTGTATTTAGGTTATTTTGCTTGTTTTAAGTCTCTTCCGTGGAGTTATTTGGGCAAAATTTGAATAAATGAGAAGAGCTGCAGGAAAAATGGCTTCATTGACTACTTTCAAATCTTTTAAACTTTTCAAATAGAAATACTCTGGATTGATCCAATCTTAGATGTATATTTGATTTTACTCAAACTTACACAATATTGTTGAAAAATTCTCATTAAATTATTTGTGCAATATTCTAATACTTAGCCTATAAATTAAACCTAACAACCAGTAGTTAAGGAAACATATGTATATAATAGGTAACTATAAAAACTACATCACAATAAGTGAAGATTTGTAATGTTATAAAAATACAAAGTAATCACACAAGAGCTGATTGTGTTTACACAGTATATCCCTGTTATGAGTTATAGGATCTGTTAAATAATTGGAGGAAAGACATTCTTTTATTTTAAACCTGATAGTGTTTGTGTATAAAGTGGCGTTAATAAAAGATTTTTTGAAAATCCATGCAGTTTTAATCAACGTCAGCTCTAAGATGAATGTGTTTGAGTCCACCAGTGCTGCATTTCACAGTTTATTCTCTCAACGTGGAAAAAACATATTTAATGAATCCTGCTTTAGCTTTTTCAGAGTTGTGTCCTCACAGAAAATGTCTCAGACACCTTTTGACCCGATCATTTGTGTGCTGAAAGCAGTCAAGCTCATATGCCTCCCACGTAAAGTAACCTGGACAAAAGAAATCAGTTCCTCACCAATTCCTCACCCAAACAGGGTGCATATGTATGAAGACAAACACCTCTGTTTTGCCATCCTGCTGCGGAACAAAGCCCTTGTTGCTTTGTGAAATCATGCTCCTTTCAGAAATAAAAGCAGTATGTATGTATAGGAAGAGAACTTTTCATTTGCAGTGTTTGCATGGGAGTGTTCAGGCTTTACAGTGTCCATATTTTCTTTTATCTTCATGAAATATCAAGCACTGTTTTGTGTGAGAAAAATTGCAGTAATTTTCAAGTTAATTTGAAGAAAGTAAAGATGGTCTTGTGCATGATTATTCAACTCTTCTGATGTTAAGTGATATGCCCTGCAGAATTTCAGCTATGTTGAAGCTAATATGAAAACATTTACTTCTACTCCATACACAAGGAATCTAGTTTCCCTTTTTCCATGGAAGCAGGTATAATTAAGTTTTTATTTGTTTTGCACCTAAGAACATCTTCATTGTTAGTAATGTAGATATGAAAGCATGTAGAAATTTTAAAACAAAGAAAGAAAATAGAGGATCTCCTTCATGAAGCCCTCCTATCTGGCCGTAATGTTCCATGCAGGACCATAACTTGAAAGCCTCGGATTTACAGAACTATTGGTATGCAACCAGTTCAACTGGATGATTCAAGCTGTCCAACTGACAAAACCAGACAGTTTTCACCAGTAACAACTCATCGGTATTCTGCCTGAGGTTTAGCCTGCTTGAAGCTAATTTATGTTTATGCAGACTTTCCTCAAGCCTGAGTTGGTTTAATTTCTTTAATTGCTCCTCAAGATAAATCCAACTTCTTCTGTATATATCCTGACTGCATTAACATGATCAGTGCAATCAGGTGTGATACAACTTATAAATCAGATAACTTATAAAGTAAGCAACACCCATTTTAACACAACAGTGCTTTAGTATTCCAGCAGGAAGGGCTTTCAGCATCATTTTCAGCAAACCTGTGAGTGTGAGGTGGGGAATGACCACCGTCCATTTGAGCACTCTTTATTCAGCCAAAGTATCCGTGTGACTGGCCATGCAAATGTAAAAGAAGTTTAATGAAATTCCCAGGAGCGGTAGAAACGTTGGCCACTTGTGACTCACGGCTCCACACCTCCCATCTGAAAAGACGGCACAATGGGGGGAAAAATGAAAGGT
>JBBBVT010000021.1:21457663-21474617 GCA_037177035.1 Craterocephalus eyresii
ATGGATGGATGGATGGATGGATGGATGGATGGATGGATGGATGGATGGATGGATGGATGGATGGATGGATGGATGTTTTCCTAATCGTAGTTTAAAACATGGAGTTATTTGACCACATAGCATGTTTTCACCATTCTCTGAGTACTTCTGAGCTCTTTTGACTATAAAGGTTGTGATACCAAGTCCCATCCATGTCTCCATTAAAGTGATACTGTGTAACTTTCGGTTAAAAGGGGAAGCTGAACCTGTAACTTCCCACAGACCACACGGCATTGTGGTAAAATAAAACAGTTTCTGTTTTGGGATCATGTCTGCAGGCCACTTTGACCAGCTGATACCGAAGTAATTTGGTTTCAAAGATGTTTTACCATTGAAGGATCAGGCCTTCCTGGTCCTTGTGTTACCCTTCAGAGAACTTACATGTATGATCCTTCAAGAAGACTTTTTTGCCCACTTTCTTAAAGGGTGGGCTTTCGAAATTTCATACAGGATGATACTTTTTCACCAAAAGTCAGCTCCGGTGAGCAGGTTGATTGTCAGTGAGGGAGTTTTGAGCTTTGAAAGTGGTCAAAAATGTCCAGGTTGCATACGAGGGCTAGTGGAGGGATGTGACTGAGTGCTTCTAGTTCTATATGATCCATTTATCTCCTGGTTGTTATGAAAACATCAGCATTAGTCTGTAGCTTATGGGACATTGCAGCTTATGAAAACCATCAAACTAAAGCAGCCAGTTACTAATCGTTCTGTTACTACTTTGACATTTACATGAATGATAGGAAATGATTTATTGCATGAAAACCTGCATTACTGGCGCAAAAAAGGTTTAGGCAACTGTTAGCTTTGGTCTGTAGCAGATTAGCTTCAACTAGTCACATTTAGACACAGATGTATCCTGCATCCAGACTTCGGCTACTTCTGTTGTTCTGAATAAACGTTGCCTCTAAGAGTCGGAAAAGTAAATCCATGCAGGTCACATGATTCCAATACCACAGTACCACAAAGTTACAATGTCTGTTTTCTGAAGAGGGCAGCCGCTCAGGACTGCTAACACTCATCCTATTAAAACAGTTTCATCTTGGCCATTATGTGCTCTATTTTCCCAGATTTTCTGTATTACGTTTTTTTTTTTTTATCATTATAACTAAATATCGTTGGTTTTATATTTGGAAATACCAATTTTGGAACATTTCATACATTGTTTGACCAAGTTTGGTGCAAAGTAATGAATCATGAGTCATCTGTGCTTACAGTGTTCGGGGTGATTCTTTTATACCCAATCCTGACACCCTTACTTGTCACTCATTAATTTGCTGATTATAGATTTTGCCAGAACGATGCAAATATCCTTACTTGCCTCTTTCCCAACATTTCAATATTCTTTTCTGCCATTACATGCAAGATCTTTTACATTTGAGGTTAAAGAAGGTGAAGATACAGAAAATCATTTCCTGGATTTGTGTCTGACAAATTAAAGTTTGCCATGCTTGAAATTTTATATTTCTATCAAACCGTCCATGTTTAAATTATGTTGTAAAAAAATGTGATTAGCACATACACACAAACAGAAAAAGGCAGATTGAATCAAATACAAACAGAAGAGATAAAGAAACCCAACACAAAATTAAATGAACCAGTGTAACATTTAATCCCAAATCATTGTGCATAAAGTCGAGCATGACACTAAACAAAAACACCCAAGTTAAAAACTAATCTCCACTGTCATCCAGTTTTTTGTTTTCAAAAGATTGACAACTTGCTTAGAAAAAAACCCTCTGCCCCTGTGGAAGTGAGATGGTTTCTTTGTTTGCAGACTTATGTGACTGATGGACACATGTGTATGTGTGAGACATAGACAGATTGTGTGCGCGTCCTGGTATATCTTGAAAATTGCACTGGACCAAGCAGTTGGCAGCAGTTGGCTTGCCCATCTGTCAGAGGCAGGGCTGGGGCCTCATTTCTGCAGGATCAGAATTATTAATCATGTATGAGGTCAGGGATTAAAAGTTAATAAGCTTCACAAGTATCACAGGCGTGTGGTTAAATGTTCATAAACTCAACAATTAGCAGTTCTTGGCTGTAATATCCCAAATGATTGATCCCTTATTAATACTGGATTAATTGGGTTTAATGTCATTTGCCCATGAAAGAGGTTGAACATCCTGTTCAGAGGACACTCAGAGGTGGAAAAGGTTTTCTCACAGCCATCTCACACTCACTGACACACACACACACACACACACACACACCCAAACACACTTTAAAGGGACTAAAACATCAAATAAACTGCCTCCATTTCCTCTCTCATACAAGTTGCAAAGTATATATATTTATTTCAGTCTTGTTTCGAGGATGGACTTAAGCAAAGGGTGAAACCTTAAACAACTGTAAGTTTTTTGTATAAAGAAATATCCTTCAAATGAAGCTATTATTCTTCTAGAAATATCTAAGCACTTATATCAATTAATAATCCAGAGACCACCTTAAAATTATTTTATACAATTGCAGATAAGGAGGCAAACTGGCGTTTATTTATTCATACTCAAAACTGTACAAACATGTTAAGAAAATACAGAATTATCAACGAGGTGAAACTGAACGACCGAATAGTGCACGGTTGTATTACAGTGCCACCTGCTGGGAGTCTCTGGTTACTACATGCATCATTGTGAAACAATGGAAGGGGGTACACATTGCTGTGCTCCTGTCTATTTAATGATAATGAAAAAAATTGTTACATTCCACCACTTTTTTTTTTTGCAAAAACTATGAGCAAATGAAAACAGTTGGAAAATTTTGGCTTCCTGATGCAAAACAGGCGATGCAATTAATCAGTACATTCTATGAGCACCAAGAAATGGAAGGATTACGGGACTAATTTTGTTATTCAAGGCAATAGAATTAATCCAGATTAAATAAATGAATTTCTGCCGGTAAACAGGTATTTCAGCCAGCCAAGATATGATCACTTATAACGGAATATAATAAAAAATATATATCATCATTTGTGATAAACTCTGAGGGTACAGTATTTTCCATGGCCTAGATGATGCTCATTTAATGTTTTGTTTACTGACCACATGAGGTCAGTGTTCTCCAAAATCACTTAATCTTTCAGTTTTTAAAAATTTTAAAAGACATTAATTCTTAGCTAAACAAAATCACAAATTTGTGTAAAATCATTTTATTTGTTTTAAACTTAACTGGTAATAAATTATTAACCAACATTCACAAAACCACATCCTCAAGTAATGGAAACCCTTTTCCACCTTCTCCTGGAAGCAAATAGTTTAACCCATTTCTGGGGAATCATTTACATCATGTGTCTTAAAGACCTTCTGAAATGTCTGATTATTAGTACATTTTACACCACATTATTTTCAGTGATATTGACATAGTTTTCTCTCCAATAAACTCCAGTAATTTGTCATGTTTTTGTGACACTGGGTTGAAATTAAGTAAAAGTCAGACATCCATCTTGGCATCAAGCTTGACCCCAATTCTTATTCCAGGTAACTGTGTAGTCTATGAGATTAAATTTGTTTTTGATTGCTTTAACGCTGCCAGCAGGTGAGCTACCGAAGCTATGATATTGCCTTGTTATTTGTGTTTCTGATAAACCCTGGTAGGTTCCTGTAGACATATCAAATGAGAGCAGAACCTTGTTGGCATATGAGCCTGATTCAACTATAGCTATCCTATTTATATATTTGTAAATATTCAGAAGAGAGAGGTTTTTGAATATTTGCAGATTCATTCAGCAATATGAAACTTTCACAAGTTGACCATTGCATTCAGTTTTCACTGCATCATTTCTTGATATGAGAAAAAAATATATTTCCTGTCACAAGTTATTCTGGCGGAGCAGATTACATTAGACTATTCTGGCCCATGTCATGCATTTTTAAAACAATTTAGCATTAGCTTTGCTGAAATAAGTATGTCTGATGACATAGGCGTTCTCAAGTAGTTTCTTTTTAAGGAAGAAATACTGTAGGTAGGATATCACATAAGCACAGAGATGTGGGTGGGAGGGTGAGAACTTTTATTATTATTATTATTATTATTATTACAAAAATCCTACATAAAGTGCTATTACTGCCGCATTAACTTGTGTTTTTTCCTCTTTCTGCAGACATGCTAAGCCTGTTTTGGTTAATGTTCATGCCTCTGTCCTGTCCTCCGGGCCACCTTCCCTGTTTCTAGTTGGGATGGAGTTTTTTTCCTGCTAAAACGAGTTTTTCCTCTTTACTGAGCATGCTCAGAATGGAGGACCAAAACGTGGTGAAGATTAAATGCAATCCATTGGTTTCCTTAGACTGACCATGTAGCTTGTATGAACACACAGATGGAAATGTGGATTTGTTTTAAATGGATCACAATGATCTAATTAGGTTTATGAAGTATCTTGAGATAATTTTAGTGTGAATTGAGACTTTTGGTTTCAAGTTAAATGATAAAAGAAGCTGTTGTAATACCAGTCTGCCACTAGATGTCATTGTTGCTGTTCACACTAATGTCCAGAAGCTTTGAATAATTTTGGCACAAAATGAAGGACAGCCTCGATGCTTTATCAACAGCTGACTACATTGTTTTTACAGCTATCCACGTAAGGAATTATTTAAGAATTTATCTATATTGTTCTTAGAAATATAAATGACTGATATCTAAATGGATTTGTTTCTCAGCAGATGCTAAAAGGATACAAACCAACCTCCAGGACTGTTTTCAGACAAAAGTTGGAAATCTTACCTCTAACATCATGTTTAATCAATTCATGCTCCAAAGAAGGACATTTAAAATGTTTTTGTAAAAGTCAGAGTTAACTTCCTTCGCTTGCTCATCCCTCTTCTTCCTTCTATCAGAGATAAAAGATCTGACCAACATTTATGAAGAAAAGGGTGCCTAAGTAATATTGCTGCAGACTATGTGTGAGTCTCTGTATCAGGCATTGAGAATAGGAAACATGTTTTCTTCCCAACAACTTTCCGTATGTTGTTTAAAATGCTCACTTCCTATTGGCCGTATCAGGATTTAGCATCATATGTCTTCCGTTGGTTGTCAGACTTGATTTAAATCTTCATACTGTACGAAAACCAATTCTTGCTGCCTTGCCTATTTATATTTTCTGTCGGTCTTCACTACAACCATCGAGAAAAGGAAAAGAGGAAAATAATCTGTCAGATGAATGTTTGATGAAGTGAATGTGATTTCACTGACACCTTTCCACAGCAGGCGTTGCAACATGTCACAACACAGAGAGTTCTCAAGCTCCCATTGAAACTAACATCAGGACCGTACCATGTATAGGGACAGTTTATAGATGCAAGAGCCTCCCCGGATCTTTGTATCTTTAAGCTAGTAAAGGTTTTAGATTGCTCTCCCATGTCAGCATATTAAAGTTAACTGTAACTATTTTATTTTCATCAAGTTGAACATTAGATATAGTTTAGAGATATCGACCTCAAAAAGCCTGTCTTGCCACAATCCAAAGATAAACTACTTCTGCCTCTTTACTGTCACTCCAAAGGGTTTTGTTCTGGATCATTCTCATTTCTATTTGTGAATTATTTTCTGCCTTTACCCTGCACCCAGTCACATCCAGTCACATCCAGACCACTAATTCCTCCAATTTCTTCTGTTTAACTACTATCTGAACAGTTTCTTTCTTCTTCTGTTTTTGATTATATTAAATGGTGCAATATGGCAGCACAAATAAGGCTATATCATGTGGAATGGAGCTAAAATGCTGAGTAAAAAATAAAGAAATAAAAAAGGATTTATAAAAGCATAAGCAGTAATTTGGAAGTGATAAGATACAAATAGAAACATAGTTAAATATGACATTTTTACATGCTAAATGGTGTACTTTGTTGCCCTAAAGCAAAAATAATCTCTTCTATGGGTTTTATTAGATTTATCTTTTATCTGGATAAAAGTTTTGACATATTTTACATGAAAAAGTTTACAAATATGTCTTCTTTGCCAATTGTTTCCTCGATAAAATCAGATCCACATGGCAACAACCGTCCAGGACTAAAGAATATCCCTGAGCCTATCTTTGGTGAAAACCCCCTTTCCTCAGATTATCCCCTCCAAATCAAAGTTTAATATTCTGACTGAAACCCAGCAGTGTGTTGCTATTAAGGTGCTCCCAGCATCAGGCTCTGATGCCTCCTTTCCTGTATTTGCATGGAAAAGATTTCTGTTTGCAGCTTTAGCATGCTAACAGCTACCATGTACACAATAGTGGATTGAGACTTTTTCATGTCTTCCTTAAGAAGACGTTAGCACAGAATCTAATCTGACAACAAGAATCTTTGTTTTTTTAATCCACATTTATATGCTAGTCAGACCCAGTGAAAAACTTTAGCTTCAATGCACTGTGTTTACATGTGAACAACAAAGCATAAACACACAGACTGGCTGAGATGAAGCAAGGCAACAGAAACTCAAACAACCACTGGTTCCAACCAAGGTCTGCAGAAATCATTTCCAGCAGCAGAGACCACACCGGGGGCCCTTCTGTCAGCTGAACAGGAAACTGAGGCTACAATTCACACAGACTACCAAGAACAATTGAAGATGGAGAAATGTTGCTGGTTTGATGAGTCTCCATTTCAGCTCCACATTCAGATGCTAGGCTCAGAATCTGCTGGAAGCATCATGAAAGCAGGGATCCATCCTGCTTCAGGCTGCTGCTGTAATAGTGTGGGGTTTCATTTTCTTGTCCCGCTTTGGGCCCTTTAGTCCCAGCATGGCCTGGTTTAACCAGCACAGCCTACCTGAGTATTGCTGCTGACCATGTCCATCCATTTTCTGAGCACAGTGGATGTCATCCATTACTGGATGTCTCCATATCACAAAGCTCAGATCAATGAGTCCACTGGACTCCAACAGCCTCCACAGTCACCACATCTTAGTCCAATATTCCACCTTTGGGATGTGGTGGAGAGATTCCCATGGATGTGCAGCAACTATGTGATGCTGTCATGGTAATATAGTGCAAAACCTTGGAGAAATGTTTCCATCAGCTTGTTGAATCATACACTAAGAATTAAGGCAGTTCTGAAGGTAAAAGGAGTCCAGCCTGGTTCTGGCACGGTGCATCACATAAAGTGGACGGGGAGTGTAAACTGGTGCAGTTAACAACTCAAACTGCTTCTGCTGCGTTCATCCACCAGGTGTCACCAGTTGTTAAGCAGACCTGGCATCTGCCTGCCAGCCTGTGTGTGGTCTTGTTTGAAGTGTTCAATGAGCTCTTGTAGACACACTAAATTAGCTATTGTGTTCATTTCTCTTTGCATAGGTTAAAAGACAGGAAAGTGAGGTGTAATGTGCCTTTAGGTGGGCTGGCGGTGCTAATTATTGTGCTCAGTCCATCATGGCCCACAAAGTCAGCATTTCTGTCTTTGTTTGGTGTTTCTCCTGGGAGACGGCCTCTTTGATCTGCAGTTTGACATTCTGATTGTCTTCCACTCAGCTTAGAGTTGCATGGACGGACACAATGGACTACAAGCAAGTGGGACAACTATAAATCTCTTAGATTTGAGCTTCAATGTCACACACAGCAGAAAGGACTCAAATCAGCGTGAAATCACATAAAATGTCTCAAACACGACTAAAACAATGCAGGGATTTTAAATCATTTGTAGACATCATCTACAAAGAAAATGCACTTTAAACAATCGGAGCAGACAGCATATAGTTCAATACATGATCCAACTATTCTTTTTTCCCCCCAGAGCTTAGACCTTCCTGTAACATGTTCTAACATGTGTGACATTTAAAATGATCGGAAAAGCTTTTACATGGGAAATCAGAGGTATATATGGATACTGGCATATAAAGAACTGACCGCTGCCTGCAGGTCCTCACATGTAATCCTGCCACCTCAAAGAATCACATCACAGTCTGAACAAGTAGCCTCTAAAAGAAGCTTATTGTAATTCTGTTCCCCTCTTTTTTCTTTCATATTGTGCTCCAGGACGGATGAGATGTTTGGAGCTGCAGCGAGAGCCTGCAGACGTGTGGAGCAGTCATCCAACACCTGCAGCTGACTTCTCTGCAGGTGGCTAACACATAAAATCTCAGGCTGATGGCAGGATGGCCTCCTTACTGAATGCATAATCACTTGAATTTCTGGTCGTTTCTTAATTCTACAATATCTAGCATGCATTTGCAGTGATTTTAAAAAAGTCAGTTTGGGAGGGAAAGGTAGGGAAATTGCACATTCTTAAATTCTTCTTTTGACAAGAACGTCTATTATTAAGCATCTTACCAGTGCATAATGACTTGGTAAAATAAAAGGAACTGTGGCAACTGGTGAAACAGGCTTTATAAACTGTAGAAATGTATCAAATCTCATAAAGGAACAGATTTTTGGTGTGTTTTAGTTAGATAAACTGTATTTTGAGAAGAGTCTTTGCACCTCTTACATCCATCAACTCTCCATTATACCACACAAAAGCTACCAAACCACCAGGTTGAATTATGCAGGTTTATCGTCATTTTCCTGTAAAAGACCTGAGGAGGTAAGCCCAGAGGGGGGGAGGATGGGGGACTGAGGAAGTGTGGCAGTAATATAAGCAAACAGAGAATGTGAAGAGAGGAAATGGCCTGTCCTAATAATCACAGCCCAGGAGCAGCAGTGCATTCAGCTCGCAGCTCTGGGGTGCTCAGCAGCTCTGTCTCCTTTCAATGCCACAGAGCCCCGCAAGCGGCGCTTTATGGACAAGCTCCGACACCCACAGGAAGTGTAAACAGAGGTCAAGTGTTAAAGTCCAACCCGCCAATTCTCACCTCCATTAAAGAGAGAGAGGAGGGGGGTGGGGGTCTCCTTGGTGTTCTCAAAGCACCTGGGAAGAAGTTCCCCCATTAAAAGAAACGGTAATGATGCCTTTTTAAAAACCTTTACAAATCAGGAAAGATGTGAAATGTCTGTGAAATTTTATACATACATCCATGGTGTGTGTTTATGGACTGCTGTTGTTGAAAAGAGGGGAAAAGCTTAATTGATCTCTTTCAGCTTCAGGTATGACAGCAAATATGTTGTAACTCAAAAAATATTCTGTTTTTGTGAAAAAATAATTTAAGAAAAGAAAGAAATACATCTAAAGATCCTAAAAAAGACTCAAACTAGACTGATGTGAGCCTTTTTTTAGCAAAGCAGGAACCTTTTCCTCCTCCTTCTAACATATTGGATGATAGACTCAGTCGGGAAATCGGGGAGGACCGTAGCTTCCCCACATATCTCTGTCTGGATCTAGTTTATCTGTCTCAGGGTATGTTCCCTTTCAGCAACATTCATTTTAAGATTAAAAGAAGGTATATTTAAACATGTTTTTCTAAATATGGGACAGGCTAAAAGAGGCGAATCATATAATTTTCCATTTCCAGTTATAGTGTGTTTTACCCTCCATATTCTTAAAGCTTCAAGTTACTGCTCCAGTATAACATTGGATCCCAGAGGACAAGCCAGTAACTACAGCTCGCCGAAAGTATGACATTGCCACTGTGTTTCCTACAGTTTATGATAGACCACAGTTTCTGAGAAGCACTGTAGATAAAAAAAAAGAACAAACTGTAGTTTTAACAGGACAGCAGATTTCAGCCCACACAGCAGGAGTGAAAGAGTTACAGATGAAATGGTTTAAATCAGACAGTCTGGTCCATTTTTGCCCACAAGATGTAGCTGTTAGTGTTCGTACATTATTGGTTAGTGAACATGTGTTTCTGTAAAATAAAAAAGTGAGCTATTAACAGTTGTGTAGGTCTGATCACAAAGAAAATTAGCATGGACACCCAGGTGTTGTGTTTCTGTCAATCAGAGCCTGAGCCCATAAAAACCTGTTTAATGACATATATATAGTTTTACATTGCACTCCAAAGCCACGTTAGTGGGTGCTGGTCTTTTGTTTTATTTGTTTTAAAAGGATTAGATCACATAAAAGATAATTTATACTTTTATGTCTGTTGTGATGCTTGATCAAGACCCCTTTGAAGTGGCTTTGAATAGACCGGGGACCCCATCATTACCACACTGATGCACAGAGGGAACTGGACTGAATCTGGACATCACCTGTTATCCCACTGGTAATATTCAGAGCCCACTCATGGACCATGTGAGCTCAGAGGAAGGAGATCAAACTCCTATTAAAAACTATTATGCTCCATGGCACTGTGGTTTATCATATTTTATCCTGCCTTGATTGAATCCATTCCTGCATAACTTCTTATGCAATAAAGGTGAAATGTTGCGACTATTTCTTGCAATACACAACAAAATACAAAGAATATTTGAAAGCCAAAATTTTCTTCATCAAAAGAACTGCATTGCACCATATTCTACATTTGCTGTGATGTAAACCTCTGGCTCGAAGTGCATTCAACTTCTGTCAAACTCTAATACTACGATTAGTATTAAAGTTCAGCATCACAGCATGAGTTTGATTCATAATCATAATGTTCGCTAATTATCGTGGGAATGATATCAGTTGAAGGTTGATTATAAACTATAAATCAGGGTACAAAATAAGGTAATGAGGATCTGACACACTATCACTGGAGTAATGCTTGTATAGGAAATGGATCCAAAAAACTCTTTATTGCTCGTTTTCTTTATTTCATGAGAAATTGAAGCTTCTGAGCCTTTGACGTTTTCCTGCATTATTTCACTGCAATCAGGTGTTTCAGTCTCTGTTCAGTGCAGACATGTGGTGACCTGTCCGCCGTGTCAGACAGCTTGAATACACTCATGCTCTGTTGTTGGGACGAGGCTGTCATGTCAGTCAAAAGATACTGGGCAGTGTTAAAGTTAATCCCTCATTAAGTTGGTAATGATATAGATGATTATTTATGGGAATGGGTGGAGGACATTGTATGGTTAAGTGGCACCTATCAGCCCAGAGAGCAGCTTACACAGTAGCCTTTCACACAAATAGTGTTGATGCTAATGTGTTGCTATCAGCTGCATGGAGGACCACCAAACTGAAACTCACTGTTTTGCCCCTCTTTAAGTAAAAAAGGCATACATGATACTAAACATGCTGAAGAATAGATTTTTAGTGCCTAAAAAGCCATATTGAGACAGTTTCAGAACCCCATGCCATTTCTTTATCATACTAGTCATGCATCCAATATGATCACGATCACCTTATAACCTCATTGATATATGAAGTTATTTTAGCCAGTTTCAGGTTTAGAAAAGGAGAAATAAACAGCTGTGTTTAGGTTTTTTAAATGCTTGTAGAAGAAAAATTTAAAATGTGTATCTTTAATGATGCATCTATTGTATGAACAGAATGGTGATGCCTGCCTCCACTGCAAATTGGTTAGATGCATACATGGTGAATTTTTCCAAATGAGTACAATGTCCAGGTTTGCAGACTACAGATTTTGATCAGTTCACATGCTGCAATCTATAATTAGAAAAATATAAGTACAGTGAACAATGAAAACAGCCTGATCTTGTTGTATTTACCAGAGTACTGATCCCGTTCAATGCCAGCATGGTAAATTTTATGCATTATGTTTTGACTTTTTGTCCATTTCAGTACTTCAGTTTGTAAAACACAAAATCAATGCGCCTTTAACAGAAAACGTAAAAATTAACGTTCAACAACCAGACAGAGTATCAATGATTTGAATCCCCTTTTTAGACACCAGTAAAACCAGTTTTCCTTCTCAGGTTCCATCTAATATACTGTATGCAGCACTAGGATGTTTTGAACTGGGATCTTTCTACATGAGCCAGAGGCAGTTTGTTCATGAAGACTGAAGAATTTATTGAGAGTAGTGGGTAGTGGGCTCATTTAGCAAACACTGCATTAGTTTGGTTATTTGGTTCAGCAGGTGTGGAGTAGCATGTGTGACCATAACGTTCACTAAGAAGCAGACAGTGTTTAAAACTAGACAGTGCATGTTCAGACATGTTTAAGGTTTGTTTCTCCAGCTGACATCAGTGGACTGCTAAACGATCAATTATTTCCTTCCTTAAATAATAACAGAAAATAAAATATTTATCTAATTGCATCTGTGTGAGTTTGTATTAATAAATATTTTAACTCCTCTAGTTGAATAATTCTGCACATTTATGGTAAATACAACATTAACATGCAGCTTGTATCAAATCAGAAGTTTATTACGTTTACGTTTTGCTTTATTTCAATTATGTGAAATTACATATCTTTTTAAAAGCAAATAAATGTAAGGTATTACATACTTTCAAAAGTATTAGTTTTGTTGGCAACATTGATTTATGAGGAAGGATAATAAACTACATTTGAACAGAAACTAAGCCATATTCAGACCTGAAAGCGATCATTTTTAAAAAGTTGGTGGACAAAAACGGTGAATGTAGACTACAGGTTTATGATGAAAACTTTATCCAAATGGCTGAAAACCATCTTGTCCATAACTAATGGAAGATGAGTAAAAAACAGCAAATACATGACTTTGCTTTTTGTTTATTGCAAATTGTCGCACTTTCTACAATGCACTTATTTAAGTGCCAAATTCTAAAACAAAAATGGAGAACAAAAAAGAAGCAAAAATGTATTAGTAATGATAATTATAATAATAATAATCAATGATTTATCAGTCCAAAATGAACATTGCTAAATCTGACTCATGTCATGTTGTTCATACATTATTAAATAAGTACAGTATTTATAATATATCCACATGAGTGGGTTGGTTTGGGTCAGCCGAGTCATCTGTTGGCCGTGTTGGACGGCACATCGGGGCTTCAGATTGTAAAATAAACACTCAAGATTTGTAAAATTACAGCAACATTAAAAAAAAGTGTCTGGAGCGCAGCGCAGCAGGATGGTGTGCACCCTGGACAGGTCACCCGTCCACCAAAGGGCCCCATGGATGAAGAATAACACAACGTTCAACCTAAATGTTATTGTGTTTTTGGGTTTATTTGTACAGTAAACAGTCGAAACACAGAAAAAGATTTGCTGATTATAATTTTTTATTTGGTTGGTTTAAATGACAAAAAGCTTGAAACATTTTTTAAAGCAGTTCTTATGTATGGCTTTGCTGCTAAGAGCCTGGCTGTGTATTGGAGCCAGACGGAGCATACCTGCCCTTTTACTGGACTCCCATTCATAGTCAAGGTGAGGGCCAAGGCCCAGCAGGTACCTGTAATGACCCCTCGAGGGGGCCAGCTGCAAGGCGGCAGGGGCAGGTCGTTGTGGATCGTTCAGCTAACGGCTTCATAAACTCATTACTGATGGACGTGTGTGGACAGGAAAGGCTGAGAGTACAGTGGCTGTTAAATGTGTCGGGCAGGTGAGAAAAAGATCCCTCTTTCACCTCAGCAATAATAATGATGACAGTGTTTCTCTGGGCCTTTGTTTCATTCGGTCATGTGTGAACTGAGAATCCAGGTGAGACAGGGGAGGGTCTCCTCACTGCTGCTGTCACTTCTGTCATGAAGCTATGCCTCTTACATGGAGGAATGTTTCACAGCTCATAACGCCTCATACTGGAATCACTATATGCAGATATGAACTTCAGACCTGTTGCAGCTTTTTTAGCTACGTGTGTTTAAAAGGCAGATATTCTGTTTTTGATACTAAACAGATTTAAATCCTTATTAAATGTGTTTTATTCTGATAAACATTAAGCAACACAAAAAAATAAAAACCATCCCCAGCTACCCTACAGCAAAGCCATTAAGATCTGCTGCCTTTATGGTATTAATACAGATTCTTAAATACAGAAAGCTAATGCTGTATTACACTGTATTCCCACAAAAATGCAGAAAATCTGGAAATGTTCTATATTGAAAAAAAAAACACATGATAAAGTACAATTTGTCTACATCTCCATTTGTTAATAAATGCCCATATTGAAGCAGATAGTGTTATATGGAACAATTTTACTTCACTTTTAGGTTCTAATATAAATTTTTCATGACTAATGTATCGTATTTGATCCACAAAGTTACTGGACCAAATACATAATTAAATTCTTTTTATACAATCCAATGGACGTCATCAGCCCCCAAATGGTTTCACTGATATTTGCATTAAAAAACAGCCCTTAACCTTTTACAATATAAGGTCCCATTGCAGAGAAGCCCTTTGAAAACAGATGGAAACTGAGCCAAAATGGCCATTTTGGAAACCTTGCCTGAACTATCGGCACTAAATCCTCTATAATTCTGTTCTGCTTCCCTTTATCAGAGGTGACCTTTACAGAGAATGATTTGCTATCGCTGCATAGTTCCAAAGAACTATTCACAGTCATCCTTAAAGGATTTGTTTTTTTTAGGCCTAAAACTTATTTCCATTTTTGTTACATGCCATTTTGATATTTAGACATCGAAACAAATCTCACTGCTCTCGTATCTATGCCTATTCAAACAGACCGAATGGTTGCATATATAATTTCATCACGGGTGTGTCACTTTCTAAGATACTCACAGGGCTTAAAGGTAAGGGAGTCATTTTAGAACTAGTTGCCCCAGTGATTCTGTTCATTTTTGTTTATTTAAAAAGTATTTGGATTTTGTTTTCAAGTCCAATTAAAAGTTCAAATTAAAAAATCTAGATTTCATGGGTTTAAGTCTATGCGATATGTGTTTTTAAATCCATACTTATTAACATATTGCAACCTATTGAAAAGTTAAAAGTTACTAAGACACAGTTGGGTGGATTGGATGCAAAGTTGGCTTTTTTCATGGCCTGCAGTGAAACCACCCCCTTGACCCCTTTAAAAACAAATCCTGAGAAATGGCAGGAATCATGAGCCACTGCTGCATGTAGGAATTTTCAGATAGTCATCACTGCTGATGAGTTTGAAGCTTTTGGTAAGAGCCTCATTTAAAGAGGACAGCCTGTTGAGCCATTAGAAAGCAGCCTTCAGCTCTCTTTCTCCTCTTAGGGCATGACTATGAAAAGAAGGCATCCTGGGACAAAGATCCGTGTATTCCTTGTCTGGCTCCAATACACACCAGATACTGCAGCAATAACTGCAGGTTTCCTTCATGGAAAGTTGGATTTAAGATAAGCAAACAGAACCTGAAATAGAATCCTATTCATACAACCACATTTCAGAAATATTATGTTCGAGATTTTGACATCAGAAAAACCCACTAATCATCAATAGGGATACCTATTGAACACGTGGGCCTAATCAGAAAATAAAACGTTGAATTGTGTAGTTTCACTCGTCACATAAACTATTCCCAGATGCTCCTTCCGAGTAAAATCTTGTCTGTTTCAAGACTAAATGTGAATTAAAAGAGCTGCCAGAGGCAGAGAAACAGCCAACAGTCATGGGGTGGGTGGTCCCGTCGTGGTGCTTCAGAAGACGCATTCTCATTGTTCGGGTCCCTGGTCTGAACGTCTGTGTTTGCCCTTTTCATTAGACATTCTAGTGTCATCTGAGGAGGATAAATAAAACGAGCTGAGGTCAAAGGGAAGGAGCGGTGGGCTCGGGTGTTTAAATGTGTTTTAACAGTTACTTAAAGCTCTGGAGAGCCTCTCTGCCACTTCCAAATGATGGAAATGAGCCTGGAGAGTTTGCAGAGCTGGCAATAATCCGGGATGTAAGAGGGAGAAAGTCTGCGGGTGTAAGAAATGACTTCCTCTGATGAAAGCGATTCCTAAATGGGTCAAAATCCATGTACAAAACAAATACAACGAAATTACGCCTGCTCTAATAAAGTTCACCTTTTTGTATGAACAATGAGTCAAAAGTGAGATTTTTAAGGCCTTCTCTGTGTGTAAGCAGCTCTACATTCAAAGGACAGGATGAAGCAACATGTGGATTAATGGGAAGTGCGATTAGCGGAGTTTCAGTTTTGGCCACAACACACTTCACTTGTTGAATTTGACGCTTCAATTGTGCAGTTAAGCCGTTGTTAAAAGGCACACTTTGGGGGACATATTTGTGAGATTTTTAAAGGGGTGTGAACAGTTTTTAAATATATATATATATCAAAGAAGTTTTAAGTGCAACTAGACATAAACAATAAACCCGCACAGCAAATTCTCTATAGATTGTGAAGCTCAAAGTCAGTCTCCAGTTGTGAAGTGACTTGTTACGCTGCTTTAAGCGTCTGTCGGCCAGCCAGGACTCAAAAGGCTCCAAATAAGATGATTTAGCAACATCAAGGCTTTCCCAGCGGTAATGATTACATTTGGACCTAAGATCCATGCAAGAATTTGTTGCCCAGTAAATCTCTTGAGGTCCCCCTGCCCCCAGCGCTCTTCAAAAGCCTTCTCATTCAAAGGGTTAGGATGTTTGACAATCCCAGCTTGTACAACTCCAGCAATTAATTGGATACGTTGTCGGGATGTTCGTCTCTCTCATCTGCTACTTGAAAAGACAAAGGATCGACGGGGGGGCTCTTCACACCTCTTCGTGCTGCTGGAGTATAAAAAAGGCCTCTCCTCCGCAGGAGCATCACTCGTCCCCTTCTGCAGCTTGGAGCAACATCTGGTGTCCCACGAAGATCTTCCATATCCAGGGTTTAACGATGCAGGTACCGAGCAGAGCAATGGGAACGTATGGATATTCCGTGCGTAATTACGCACCGGCCGCTCTGTGCCCACTGAACAACAGCGGACAGTACACTCCATCAACGAAGCCAACCAGCGGGAAATCTTTCACCATTGAGGCTTTGCTCGCAAAACCAGAGGAGGACAGAAGCGGACGGGCGAGTCCGGCTCAGTGCGGAGTGAAATACCAACCAGCGGCGCGGGTTTTGCCTCTCCCGGTGGCACCAGCTCCATACCTCTACTCTCCAAACATGCTGCACTCAAACATTCACGCGCAGCCTGGATATTCTGTTTACTGCTGCCCAACTTTCACCTATCCGTCCTCATGCCAGGGAGCATTTTATGCGCAAGGTAAATATGGAATCAGATAGATAGATAGATAGATAGATAGATAGATAGATAGATAGATAGATAGATAGATAGATAGATAGATAGAT
>JBBBVT010000021.1:21474717-21506365 GCA_037177035.1 Craterocephalus eyresii
AGATAGATAGATAGATAGATAGATGGTTTGCTATAATAATTGATTGAAATTGTAATATTAAAATGTTTGATCTTTCCTTTACAGCTGCGATGTCCAAAGTCAACGCAGGTCTGCATTCATTCAAAACTAAAGGTGGGAAGTCCAAACGGATGCGCACCAGTTTCACGAGTGAACAACTGTCCCGGCTGGAGAAAGAGTTCGCGCGGCAGCAGTACATGGTCGGATCAGAGAGGTTCCTGCTGGCCTCAGCCCTGCAGCTCACAGAAGCTCAGGTGGGAACTTACTAAAGAAAGAAAAACAAAAATCGGCCTCCTGTTTGTATCCGCGGGAACAACATTTCTAACCTGCTTCTTGTTCCTGCTTCTTCCAGGTCAAAGTCTGGTTCCAGAACCGACGCATCAAGTGGCGCAAGCAGAGTCTGGAGCAGCAGCAGGCCAAACTGGCCAAACTGGGTCTGGCAGCTCCGCCTAAAAGCCCTGGATCTCAAGGCCACGGGGATGAAGGCGATGAGGATGAAGAGTTTTCCGATTCAGATGTGGACATCAACGTGTCCGATCTGTCCACGGACCACTGTTAAACCCAGCTCAGCCGGACTCTGACAGAAAAAGGCTTTCCTGTACATACTGCTGAGAAAGGAGGCTCCTGTCTCCAACTATGAATATTTAATAGATTTATAGTTATATATTTAATTTTCTACACTTATTGCTTGTTGATGAGTTCACTTCCTGTATTGTGACATCCATAAATATATTTTATGACAACAATGACATCCTGGTCCTGATATTTCCTTGAATACCCTTAAAAGAAAATTAGAGTCAGTAGCTACAGATGTTGTCTGTATGGGCTTTTGGGGTGGGGGGAATCAAGTACTATACCCACCTATCAGAGATTACCATTCAATTCAAAGATCTATAAAAGTCCCAGATGGGTCTTTCCTTCAGTTTAGCTGTCATCATGGCATCTTTATTTATTTTAAACCAGCTCATACCAACTTTAAATACCAACATTTAAGGTACATGCACCTGGAAATTTAATACTTTATCTCCACATTGAATAAATGCAGGTCATTAGTCAAAACAAAAAGACATAATTGGATTCTGCAACCCACAAAATAACGGAATATTTGCTTTTTCCATATATGCTTCCTCACTGTGCCCTTTTGACCTTTCCTTATTGTCCCCTTTGGTTCATTCTGTGCACATTGTGAAGATGATGGAGACATTTCCTCCCAGGTTTGATCTCACATGAAGTCTGGGACTGACTCGGGTTCCCCTCTGCTCTAAGCTAAGCAAATAAATAAGCAGCTCAGGGATTAGCTGAGATATCTGTAACCCAGGGTGGTAGGGGTCACTCTGTCTCAGAGCTGGGTCTCACTGTTTTAATCTGTTTAAATGGTCTCCACGCCTGTTCTCACTGCTTCTCGGTGGACAGGGCTCCCACATGCCCACCCACCGCCGGCAGGTGTCCACTCGCTGCTCTATTGAAACTCCACGTCGCTCCTTGCAGGCGGAAAAGGCCTCACGCTGTTGGCCGAGGCCTGCCTGGCAGACATGAGGGATAAAACCTGAGAGGGGACAGCGGGTGGATGTGGGAGCCCATCAGAGCAGCTAATTGGGGTGGTCAAGCTGAAACGGGTGTCCTGCGGAGACCTTGGACATATTAAACAAAGAGGGCTGATGGGAACACACTGCGGTGAGCTCCTGCACTTTAATCTTAAAATTCTAAAGGTATGTTATGATATTCTAATGATGGGTCAACAAATGGGCTTAACCTCCACTGAAAATATTCAAACAGAAGATTTGATGAGCAGGAAATAAAAGCTGATGTGATACCGGCTGTTTGTGAAAGTTTAGTATTTTTAAAACGTTCAGTTCAGTAACACTGAGCAATAATTACTTAAATTATTATTTATCTATAGGATCATTATTCAATATCAAGGGTTTGAAACTAGAGATACACTGGGATCCGTCATATCAGATGAATAAAGAAATGTTTCTGTGATTTATTGAAGCAAGTATAGGGAAAATTTGTATACTCTTACAGCCTTTCTTCTCACTAGTCTTCAGGAATATTTCTCAAGCCCTTAACAGACTTTCCAAAGCTCTTCTTGAGATGTCGGCTGGCTTTTGTTCCGGTTTCTGTAAAGATGATCCTGGACTGACTCAGTAATGTTGAGCTCCAAACATGCAGGGAGGAATCATCTCTCCACCAGACCTGCTCTCTGACCTGTTCTTCAGTAAACTGGCCTCAGCCTTTTCTCCCTCTTTGCCTCTCATAAGACGCTTCCTTACAGCCACGGTCCATGCTTCAGTGGCTGCTTCAGTAGCTGGATCACCTAAGGCTCAGATGCATCTCTCAGGTGCTGCATTTCTGTTGGACTCCCCCCCCCCCCCCATTTCTAAGAGACGTCAGTTTCAGATTTCTTGGTTTTTAGGCCGACACTGTTTTTGTCCTTCACCTGTCCGGCTTCCCACATCTAACTATGCCAAGTTTTTGGCTCCTCCCTTAAATATTCTTAACTAATAGATTGAGGGGAAAAAATCCCTTTCCTTTGGACAATAATAATTAGAATAAAACTGTTTCTAAACAAAAATTTGAGATCCACTTCAACCCAAACCAAACCACGTGATAGAGAAAACTACATGCAATTTCTCCCCCTAAAAATGTGTGTTTCTGAATTGTTCTGATGGCACAGTAACATTTATTATGTACATCCTTGTTGCTTTCATTGTCCAGCAGAGCCCCGAGGTTTTTCGGGGGCATCATGTTACAGCTGTGTCTCGCTTTATGGCGCTGCATCACAAACACACCGGCCGTTTCGAACACACACCATGTCTGACACTTCTAGAGGAAGACAAAAAGAGAGAGAACGGGACAAAGATAACACAAGCGTCAACATCAGACTCACTTTTCCTGGTTGAAAGGAGCTCAGACTGCAGGTAGGATGCAATATGGAGGCTAAATTAGTGGGACGCCTCATTTAGAAAAGTTTTGTACAATTTCTATTTGATAAGTGTAATCACAGAAATCTTTACTCTACCATTTGAGCGGGCAGCAAAAGGGACAACCCTATAACTGCCTTCTCCACTGTGTGAGAAATATGGAAATATATTGCTGCTCCAAAAGAAATACGTTACGTCACGTTTGCCAAAGAAATGGGAAAAAAGACACCAGCAAAAATTTTTTCTGCCTTATCAGCACAACTGCTGTTAAACTTTTTTATGCCTTTTTTTATGTTTTATAGATCCGAGTGAAGGCACATAAATAAAAAAATATATTCCCCTGAAAAGCGGTGGCTGTTGGAAATCTACAGAACCATTGTTGAAGACCATCGGTGGCCTTAATATTTCCACTCTAATCAATGTGACGGTGCTGTTCTGCACCTAAAGTTTTGAAGCATCTGCTGTTCAGCGGAGGTGCTGCAGGAAGCAGGGGACAGTTGGGAAAGTTAATAAATAACATCAGAGCTGATCTCCTCCTCTGTCTCCTGCCCGCCACCCCCTGCTCAGCCCGATTATGGCTGAAGAGCAGCTGAAGGCGCAGAATTTGTGTAAAAACCCTGGAGAGATCTTTCTGATGTGATCAGCTTGGAATGGGACTCTGACCCCCCCCCCTTCCCACCTCCTCCTCTCCTCTCTCTACAGCCCACGTAATCCCATTGAGGAACAGAAAGAAGCAGCCAGAGGCCTGGGAAAAGCATGAGTGTACTGGGGAAGGGAGGTGGGGGTCACCGAGCTCATCGTCTCAATTAGCACAGGGCACCTTAACGGCTGGAAGCTCGCCGGTGCTGGCTGAGTTACTTAAGATTCTCTGCAGGGTCTGAGGGGAAGCTTCTTATGAGAGGCAACTGTTGCGTCTCTATTTGTCTCTTGATGTCCCTTTCTCTTCGGCTCTCGGAAGTTTACAGTTCTCAACTCTCTCAAGACCATGTGTCTGCAGGTTTTAGCTTGTCTCTTCAAGAACTAAGATCGTGTGGTGATAAAAACTTGAGAAGAAAACATATAGTTGGTTTGTGTCCCAGATGTTGATGATTCTGGATGATTTCCAGCTTTAAAGGTAGATACATTCATCACATTTATATTGCATATTCATCACATCAGGATATTAGAACAACTTGGGCTGGTAAATAATTCAAGAAAAAGAACATGCGATACAGACATTAAAACAGCTTAAAGTGACCAGTAACATGGGCCACAGCTGTTTTTCCACCTCCAGTAGCATTATTTATACTTATACGTAAGTCACCTGAAACATCTTTGTAAAAGTGATACATGTAAAGTACTTGACTGCTACCTGCAAGGCATGAGACCTTGAGACCTCAGGTGCAGTCCAAATGCAAAAAACAGGGTGAGGATGGCAAACCAAAATTTGAATTGTTAATTTAGAGACAATCACTCATCACATATCAGGAAAAAGAGGTTGAAGTTGTCAATATTTGCATGTTGGTGCCGTCTATAGTCTGTGTGATTTGCATGTAAGCGTATAAATACAGTGTTTGTGAAAAACCAGGAACACCCCCATCATCGAACTAATAGCAGAGGATCCTATGCTGTATATCCTGCATGAGATACCACAGTTCTGCTACAGTAAATAGGTGATGCTCCTACTCAGTGGCAGGTCCAAAATGTGAACTCACCAGAACTTTGTTCCATATGTGACTTGTCACTTTTTAAGTGCCACCTGAAGGCATTTCTGTTCAGGGGAGCTTTGAATAATTCATGACCTGTTAATTGACATGTTTTTGATTGTTTTTTGTCACTGAGTTTTATTATTACACAATTTTATCTGTATTTGTGTTTTACATGAAGCACTTTGGTCAAGATCTCTTGATACAGCAATAATACAAAGTAGTAATTTTTGTGCGACCTAATATGACCTAATATGACCTAATATGACCTAATACTCTTCAACGTTGCTTCCAACCCTTCCAAATAATCCATGTGTTCAGTGTTTTTCTAATTATAGGGTAATGAAACATTTGTCATACCAACTGAGGCCTGTACAGCCTGAGGTGTTTGGTTTGTTTTTATGGGCATTACACTGTCTGGCATTGGAAAGACCTGCTGGGACGTCCACTCCTGAGTAAAATGCAGCTTTCCTCATTGTTTTCCATTCATGAATTTTCTTGTAGGTATTTGAGCAGTCAGATGGATTAATACAACCCAAATAACAAAAAAGTTTGATAAGGAAAGCACAAGGTAGGTGAATAGATTAATTTTAAAAGATAAAAGGGGAAAATCTGCATTTCAGATAGTATGTCCTCAAGATATTTTGGGATTTTTTCACTATTTAATGAAAGCTCCAAAACTAAAATAAACATCCAGACTGTTGTCAAAGCTGCAGGTTCTGTGTTGTGTTTGTGATTTTCTCTTTGCATGATGGCAGGAATAATACAGAAAACGTTAATGGAGATCACAATGTGCTGCATCATAATTCCACAGAGGTTGACTCTGCCCTGGACTGTCCTGCCTGCAGTTCTGACTTGTTAATACATGTTTTGTCTTTGTTTTGTATTGAGACAACTTGCTTTATAATGATGTTAAACTAGAAGGTTTAAACAAATCCCTTGTCTAAAGAGAATTAAAGGCAGCATTACAAAAAGATAAAATCTTGGAAAGTCTTATAGTCCCACTGCAAAGGTGAAACATACTGGGTTCATAATGTCAAATTAAATGTGAGAATTGTTGAGTTTTTGTGTCAATATTCTATGATAGTTTTTTTTATTATTTAAAGGTTAGTACGGTTTAAATGGGTTTTGTCTGTCCCTTTATTGTTATTATTTGGAGCTGAATCTCATCATTAATAACGATTCTATCATTCAGCTTCATAATTATTTTCGCAACCAGTGTTTTTGTGTTATTGTAATATAATTTGGGGTTCTTTGGGGGAGGGGGTTGCTTTTTTATTTTATTTCGGTTATATGCTGTCACCGACATACACACAAACAGGACAACAACTCTAAAATTGGATGTAAACTCTTGTTTACCGGTGGTCATGTGACCCGGTCCAGTTCTTTTTCAGATTGTAATGCAGCTCTGAGGAGGTGTGAAAGTTCTCATGGAGAGCCAAAACCAATGCGCCTTTTAAGGCAGGTGATTGTTGAAAGAAAAAGAAAAAAACCCTTTGCATTTTATTTGCAGAGATGAGGACCACTCTACTCCATCTAATAGTCATTAGCTTTCATTACAAACGTTTGAAGTAGGATCCGCTCTTTGTCTGCACGTGAAAGGGCCCCGTTTGAGACGCACAATGACTTCTGACGAGAGGAGCTCCCCTCATGAGAGCTAGTCAAGATGTTTGGAGAACATCTCAGGCAGGACGAAACAAGCGGCTTTTTAATCATTTTTAGATTTTCACTGATCGAAAACTTTTGGATTTATGTCAAATAGATGCTCCATTTTCCAAAGATTTATCTAAAAAATACTTAAATTTTTTTAGACAGGCATTTTTACAGCTGTTCAGGAAATCAAACAGAAGAGTTCGACATTTTCTGACTATTTTAGCACATGTACTTCTAAGAGCCCTGTTAAAAGAGAGGTGTTTGTTTATTAGGAGGACGGCAGCCGGTGGGGGCGCAGGTGGCTAAGCGACCCCACTTCTCATGCAGGTGGCACAAACACAGTGACGTGCTATTTTTCCCATCTCGTTATAATGGGGTGAAATTTTCCAAGTATTTAAGTGGGAAAGATTAGCTGAACACACAACGCTAATGCGAAACAAACTGGCCAATTAGTTTATTAATTAACGCGGGAGGTGAGAGGGACACCTCGCGTTGTAACTCAAATCCGATTTTCTCTGTTATAAAACAACACGCAGGGCACAAAGTTTCTGCGTTGACTCAGCAACTTTTTTGTGTTTACAAAATTTGTGGGAAAATTAATGGCAGCAAAAATACTAAAAACAAAGTTGGGCGAAGCGCAAAGAAAGACAAAACTTAATGCAAGTAACAGGTAAGGGTTACATAAAAGGAGCATCCACCAAAGAATTAAGACTGGTTTGCATGTTTACAAAGAGTGCACAGTATTTTTCTTTTTACTTTTTCAACCATGACATAGGCTATAACTTATTAGACTTCATCGAATTTCTGTCAGGACGTCACATGAAAATGTTGCAAAGAACATTTGAACTTTCTTACATTTACAGATCATAATGTTATCAAGAGATGCAGGGGAGTTTGAATTAATTGATGCATAAATTGTCTATATTTCAGAAATGTGGTGAAACCCATGACCATAATGGTGATGAGTGTTCACAACATGACTTTTCAGTGTATTGCTGCGTCTCATTAAATTCTTATTACTTTTAAATTAAAAGGTTTGGGGAGCAAAGGGAATAAAAACATGAATTTGAATTTGTGTCTACTAAATGAAATCAATTGGCAATTACAGATTTAAGTTTTTGCTGCTCTGGAAACCAAAGGGGGAGAAAGATAATATTTTCTTGAAAAGGAGGTTTTTAGTTTGGTTTTGGAGGCTTAATTTGGAGTAGTCTATTTATTCGAATATTTTAGGCATAAGATAGCCACAGTAAATTGTAAATCAATTAAATTTGCATGTGCTCCTAAGTCATCTCATGTTTATGTCTTTCTCCCACAGACAGTTGAAGCATGGAGGTCATGATATCTACTTGTCACCCTGAAGTTGACTCAAAATGCTTGCTGACATTACCACTGGATGGCAGCATCTGCACAGAGGACCAAATTCTGGTGAAGCAAGGATTAAGTGGTGAAAAAAATGTTGTTTATTAAACAATGAAATTAAATGAAATTAAATGAAATTAAATGAAATTAAATTAAATGTAATTAAATAAAATAAAATACAATTAAACTAAATTAAATATATATCCAAAGCTGCACGCTATTGGAAAAAAAATAAAAGGAAAAGGTGTCTTCTAAAAATTTGACATCTGTTAAAGAACCTTTCATTTCTATGAACATATCTTGTGATCTTACATTTTATCATAGAAACTTAAACTTGGACAAAGTTGAACATGATTTAAGCAATGAAGGGAAAAGAATTAACAATGAAACCTTGTAATCTTCTCTCTAGTTCCATAACTAAATGCACATTTACGTGGCATCCTCAATAGTTACATTAAGGCTAATATCTTTGTTTTACTGCAATAATTTCAACAAGTTAGTAAAATGAAATAAGATAGATTTCATATGAACAAAGTGCAATTACTATAAAATACTGATGTTTACTCTCTGGTAGTGCGACAGAGGAGATTTGACTATGTGTAAATAGGCTACATGTTGCTTTGGGTCAGCTAAACATGGCAGTGTTCTCTCCTATCAGTATTTATAATATATATCAGTATTTATAAAAGAAGGTATTTATCATATGCTGATGAAGCAATTTCTAAAAACATTGGGGCATACAAGAACTAGCACCATAAAAAAGAGAAATACATTTGCATAATATCCTTAATCTCAGTCAGGGTCATATTATACATGTTACGAGTTTTATGAAGTCCTTGGATACAAATGTGCATTAACAAGCTGTAAACATGAACAATTAGTTGCCACTGGAGGGCTGCATTTACACTTTCTCATTTATTGTCGCTGGTCTCCATTTTGGATCAGTTTACAGGGACCCAAAACAAACCCTCTGGGTATGTTTGGGCAACAGATCATTCAAAACGTCTGCTTTTATATCTAATTATATTATTAATACCAATCAAGCATCCATCAAAAGCAACTGTGCGGTTGACTTTAAATATGTTCGTTGTGAAATTTATAATAAGGGGCAAAGCTGATTCACTAAATGAACACTTTGTATTTTTTGAAATAATAATTAAAAAAAACTTTAGATGGGAAGTTGATCAAATATTTTTTATTTTTTAAAAATAATTAAGTAACGCATGTTCCAAAAAACATACAGCATTTTCCAAATTATTTTCCAGTTTCATGCAATGTATCATTTTAGTTGCTGGATCGTTTAATAAATATTTTTAGATCCGCACGTGCGGGTCTAAAAATATTTACACCCGTAGTCACACATTTTTAATCTAAATGTTAATGTTCCTCCTAAATAGGCTATTTGGTAGATGTAAGAAAAGACACAACATTTCCACAATTTATTATTTTACTGGATAAATTGAACACTAAACTTTGAAAACGCATCAGGAGACATATAACCAGAACAACAAATATATGTCCACATAGCAGCGGACGCGCAGTGGTCAGACTGCCTGGCTCTCCTCCGGAGCCTCAGGGGGGAAAATCCACAGCAGCTACAGAACAAAGGTAGACTGCTTTGCATCGTTTTCGTTAAAGCGGGCCATCTGATCATCTATTAACCAACAGCGATCAGGGTCAGTGCGTAAAGGCCCGCGGGGTTTCATCATTAAACTCAATGACATTCTCAGCCGGAGCTCGGTCAAGCCACAAGTTCCTGCTGCTGCTGTGAGGTGAAGCAAAAAGGGCGGTTAAAACCTGTCATTACAGGACTGTGTGAATGAGTCACGAGACGTGTCTCCTGCATCTGGATACTTTCATTATTCCCGTGTCTTCATGATCAAATATTGCTCAGAGATTAATAAAACCGTTATGTGTCAGTCCTTAAAATTTCCTTGATAAACAGATAAAACGATGAAAGTTTATCAACATTTCTTCAAGCAAAAAAGAGGGGAAATCTTTTTCAGAAAAACTTGGCACTTCACCTTGGAGCTACTTGGAAAATAACTGTTTATCAGGCAACAATCTTTCCGATTCTACTTAAAAGAAGCCAAAGGGTATTTTTAGTGCATCGGCCTATTCAGAACCTCCTGCTGTCTTTAAGAGCCTTTAGCTCTAAACACCCAATCAACAACTTGTTTTACCTTATAATATCCATCGGTAATGATTTTCTAATGCAGCCGCTGCACAAACGGGCCCATTTACAGGAGAATGATTAACTTTGTTAGTGCCGAGGGAGCGGGATACAGGTTGCAGGACTTTTCCTCATGGAGAACAAAACTCAGAGAGTTTTTAATCCCTCAACAAAATGTGAGAACCCTTCATGTCCAAAAAAAAAGTTTCAAAAGGGGCTAATATGTTTTGTGGTAGCAAAGTTTTCACGGTGTCATGCAGATGCAATATATATTAATAGTTTCATCTAAAATATTTCTTTTCCTCGTGGTTCCTCTGCTAAATTTGGTCGGAAGAGAATTTGGGGCATTATGAGACTCTGGGCTGTAAATCATCACCTCATACCTTCTCATAAGCTTGTTTGAACATTTATGTGCAATATGATCGACGTGATGTATGACGTCATCATGTTAAACAGATAAAACTTACACTTTATTTATTTTTTTTTACTGGCGCGTGAAACTTTGATGCAACAAACGTTGGCATTTACTTTGTGAAACTGCAACGTTTTACGCTGAATTCAACGCCAGATTCATTCTCATTAGTGGAGCCGATTTGTTGTAAGCTTAAACCGAAAAGTGAACTAGTGTAAACTGTTAACTAAACTAAACTGTGTAAACTAGTTAACTAAAACTATAGTGCAACAAAAAACCTGAAATGCACCATTATATTAAGATAATATTGCTTTGATGTCGTTTCAATAGAAATGCTATTTCTGGGGAAATATTGGTGAAAAAAAACGAAAAACTAAGTGGAAAAAGATATTTATCGACCTCTGAATGACACTGTCTTGCCTCGAGAACTTAATATTCCCCCAATCTAATTCAAATGATTAAAAATGAATAAAATCTGCCACATCATTTGTAACAACGGATCTACATATCAATGCAAAACTTCAATATCTGAAAATGAAGGCTGTCCCAGCTGAGCCTTGACTCATGCTTCATGGCACCCCTGAGAAGGCAGACTGTTTTCCTTTAGAAAAGGATTTATTCAATCTAAATGTGAAACACCTTGACCCATTAATTGCTTCTATTGGATTTCTCCCCCCTCACCGTGCCTTTGTGATACTCCGCTTGGTCTTGTGTGATCTATGAAGCAGGTACTTGAGGAAACCAATCGGCAGCAGCTCTGGTCCAATCAGCTCTTTTCCCGCACAGCGTCAAGCCTCTTGGAAGGTTTGCGGCGCGTCCTCTGGTGCGCACTTGTGCACAGAAACCCTCTGGGAGCGCACATGCTCTGAGAAACAGGGCACCTTGCTGCATTGTTGAGTTTTGGAGAAGCAGCTTCATCGGTCAAGCTTGTGTAGGCAAATCCACCCCCCTTACCCCCCTGATCCGCCAACATTCAACCATCTTTCGCCAGTATGCAACTCTGAACAGGGGTTACATTTTACAAGAGGAAGGAGGAAAATACAGCACGATTTTTTTTTGTTTTCTTTTTTAAATTCCCATCCAGAGATGATGTTTTCGTCTTCAGGGAAGCGCTGCTTCACGATAGAGTCTCTGGTTGCCAAAGAGAGTCCTTTAACAGCCGAGGATCCCATCCGCCCGACGGCTTTGAGTTATTCCAACCCGACGACAGATGCCTTAATGAACAGTTACCAGGCTCCACCAGCCAGGTCCATCTACCAAAGCCCGGACCTGGTCTTCCCGGAGACGGTTAACCACCCTTCTCTCACCGTGGCTCCACACCAGCTCGGAGGCTCCCACCTCCAACATCCGCACTTCTTCGGGACGCAACACCGAGATCCGCTGAACTTCTACCCGTGGGTCTTACGAAATAGGTTCTTTGGACACAGATTTCAAGGTAAAGAAGAATTCTTAAGTTTCTTATTATTGTATCAAATATCTCTGGTCTCTTCTGAAACCAAAAACTCCACAATGAGCAAGGAGCTCTCCATGTTTAAATGAGCTTAGAAAAGCCCTCATGCGCGCATTTCCCCCAATAGGTCAGGAGAATATTGTTGTACAATAAATGTATCTAACATAACATTTCACAGATTGGAGAACATTTATGCAGCTCCTCGCAAATTTCCACTTTCATGCGCCCTGGGGCCACACTGAGGGGGAAAAAAGGAAAACACACAACAGGAAAAGATCAGCAACAATTTTCTTACTCGTATGAAACACACCCTACAGGAAACTTTCAACCCACTTCATTTTATTAAAAAAAACTAACCAGCAAACAAAATAGATCAGATGTACAACTTCATGGTGAGAGGAATAAAAGAGTTTAGTTCGGTGCAGATGTTGGAGCGGCAACTGCACAACTCAGACACTTTCTCTTTATTTACAGCATGCTCGAGGCACAAGACCAATTATGGTTTTACATATTATTTCCTCTTGTTTGTGTGAGATTCTGACATTTAATCCAATGACATGACAAAACTGAAAAGGAAAAACCAAATAAAACAATGACGCATTGAGACATCCTGATTATTAAAGTGATTTTGTTGTGGATTTATGGATGCAAGAAGACCAACGGAGTACTGAATCTATTGGACGAGGTTTTAATCAAATGACATGAATAATACCTCAAAGGGAAGAGTTTCTGGTGTTACAGCTTAGAAACACAATAAACGCGTGATGTGATGATAACAATTCAACTCTAAACATTATTTTACTCTCACATCTTACATCTTTCTGGCAACAATTTTATTTGATGTTTTTTAAACGGATTAAAAATTTACTTGTGTTAACTGTAAGAAATAAACTCGTGAGTTTGTCAGTTTTTTGCACCTCACGATCATTTTGGATTTAGTTAGCCGGTTGGATTATCAAGGGTAATAAAATAATTGTATTTAATTGTTTCTTCTTTGTTCATTGTCATATGATTGCATTTATATTTTTCAGTGATGATGCACAGATATAAAAGACATTGCTGCAGAAATAAATTAAAGTGAAGAGGGGAAAAGAAAAAGAATCAAAAGGAAAATAAAAAGTTAAATGATAGAAAGCAACTATTAATTAAGAAAATTGAAACAGATAGTTCAATTAAAGAAAAATAGAAAGCAAATAAAGAAAATAAAACTGTTCAAAAAAAAATCGGACTAAATACAAATACAGAAATGCAAATATGTTGTAGAAAGAGAAGAAAATGAATAGTGTTGGACAGAGAGCATTATGTTTGTACATGTTATTGTATAGCCTATATTTACAATTATTTAAGATCATTTTTTGCCGATCTCTATGACCCATGTTAACTCCTCAGATAATTATTCTAAATCAGGGATGTATTTTATGAATTAAATGAAATTAAATGAAATTAAATGAAATTACATTAAATTAAATGAAATTAAATAAAATGAAATTAAATAAAATGAAATGAAATGAAATGAAATGAAATGAAATGAAATGAAATGAAATTAATTTAAATTAAATTAAATTAAATTAAATTAAAAGGTTTCCATGTTGTGTGTGTCAGGTAACGACGTGTCCCAGGACAGCTTGCTCCTTCATGGTCCTTTCGCCAGGAAACCCAAACGGATCCGGACGGCCTTCTCTCCGTCGCAGCTTCTCCGTCTGGAAAGAGCTTTCGAGAAGAACCACTACGTCGTCGGAGCCGAGAGGAAGCAGCTGGCGAACAGCCTGAGTTTATCCGAAACACAGGTTGCTTGCTTCTTTCGGTTGATTAAATCCGTTTTGGACACTCCACGCGCACCTTACACCAATCCACTCTAAATGATCATATAGAAATAATGGGATGAAGACTATTATAGTTTCGAAAACAACAATTAACGCGTTTTAAAATTATTAATTATTATTATTATTATTATTATTATTATTATTATTATTAGTAGTAGTAGTAGTAGTAGTAGTAGTAGCAGGAGTAGCAGCAGCAGTAGCAGTAGAACAATTAAGGAACCCCGTTAGTGTGATTCTGAGAATGAATTTAATTCTTTTGAAGCACTGGTGGCACCAAATCCAGAGACGTTGTTTTATTACTAATCAGACCAAAGCCACACCTTTTCTCTCAGATGTTTTTAAGTCATGCTTGCTCAACAATAAAGAGAGTAAATATTATTGACATCCAAGTCCAATGAGTCCACACCATCTGGGTGTAGGTTGGGCCTAATAAGCTTATAAAGGGATATTTCCCAAGTCACTGATTTGATTAAAAGTAGCACTCAAGTTTGCTTTCTTTTCCTCTGCATTCATGCTAAAATATACACCAAGATTATACTCATGAGTTCTATGATCCAACTAGACTGAATTGTATGGGGGTCATATAATAAAGTGGAATATGTTTCTCCTCAAAACTGGAGTTACTTATTTAACAATTGAATTGGAGAAAATACAACTAAAATGCTGCATTAACTATGCTAACCCTTCTCTGCATGAAGAAAAATATCACCAAACTCTGAAAATAGTTTTTACTGATCAGAATCAGCCTGAAGCTGAGTGAAAATCAAGATGCAACAGAGGAGAAAAGTGATATCAGTTTGACTTGATGCGTTGCTATTTAAAAAATGCATCCTGAGAAGCACAAGTCAGTCGGCTGAGATCATATTCCAGGTATAAAAGCCACAGTAGGTGGGAGGCATTTTCATGGTTGCAAAAATAAAAATTATATATTTCTACTAATTTAAGAAGAGAAGTTGTAGCTTTTATTTTCAAAGATGTAAAAGCAAAACTGTAAATAAGAGGTGCACATGGTTAAAGCTGCTTTTAAAAGATTGTTTTTAGCTGAATTTGGTGAATGTCAGTAAATGTGCTTCTTTCTGCCTGAAGGATCAAAGCAAAATAAAAAGAACATTCATTAAAAATGACATTTAAAAAATCTTAAGGCAACAATAAGTTACTCTTACTTTGATTCCAAAAAATAAATAGAGCTATTTGTTTTTGTATTTACTCTCTGGGGTTACCCTCTTGTTCTGTCCAGGTAAAGGTGTGGTTCCAGAACCGGAGGACCAAGTACAAGCGACAGAAGCTGGAGGAGGAGGGACCGGAGAGCCAGCAGAAGAAGAAAGGAAACCATCACATTAACAGATGGCGCATCGCCACCAAGCAGGCCAGCTCCGAGGACATAGACGTGACCTCAGAGGACTAAAAACCTCCGGCGATGGTGCCCTAACCCCGGCGTCTCCTTCGGACGCACCAGAGGACCAACACTATTTATTATGTAATATTATTAAGTGTAATTAGACGAATATAGAGGAAGACTCTAGGACTAAAATATGTGATCACTCCACATCTTCATCAAGGTGCTACACTCGCTGACCTCCATCCTGAATGTCTGTGGATGCAGAAAGATGCTGAAAGAACCAAGGATGAAGGGAAACATCAGCCTCCACCACAGTGCTTGTTTTATGTTCATCATTATCATTTTTATTGTACATATGCCACTAAAGGAGCTTGTTTTTCAATGACTACTTGTTTCATCAAAGATTTTTTTTAATAGGTCATTAACACTTCATTACTCACTTCATCCACTCTGCCACCTGTGCACCACATCAATTCAGATTTCTCCTTAATGAAGAGATGCGTTGACTAAGCGGCCCAGCGAACGTGATCAGGACCAACAGAACAACAGACGGGAGACGATCCGATTCTGTCGCTCCTTGCATGATTTTCCTTTTCCGTGTCGTGACTCGAGAGCCTTTCGAGGGCTTTTGCTTGAGAGAATTCTTCAGAGGGGCGACTCAAGGCCATTTGTGCATGGCTCCAGGACAGACGAGGAGCTGCAGAGACCCTCTGATGTCATGACATTAGACGAGCTGCACCTTCTGCCATGCTGGAGCGGTCAGTGTGGGTGATGGACGACGTCTCTGTTTGCTGACTGCAGAAACTCAGTAGGCACTGTGTGTAGAATAAAGCAGATTTAGAAACACTTTTCAAGAAGAACATGTTATTACAAAGAGATGGTTTAGAAATAAAAGAAAGAATTATTTCATGGCTGGGAGATTTAGTGTGTTTGTGTAATTCTAATGTTCTGCATGCAGCGTTTGAATCCAAATAGCAGCTCATGGTTTTACTCATTAGGGTTTGTTCTTCAGCTGAGGGTGTCTGCAGTGGTGCGAGGGAAGGAGGATGTGAGTGTGAAGGATGTCCTATGTCCAGTTTTTTTAGGTTTTTAGAACTCACCTTCAACCTGAGATGGGATAGCCTGAGGAACGTCCTGGAAAAAAATCAGAATCTAAAATAAGTGCAAGTATGTACAGTATAAAAAAGAAAAGCTGATTCCCAAGAAATATTTATGATTCAAGTCTTGATCCACTTTAGTGTATTTAGTAAAGATCAACCACTATGAAATTTTTGGGGGTGAAGTATCTATCAGCTGACATATGAAATAAGAACATGGATAAACACAGTATACATGGTACATGAATGCAAATACTTTGAACACCCAGAATATGATTCCAGACTAAAAAAAAAACAGAACGATATACAAGTAAAATACAAAATAACAGTTTAACAAGAATTTTAATGATGTCAAGACTGTAAATGAAAGTGACAGAATTTTTTTTTATTCAACAAAATGAAATTGTGGTTTTGAAATGTGTGTTAAAAGAAGAAATCTCACTTCATTTGGTTTTAAAATGCATTTAATTATATCAAAGAATGTTCATGGGGGTATCTGGAAGAGATCTGAATCAGCATTACAAATGCATTTTGTTGGATTTTAGAGTGACTTGTTTTAACGTGATATTTTGGGACAACTACTAAGTGGGCTGCATTAAGGGGCTGTGAAAACAAAAAGATAGAAATATGTGCTTCATTTTAAAATCTAGACTGCCCTGGTATAATGCCAGTGGTATTGTTGGAATCAGCCTTTGTATATCGGGCAGCCGACAAATTGGTCGGCCCTAAGTGTTTTTCTTTTTACTTTTAAATTTGATGCCAGAACCCACGTAAAGTTGAAAGAGAAGCAAATAAAGACAGAGACATAAAAGAGAAGAGTTAGAGACAGGTGAGGTGACGGTGCCAGGATTGGGTATAAAAGGAATATTTACTAAAAACATTTTTATAAGTTTACAGAGGAAAAGACTTAGAGTTTTGGGAAATCTTTGTATTTTAAGACCAAACATGGAAACAAGTCTTGGATGAGATTTGAACTTTCCAGTGGCACTGTATGAGAAACTATCATGACACCCTGATCGGTGCATGCTAGAACCCTGCTACTGCCACATGTAAAAATGTCTTTTAAAGTGTATAACAGTAAGTGGAGGCCATATATCAACCATACCAAGTACCACAACCTCTCTGGGTACAAGGTAATCTCAGATTATGACATTTATGAATACAAACAATCAGATGAATATGAGTGCATATTTCAGCTTTTTTTGGGAAATGTTCTTGGTTATTCATATCCATGGTAAGAAAGAGCATCCAGGTTGTGATTGCATTAGGGTCCGTGTGACAGACAATTTTTACAATTGACACAGAGGCAAATGTTGGAATTTTGGAGATATGCGACTAGCTACCCACCATTTAACCAGCCTGCCTGCAGTCGAGATATGCCTGCTGACAAAATATATTAGTATCAGGAAGGACGCAATTAAAATCTGTACCCATGGGATGTTTAGCAGATGAAATCTTTTATTCATGAGTTATCCAATTAGGATGGTCATTGAAAAATATAGTGTTGACCCTGTGCCCTGTAACTTCCTGCCCTCTACAGGTAGTAGAAAGGAATTAGGATTCACATATTTCCACACAACAGACTTCACTTTCAGGTGTTTGATTTAAGAAAGAACAAAATCCTTACAAGTGGTTAGGAGGGGTATAACAGAATACAAAAACTTCAAACAATGTGGCGTCAAGATACAACAGCCTGTTTTACACGTCTGAGTAAATGAAAAGCATGTTTAAACAAAAGATTTTTGTGTCTTCATAGTAGGACGGTAAACAAAAATTACTTGGTTATGCTTACAAAATGCTCATGAAAGGACTAAAATACATTCTTTTTACCATGCAACTGTAATTCTCATGGACAGTTGTCTTCCATATGTGTTAACACAACATTTTAGGATGAAGCCTTGTAACATTTGGTGAGTGTTAGAAATAAATAGGCTACTACTTTATCATGATTAGACATGAAACATAGTTCGAGCTTAATTGCGGTGCAACTAAGCATGCAGTTGCTCTTACGACCGGTATGGGTCACCTGTTTTTCAGGCGTAGCGTAGATATAAACTGCTTTGGTCTGTAAGAACACTTGCATGATTGTGAAGGAAGATGAACATCGTGTTCAACCTAACTGTGGCAAAACTACATCAGTTCATATTTTCACCTTGCAAATTATTAAAATGTGAAATAAAAATATAAAAGTGATGTAACAATGATAGACATGCAGTTTTTAAAGCAGGCTGCTGGTGACAATTTCAACGAAAAATCTAATAAATTAATAAAACAGTCTCCAGGAATATTAACTGGAATCAGGATGTATCTATAAACCTACAAGGGTTCATTATGGTCGTAAACTACTGTGTGCTGTTTATGTTAGGAATGTTGCAAAACATCTGCACAGGTGTCAGGTGTGTTTCCTATCGGCTGGTATTTCCTCTGAATTCCAGCAGAGAAATAATTCCCATCGCGAGTGCAAACAGTTTTTTTTTTTTCAAACTAAAAAGAGGGAAAGAAGTTACTATAGTGCAGAAGGCCTTTCACCAACTACTTCAGTAATCACCTGTCAAAAAGAAACGGAAGGAGCCTCTGCTTAATGACCCCGAGGCTTCACAGAAGAGCCCTGAAGTCTGACCCAGGAGTTTTGTTTTGTAAGCTAAGAGGCAGAGAGACGGGGGAGAAAAGCGAGGAGATGTAGGACTAAAATACACGGCAGTAGTCTCACCTTTTTACAAAGGTGAACAATGCATCAGACATCTGGAGGTGCCGAGGGGTCACACGGCTTGTTTTGAGTTCCCAGGACATCCTATACTCACTGCAGGTGCAAATACACGCTAAAAGGACGTCACGATTCCTTATTATCTAAATAAACACTACAAAATGAGCTCTGATACAAAGAGAAGGTTGGTTTAGGCTGGTCACAACCTGGTTTAGCTGGAGGTTAGCACAATTAGTAGCAGCTGCGCCTCTTAGTTGTCTGTTAGGGCAATAATTATGTGGAAAATCACACTCGTCTCCCTAAACGCTGCACCTCCTGTCGCCTGAGTCAGCAGACAGGAGACTGAGTGAAAAGCAGGAATGTCTCTGGAGGATCCCAGGGTTGGGAGGTGAGGGAAGGAGGCGGAAGATTCCTGCTGCTGTAGCTGCTGCAGAAGCCTCAGCAAAGCCAACCTAATCACATCAGCTGGTTTAATCACAGCGATTCCTTGCTTTGGTCAGATTATTGAAGATTTTCAGGAATTACATGTTTTAATTTCATGTTGGTTTGAAAGAAATATAGAACCCATGATGTAATTAATCATGCAGTGCAGGCAAAAGAAATATCTGACAGTGTGATGCACAACAACAAAAAAATAACTAAATAGAAATCAGATGTGTTTGTTTTCACAGAGGCATGTTTTCTGAACACGGCTTTGTCTTTATGTGTGTCATACCTCTCACCCTGCATCCTCCACTGATAATGCAAGTGCCCTCTTGTCGAATTACGCTTCACTGCAACCTATGGTGCACCGTTTCCTCGGCAACCGTGCAAACATACTAATCATACGGATGGTGACGAAAGAAGAAGCAATTAAATAACACTAAGAGACATTTCAACACACAAAGATCTGCATCTTATAACTGGACAGGAAAATAGAGAAAGAAATATTTTTCATTTATAGTTAATAGAATAATTTTACCTCAGAGAAACAAAAAAATAAATCTTTTTCTCAGAAACCATGTGAAAATGTTTGTCAGTTTCTTTTGTGGTGAGGAGAAATTTAAGAAGAAATTAAATTACATAAATTATATATAATTATGATTTCAATTATAGAAATTTACATATTATATTATATAATATTATATTATATTATATAAAAACTCTCAATTATTGCGTCATCCTATGTGGCATCATTTTAAACATGAACAAGTCCGGTTTCCTATACCAACTTAAAAATGTTGATTAACATACTTGTTTTAGTTGATAAACGCAACTAAACAAGACAAAAACTAACCCTATCCCACAAAGCTAAAGGGTTCCCTTTAAAGGCAACTGTCTGTATAAAAAGCTGGATGTGACATAACCACTTGGTTTGTGGATTTCAGCCATTGCAATCTTCATCTGTCCAAAGCCAGAAGTGACCAGAATATTTGGACGATATGGTGAAGCTAAAGAATGGTATTTTATAGCTGATTGGACAAACACTTGTAATAATAATTAAATGTGTTAAAATGATAGTGATTCATAGTGAAAATGTTGCCATCAGTCTGTCACAACATCAATGCTCTGCATCTCACCACGTTACGAGTGATGAGGGTAATTTGATTACAAAAGCAAGGAAGAAGGGACCATAGAAGAAATTATTTCCACCCACACAATATTTTACACTCTCACTGTTTTAATTTTCAAGGGTAGCAGGTACTATAATTAACATTGAAAGTTAAGTTTTCATGTTACAAAATACCTAGTTGTGCGTCACATATTTCAGAAGTATTATTAATGGGTTTACTTATTCCTAACCCTGGATTGTGACATATTTCTATGTTTTGGAGTTATGGACATGCACTCGTTTTCTCCACTCACACAGAAAATAAGAAAATTATCCATTTTAATGTCACCGTTAATTTGACATTTCTATCAAACTGCAGGAACAGGAAGGCTGTAGCGTTAAACCATCTGTTATTTGCCATATTGTATTCCTTCTTGCTCTAAGGCTGTATTTTTAGAGACACTGAAATCTGTCTTGTGTTTATCTTTTCTATATTTTAACTGTAGGATCAGCCTCTCTAGTCCTACCTTAGTTCATTTCTCCTCTAACTGATAAACCGTGTTTTTCTGTTACATGTTAAAACTAGGGCTGTCCCGATATCACTTTTTCACTTCCGATACTGATACCGATACAGAGGGTTAAGTATCGGCCGATACCCGATACCGATACTGATACTTACATTTTGTTATGAGCTAAATATTGTGTCAAACCTCACCTCAAAACCTAAAGGTGTAACTGATAAAGTCCACAACAGAAGGTGTGAGAAAAATTTAGTTATTAATTATCAACCAATGACTTAATTTAACAAATTTAAAGACAGCACATTTTTGTTTTAAGAAAAAACACTTGAGTAAACCCTGTAGAAAATGTACTAGGGAGATCTCGTAAAGGGTGCTGAAGTAAAAGGGCTGGATAGAAAATGTTGATAACCTGTTATCGGTAACAGTATCGGCATATTTTAGTGCAGGCCGATACTTTCCGATCCGTGTTGTTTTGTTGGTATCGGCACCGATGCCCGATACTGGTATCGGATCGGGACAGCCCTAGTTAAAACGACACATTTTTTCTTTATTATCAACATAATGAATCATAAAAGCCATTGCATGTGATAGCAGAATGGCTGAATTTATCTGGAAGTATTATTGGTATAGTTTCCTCTTGTTTCAATCAGCTTCTCGGGATAATTTTAAGTGTCCACACAAACCATTCAGCAGGTCTGCATGCTGTCACTTTTCTTACCCTTTATGCCCACCGACAGCTGCAGGACTTCTGTGAACACAGATTCTTGGTTAACTTCTCTGATGAGTCTGTCCTCCTGTCCACCATGAGCCACGAAACAGTGGGATGGCAACTACCCAGTCGCAAATGTGTCACAAACAAATTTGATTAGCGAGATAAAAAATGAGCAGCCCTGAAGCCGGTGGTCTTCATGGTAAAATATATTGGCAGAGTCTTTCACTATCAGCTGAAAATGGAAAATACAGAGTAAGTTTACTTCAGAGGCTAAACTATTATGATGGGAGGAAAAACATTTTTCTCATTTCATGGTTCATTTAGTGAAAATCTTTGAAAAATCTCTTTCATTTGTTGGTTCGTTCATTTGTTAGGACACGCCAGCTGGCCGTAAGTTGCAGCTTAATGCCAAAATGAATGGCTGAATTTCCCCGGATGGAAATGATAATATTAGGACACAATCTGGAATATCTCACTATTCACAAATAACTTAATGTTTTGGTAAACAATAGAAAATAGCTCAAACACTCTGTGTAAGCATTTAGTCATGTAAGTAACATGACTCCTAAGCGTTCGTAGGATTTGTTCAATCAGGATAAATCCTAACTGTGAAGAATTTCATGACTGTCGTGATCTTTGTAGAAATGGTCTAAGTAGGACTTAGGGCGGTGAATGAGGCCACAAGTTAAAAAATCCTCATCACATCTTGCTGTTTGAGTTCAGTTTTTACCATCAGAAACAGTTTTGTCCCAAAGTAGAACAAAGAGTCAGGAAACTGAACCTGGACTGGTCAATATCACTTATTTCTGTTCAGCATTTCTCTTTTTTTTGTGTTGACCTTTCACTTTGTCAGGATCCTCTCTCCTTATATTTTCTCTATATGGGCCCAGTATGTTATAAAGTATGTATAAGCATGTTCGAACATGTGATCCTGTGTGTAAACTACAGGTGAACTGCTCTTCTGAGGTGAATCAAGTGTTTCTAAATATAAATCTCAATAGTTATTTTAATGAACTTATAAAAAAGGAAGAGATGGGTCAGATGTAGCTACAAAACGATCATGGTTACAACTATGATGTATTTCTTTATTTAAAATGCAACCATCACCCTCATGGATGATTGCCTTGGGGAAATGTAAATACATGATGTGATCAAGGTTTGATAAGATTTGCCTGCAGTCCAGATCTGTCTGAGAGCATAAGGAGGATCATAAAACGCTGATTATAGGCTGCCAGACAGCTGAGGAATGGACCAATCGTGAAGCCGGAATTGATCAAGTCTACAGTTTGTTTAACAGAGTAAATTTAACATAATTTCTGTCAATTTAAGATCCACTGGGAGGTTGTCATTGTACTTATCTGTAAAAAAGAACAAAAAACAAAACAAAATAATAATCATTGTACATTATCATGTAGCTTCTACTGACTTTTGGCCAAGCAGCTCTCAGTGATGCTGCACTTACAGGTACCTTCACATTAACAGTGAAACCACATCCATTGTTTATAAATAATCTATGTTAAGACTTTTTTTAATTATCTGTGATCTCCAGGTTATGGCGAGAAAAGCAGGGAAAAGAAAACATATTACCGGACAGAAAATCCTTCCTTCTTTACCGATACGACATCAGAGTGGCCCAAGTGTGATCTGCCATGGAGCTTTGAATGTGTTGCTTATTTGGCATCATCTCCTTGGTAAGCGTCCATGTTGTGTCGGGGACACACTGAGGTTGTGGTGCGTATTTCCCCTTCACTGTTTCTGCTTATTTAACGACCATTATCTTCACATTAACATGAATTCTCATTATGTTCCCTGCAAACGTATGCTGCCTCCTCCACACTGACGGTTTGACCCTTGATGAGCCGCGGGTCCTTCCTCACGTGAAAGTCAGCGGAGATCGCTCAGAGTCCTTTATTGTATGTCACAATCTCACAATCTGTTGCCATAGCGATCTCTGGCTCTAGCTGATTCACACTGATCTGTGGGAATCAAAGCAGAACAAGAAGGTCAGCGGCTCAAATGGAAATATTTGGCACAAGCTATCAGATCAAAGTTTGCATACTAAATACATGTGAGATTTGAAACCATTTTCTATGTAAGCAAATCATTCTTAAAGGCTTTAAATGTTCCTTTATTTGGTGCTAATGTGCAAAAAGAGCCAATTTGGCAGATTAAAGTCTAATTTGAGCTTTGCATCTCCTAATATTTGAACCAGAGACAGATGGCTGTTGGAGCTGGAGGCAGAATCCTAATCAGGCATCTTGCTAGGTGTGAAATGGGGAAGTGGGACAAACTGAGTAGGCGGGGTGTCCAGGGGAGGAGGCCATTCATGTTGCTTATTGGGGAGATCTTTTCCCCCCCTTTTTTTTTTTCATCTGCTATCCTTGCAAAAGTGCAAAAAGGACTTGTGAGAGAAAAACAGGCCCCTCCGTGGAGCGAGAGGCAGTTTTTCACAGGACTGTTGGCGGCACATATGTCTGAAGTTTTTTGCCATATGGCTGTCTGAGCTATTTCCAGTGGTAATTAAATCCTAAACATTTTAAAGCCAGAAACGGTTGGCTTGTGTTAGTAAGTCACTTGGCACAGACAAAACGAAGACGGAAAGAGACGAAGTGAAAAACAAAATCTTGGCATCGGCGTTTAATGAGCAGAATAACACGTGTGAAGGCACTGGGGCTAAAGTTGGCCTGGATGGCATCAGTGGCAGGGAATAATGGTTTGTTCCAGTTGTCTCAGAATTCAGAGCGCCCAAGACTAAGTGAAGCCATTATCAGGTGATTGCCGTTCCAACTGCGCCAAACTGGGAAAAAAATGGACGCCTCCAAGATGGCCAGTTATGAGCATCTAGAATCATGTTGTATAAAACTAGGAAATCAACCAAATGATGACGTGCGCAATGAAAACAGCAGCCAATTTGCTAAACCATATATACGACATGACATTTCACAATTAACCCCACCATAACAACCTAATTATGATAATAACAACCCAGTAACACTAGACACTTAAAGGGAAAGTGCAACTCTGGGCCCAAACATCGGCCTAATGTGAGTAATGATGGATGATTTCTGGGGTCGATATACAGCGTTTGATGAGTGTTAGCGCTCCGAGCGGCAGCCAACTTCATGATAGCGGATCCGGCACATTTTCAAAACAACCAGGAGATAAATGGATCATATATAACTAGATGCACTCTAAGTCTAGAAGTCACATACCTCCATCCTGCAATAGTGAAATTTTTATTTGAAAACTTCCTGAAGCCACATTTCTTCCATATCAGCTGGTCAGGCTGGTCTGCAACACGATTCCACAGGATGGAAACTGTTTATTTTTGCAACAGCACAGTGTGGTCAGAGGGAAGTTACAGGTTCAGCTCCCCCTACTGGCCAAGAGTTACACAGCATCCCTTTAATGGGCACAAAAATATTACAAAGAAATAATGGACTACAGGCGGTACTGGGCGCAGCCATCTTGATATCTTGGGATTTCTATGCAAGGTCTGTTCTGAAAAACGAAGCCACTTCATAATTTCCAGCAAAAACGGAAAATGCCCGTGGAAAGACGATGCACAAGTATGATGCGATCAGATCACAACAAGGCAGGTTGTGTCGCCTGATTAGGAGGGAACGCGATAGGAGAGACTCGAGAGGTCAGGAAGATTTCAGACATGGAGACTGAGTCAGATGTGAGCAAAGAAAAACAAAAAATTAAAAAAAAGCCACAGTTCATTTCATCATCATTTATTGTGCTGCAGTACAGCAGGCTACTGTAGAAACCTTACACTACACCTCATTTTTAGTATTTCTCTTCCACGCGGCCAGATTTCATTGAAATCTTCTGAACTGGTCTGAAGCAGCAGTTCTTAGGGCTTTCTGAAGGATTTTTTTTTCTCAGTACTGTAAATCCTTCTCACCTTTGATTTTTTTTAAGCAGGTGTAACTGCTGCCAGCTCACCAACCTCGTTGTTCTTCAACATCTGACAGCTTACTGAAACATGAAGATGCCAGAAGCTGTTTGTTTTGTAATCATGCAAATCTTGCCGACCAGTGCAGAAAACTGAAAAAAACTTTAACAACACTAACATTGAGAACACTATTACAGTACGCCACACTCACCCATCGGGTTGAATATATTTGTGAGGAAGTACCTGAGACATCTGAGGGAAGAGGCTGATGGCGAGCGGCAGAGCCAGGCCGAAGGCAGCGAGACACACCAGGCTGTGGACGGGCAGGACAAGCCTCCGGTGTCTCTGCAGGAGAGGAAGCCTGCGGGAGAAATCACACACTCTTTCACATTCCAGCAAATGCACTTAGAAATATATGAGCAGCTGTTATTGTGCTTGGAAGATTTATCTTTACAGTGAAAAGAAAGCAGCTCATGGTTTTTGATGAGGGTTACATGAGTCGGAGACAATTAAAGGCAAACCTGCAGGATCTCTGACTTTGTTTCACTTTGCACAGATAAAAAGATTTGTTATCACAAAAACCAAATTCAGATCAGCTCAGAGCACTATTTATTATATAAGGCACAGGGACAGCATCACCATGGACACAGTGCGTTAGACAAAATTATTACAAAACCTAGGAAAACTCAGGTAAATAAATGAAAAGCTGAAAATGCTGTGTGCAGTTCAATCAAAACGGGAGACATCTATGGGAAAGGGGGGGTTGTCGTACTGAGGAAGAGAAGGGTCAGGATTCACCGTGGGGACAACTGTCTGTCTGGCTGTGTCCTGCAGTCCACAACCGGATGAAAGTCACACAAAGCCGATATATAAAACTTGTGAGGGGTCTCAGACTCCTGTGGGCGGTTCGATCATTTGTTCACAGGGCAAACAGAGCTAACAGGACCTCCAAAGATCTTAAAGCTTCATTAATGAATCGAAGCCCGTCTGAACATGCAGCCTGATGAAGTTCAAACGACCAGAGTTTCCATGAAAAAGTGATAGAAAGTTATAAGATTATCTCCAAGGGAATTCCCAAGCAGTCCCTTTTCTAGAGGAGATCCTCAATTTTGAAAGAAAAAAAATATACCAAGCTCCCTGTTTACCAGCAAATGGAAGCAGAGATGTAACGTTGGGGCAGTAAGCAGAGGCAGCAAGACGGTGTCCTCGGCAGATTTCACCAGATAGTTTGTTAGTCATGATTTATCCATCCATGTAAAAGGATGCGGAGCATCAGGGCACTATGAACATCAGTAATCATACAATGATGGTGGTCCAGGTGAGCAGCTTTATGCAGTAACATTTAAGAAAGGAAGTCTGCAAACAGCAGCAGGGATCTCGAGGTGACACCACTAGTAATGTGACTTCTAATATTTGTCTCCAAAGCTTTCATTACCAGTGAAGTGAGAGCCACGAGCCTTAAATCATTCAGAACCTTATCTCCAGTTTGGGGATGATGTTGAATGTTTCTGTCTGCGGCACCGTGCTGCAGTTTATGAAAGACTGAAGCGAGTTCAGCACACTGCCACAGGCTCCACCCGCAGATGTCACCAGATGTGGAGGCTGCATAGACAACGTCTCTGTGAATCTGAATAAAAGTTTACATCGATAAGACGTGCATGCTACGTTTCATGTATGACGGGGACGTCCGTGCTGGTGTACCGCATCATGTGGCTTCAAAGATTTTGGTCAAGCCAACTCATTTGCCAAAACAAAACAAGTTATTCAAGTTTTTTGAAAGGAACCAGGACCGTGCCTTGGAATGTGACACACCAGCCTTCAGATGCTTTGTGCATCTGGAGTGTTTATGCTGAATTCATCCTCGCCACATTGGTTGCTGCGGTCCTCAAGAACTAATCCAGGAGCAGGTTTGAGATGTTCCACCACTGTAACACGCCAGACTCTAATCATATAACCGTCCTTTAAAGCTTGTTATCAAGCTCTGCACAAACCCTTTCATGACCCATTAACTTCAGTTCGGTGTTTGACAGCAGGGAACCATTTAGACAAGCAGGACATTCGCTCTTGCTTCTGTATTGTAACAGTGATCATAAACCAACTTCCATAGCTTCTGAGCTCATGTGAGCTTGGTCCATATTTCCCTCTAAAATGCAAACTATCCCTCTAGTGAGCAACAGAGAGAAGTGCAGTATTTTTCAGGTGGTTATAGAGTAGAACTCACTGGAGACTCAACACTTTTCTCATCCAGTTTTCTGACATATGTTCTTAGAATTTCAGAAACAGAATGACGGCAGTAATACAAGGAGATCATAAAAAAAAAGTCTGATCAGCCTGGTTGTGACGTTATTGGCAGACACAGGAAACACCGTGCTGGACCTTAAAGTTACACAGCTTTCCATTACTGTAAAAGCCTTGTTGACTGAACACAATCATGGAGTTTCTGCTTGGACGTGATCAAAACAAAGTGACGGTCAAACTCAGATTCGTTAGCCCGTTTACGTTCTAGACACTTCTAATGTACTCGAGGCCAATTGTGGCACCTATGATGGACTTCCAGTTATGATCACATATGTTTACAAAACATTATTTGTTTGTAGCTCAGGCAGAAAGAGCATTCATCTGCTAAAATTTCAGCAATCCAATTCGTCAGTTTCCACGTCGACGTGTCTTCGGGCAAGACACTGAAGGTTACGTCGCCTCTTGATGTGCTTAGGAATGTGTATAGAAGCACTGAGTATGTAACAACATAAGAGCTGGATGAATATGTGTGTGAAAGGGTGAATGTAACATGGTTTGAGCGGTCACATGACTAAACTACAAGTACAGTCCGCTAGGTGTCATCCAGGGTCATCCAGGCCAGTAAAACTGCTTAGAGCTCAGTTTGCTTTAATGGTGAATGGATGTTGAACTGCTTGACATTCAAATGGCCTCACATAGAGTTGTTTACAACCACAGGTGATGAGTTTCCCTGACCAATGAGCGGCCTCCATGCTTTCATGTTATAGAAGTACTGGGACAGACATTAGCTACCCTAGCTGGCAGGTAGACTCGATTCTAGTTTGGCCCTGATGGAGGTTTTCTACCTGTTAAAAATATGTTTTTCACACATCGTCATCCTCTGTCACTGTATGCTCAGGATGGGGGGCTACAAACTAAATCACAGAGACAATCTGATGCAATCCCTGGTTTCCTCAGCTGGATATTTTTTAAATTAAGTGGCTTTAAATGAACACAAACCTTATGAACTGGACTAACTTAATTTGATTCAAATGGATTATAACGGGATTGCACTGTATCTTTAAAATGGTCTTGAGGTGACTGTTGTGAATCGATGCTAAATAAAGCTAACCTGAACATAATTCAACGACTCGACACAATCCCATTTCAAGAAAGCAAAATTTAGCGTAATTTCTTTTTGCAAACATATATATTTGTTTACAAATGTATTGACAGCGGCAAGAATCTTAATGAAAGTTAAAGACATTTCACAGATCTGTCTGCAGACATGATCTTTCTGTTTTCGTCACTGGCCTCCTCAGAATAATCTGCTATTCAGTGTGCGGGACAGTGAACTCAGCAGGAGCCTGAGAAAGAGCGGCTCCTTCTCCAACCCCCCCCCCCCCCTCCAGCCCCCCAGCAGAAGCAGGAGAGCCGCTGCCTAATGAGGGAGCTCATTAACACCTATGGCTGCCATGGTTTAATTAGGCTACACACACACACACACACACACACACACACACACACACACACACACACACACTAGCGCACATCTTTGAGAAGTGCATTAAAAACTTGTGATTAATTATGAGATGCAAGTGGCGAGGTAATAAGTCTTTAAAAACCTTTGAATCAGGTGGAAAAAAGCTTCATTTTTTTCTGTTATTTCATGTGACAAGGCTGCGTTTACCAGTAACCTGGTCTACGGGACAATTCTGGTTTAGGTTTTACTGAGTTTCATTTGAAAGGTGGCAAATTTGTTGAGGAAAGTTATTTGATTTGATGATTCATTTAGTCCGAGAATTTTTATGCCATTTTGCTGTGTTCCATAAAAAGAATAAATTATGAATGTCATCCTGCTTATTTTTTGTTTGTGCAACGTTTGAAGGGTGGCATCATGTGACGGAATGATGGAGAAAAAAAAAGAGTAGGAGAATCAGAAAAAATTACAATAAAAAAAGAGAGAAAAAAAGACTGCCTGTTGTAAAACCAGATTATCTTAGTACATCAGTACAAAATCAAACACAATCTAATGTCTTACGTTATTTATACATCACAAGTCTGTATGATTGTTAGTTGTATGCTGGGCGCTAGAAAACAACACATTAGCTTATAGTTGTGCTGCATGGTTGTGTTTTTTGTCATGAACCTTTTTCCTTTTTCTTTTTTTAAAGAAAAAAGAAGATTGGGTTTGTTGCGTCAGACAAAAGGTGCAGAAATCCCAAGGGAATGTCACCAGAACTGCATTGCTAGCACAAACGCTCCTATTTTCCTCAGCTCATCATTTCATCTCTACAGCTTCAGCCTGTAAACCTTTAATATAAACTAATATTCACATTTTACATTAAAAAAACTTCAAATAAAATCAAATTGTAGGTGTTGTATTTGTAAATACAGTAATTTCTGGTTAAGATTTAATTCTTTTTAGTCTCTCTCCTGATATAATAAAAATAATAAAAAGCTTTAATAGGATTTCACGTTGATATTAAGTTTAAAATAAATGTATTGCATGGATTGAAAAATAAACCAATGAGTGGTTCATGTTAAGAAACGCGTCTTTATTCCTCTTTGAATAGTTCTGTAGCTCCTTAATAAGGCATTAGGCAGTGTTTATCCAATTACTCAGTCATTTGATGGTACAATGAATAATTCAGTTACCTAAAAATCCATTTGCTGCCCCGCTATTTATCTGTAAACACAAACTTCAACATACATGTGGCACACCCGATTCTTTAAAGGCAAAACTTTCCACCTTCATAGTTTATTAGACTGTCATGTTATTCTAAAACTAGCATTATGAACACAGTTCAATGTTTCTTTAGAATAAAATAACTAAGTTGGGCCTACTTATTTGCCACAAGCATTTCTGGCCCCACATCAGGTGATCTGGGTATGTGGGCTCAAACGAACAACAGTACTGTCACACACTGATAGGTGTGCATTAAGACAGAACCTGCTGTCACTGCGCTAACTGTGCTCTCAGCGGTATAATCCATCATTGAGGGGCCGCCCGGGAACCCGTCTCTGTCCTCTTGTTCTCGCTCCATTGAGAGCCAGTGAAGGCAAGATGACATAAAGAATAGCTTAGCACAACTCACATGCACACAGCCAGCTCCTTGCTAGCTTACTCTCTCCAAAACATACACAAAGCTCCCGGTTCAGTCCTTCACCTGCCAGGAATCCTAAACACACCTGGCAGCCGGCCGCGCTGCCTGGGCCCGCCCACTCAGAGCCGTCGGGACAAGTGCTGTCAGGGAGTCACGGAGGAGACCACATTCCTCTGCACAGCCAGCCCATCGATCACAGGACACGTTGCATCATTACAGCGTCATTACAGGCTAATCATATTTCGCTCAGTCTCATTGGTGGAGAGGCTTCATCTGACCTTGGATGTTTAATAAAGTGCTGTTCATGAGGGCATCTGAAAAACTGAAGGGTTCATTTTTCTTACTAAAATATTTAAACATCTTGAAAATCATTAGCCTACAGAATTATTTTTATTGGTCAAACTCTGTAAACGCTGCAGCAGGTTTGGAAATTAAAACAGAAAAAGGCAAAACTTCCATCCTGCAAACATAAATGCTCGCTTGGGCCAAAGAGAGAAATTAACCAACAGAAATGACGTAATAGAAGAAAAGGCAAATGTTTCCACTGTGAAACACAAGCATAAGCCTTTTTTTGGTCTCTGGTATTTTTTTTTTCATTTTTCTTCTGTCAATGATAATTCATAGAGAAGCTTAGGTGATTTTTATTATATAATTTGGTTATAAACTGCAGTCTTATATTTCTACTCTCATCTTGTCCTAAGAGTTGCACAATCTGCAATATATTCATGTAACTTTCAGAGAGGTGCCATTTAAATGACAAACCAGCAAATTAAAGCGGATTGGAAACTGAGTGGATGTACTGCAGATACATCTGCAGCTGAAAAATTTCAATTTTAGGTTGAACTCTTTTTCTTTGCCATTAAATTTCTGAAAACCAACTTTGCAAATCAAATAGCTCTTCTTAATGTTGATTAGCAAATTCATTCATTCATTATGAATGAATGTTGTCCCGCCCTTGGTACAGACGGATCCTCTTCTGATGAGGTCTCCTCACCTGTCCATCTGCACCCAGCGCCATGTAC